>SRMA01025617.1:180716-438792 GCA_007224835.1 Danionella cerebrum
ATGCGATCTTTGGGAATCAATATTGATGTTTGAAAACAAACTCACCCCCCACCAATAGTGTCTATATGACCAAAAATGCATCTATATGGAGGAATCTGCAGGGATTATATCCATGAAAACATAAGCATACACCATTATGTGAAGCAAACCAAACATATGTGGCTCATCTGTCCAGGAAAAACAAGGTAACCTTGATGTCTGATGCTAGCTCCTCTCATGTCCTCATGTCTCACTCACTGCAGTGCTGAAAAAATAATCCAAAGTTTACCTGAGTTGATATATACCGGTATATAATATTTATATATATATATATATATTTCACACAATGGCACTGTTCCAAGAGACTTGGGGAGTTTTTTTAAATGGTGGCACACATAAATAATTAAAAAGAGTCACTCAGCGCTCTGTTGAGTTGGGTGGTAAGCCTGATAGGCGAGTATGCGGCTCCCTGTATTGCGCAAGGGGTCCAGTGGCGCATGGGTTTTCCGGACCAGATGTATGGGATCTCTCACATCCACCATGCTCTGGATCCATATGCCCTGGCATCGACTTCTTGTCAGAATATGGGCCGGGCACTGGACTGCCCATATTCTGACAAGAAGCCGATGCCAGGGCATATGGGTCCTGTCAGCTCAGAACCATGCACCTCCATCCAGGAGACGGAAACCAGCCGAGCCCCAGTTACTCAACTGGCCGGTGCTGACACTGAACTATTGCTTCATATGCTAGCTGGTGCTTTTTACACTGAGGTAAAAGTTTCAAGTGAGATCTGAATTGGTCTTGCATCTGGACTCCAAATGCAGCTTCCCATTTAGATTCTTGTCAGTCACCATTCTTTGGGTGCCTTCAGTGTGAGAAGCTGCTGCTTTTTATAGAATTACTTTTCGACCACAATTCTGCATGAACGGTCATATTTGGAGCAGACATTTCGCAAGCGCACAAACTGAGTTCTGTGAACTCTGTTTTTGGACAGAGTGAGAAATGAAATTTTATCGTTGAACATGTTTTAGTATTGAACAGTCTCTTTTACTCCCATAACACAGCTCTGTACATTCTAAATAAAGCTTGCTCTGTGCTTTCCTGTGGCTCAGTTGGTAGCGTATTGCTCTAACAATGCAAAGGTTGTGAAAGGTTCAAATCCCAGGGAAAGTAACAACTGAAAATTCATCGTATGCTTGAGTTCATGAATGCATAAAACAATTAAATTCATACATATTTAAGTAAAAATGTTGCTCATTACTCAATAAATCATTACTTTTCTTTACCCACTTGTTATCTTTTAGAGACACAGGGTTAAAGAGACCTGCTGGTGATCTCAAGCGCACTTCAGATGAAAGGTGGGAGTACACCCTGGACAGGTAGCCAGTCCATCACGGGGCAACAAGTATCATGCTTTTGGGATTGTGGGGAAAACCAAAGTACCTGGAGGAAAGCACAGTGAGAAGAGGGTGAGCCTTGAACTGGCAACCTGCACACTGAAACGTCACAGTGCTACACACTGCGCCATTTCATACTTTTTTAAGCGAAACAAATTTCACACACATATAAATTCACCTGAATTAAATCTAAATGAATTGCATTAAAGTTTTTGAACTGGTTTTAATCTCATATTTATGAATGGTGTAAGATATATTTATGGACTAACGAATGTTGACTTGCAACTCTTCTTCTACTTTCTGCCACAGTGAATCATCTGTTTCCACCTAACTCTGTCCTCAGTATCCTCTACTCTTGCACCAACTAACTTCATGTCCTCTTTCAGTACATCCATATATCTCGTCTTTGGTCTTCCTCTTGACCTCTTGCCTTGCATCTCCATCTCCAACATCCTTCTACCAATATAACCACTATCCCTCCTCTGCACATGTCCAAACCATCTCAGTCTGGCCTCTCTGACTTTATCTCCAAAAACAACCAGCTTGAGCTGTCCCTCTGATGTGCTCGTTCCTAATCTTGTCCATCCTCGTCACTCCTAAACTGAACCTCAACATCCTCATCTCTGCTACTTCCATCTCTGCCTCTTGTCTCTTCCTCACTGCCACAGTCTCTACCCATACATCATATGTATGAATGTTGACTTGCAACTAGTCGTGTATAAAAGCTGCTCGGGATTTATGCTCAATATTTTTGAGACTCCCTGGCACTCTTAATTCAAGGCTTGTCATATTTAGGCAACCGATCACATCACTCCTGATAGGCAATTGTGCATTGTTAAAAAAAAAAAACATATGTTGTTTATCTCATTTTCTCACCATGCTTTTACAAGAAAATCAATGAATTTTGTTTTGATGGAATAAAAAAATCAAAACACAAATTTGAATAATACAGAGATCGTTTTGTTTCCTTGTTTCTATCATAAAGGATGAATATGTATAGGCATATTGTTGTTAACATGGCAAGCAAGAGAATGCAAATTTGACTGATTAACCTAGATTTCCACAAGACTTTTATATTTGGAGTCACATAACATTCAACTTACAGAACTATATTTGGCATTCATTGTTTTTCTTATTCATATAATTAGGTATTTCACACAATATATTCACCAGCTTTTAAGTTATGAATATAACGTCATTTAAGTTTCATCATTTAAGTTCAATGAAAAAGAGAGACAAAGGTAAATCTTCAGCAAAAGATCTGAATGGATCCTTGTTGATTCTTGAGAGAAACAAATTGAAAAGTTTACAATTGATTTTTGCTCACTTTATGCAAGATTTTCTTAAAAACAAAAGTCAGAGCATAAGTGTTTAAAACGTCAAAATGTTTCATGTTTGATTGGTTCTGGCCTTGCATGCTTACATCTTTGGTAAACCTCAAAGTTGGATTAACCTTCCACACATCTCTGTACATGCTAACAGCTTGTTTGATACTCTCAAAAAGCCGTTTTTCCTGATCTATTTCAAATCAAATACCAAAAGCACAGTTCCCACCTCACACAGTTTGAAGATAGACATCATATCTGTCCGCTCAAGATGTGCAATGTTTTATTCATGTCTCCGCCATTGTCAGAGCCGTGAATCAGAGGCATGTTCCTTTGAGAGCTAGAGACTGTCAGTCTTTGAATCGAGATCCTGGAGGTCTGAAGCATGGTCGAGCTACTTTGCTTTGGGCTTTAGGAAGACTTAGGTTTTTTTATAATCATTGTCTCTGCCTCAGAGGAAACTTGAAGTTAGTTTACCAACTGGCAGTTTGTAGAGAGACGTGTCTGTTACAAGAAATACAAGTATACATGTATTTTCCGACAAGTTGGCATCTTCTATCTTTACAAACATTAGGGAGGAACTGTGTAGTAACCTTTTGACATTGATCGCATGGTAAAACCTGAAAAAACTACCTTTGAAACATTTTGTTTTTAAATCCCTCCTATCCATATAAAACTCATCTAAATTATAACAGGATACTCTCTAACCTACGGTAAAGCAACACTGGCATTCTAAAAATATCCATTTACAGAGGCCGATGTGGTGGCTCAAGACACGTTACATGACCCGATATCGCACGTCCCAGCTGAACTTTCTGTCGGATCGGAATCCAGAATCTCCCATTGCAACATGCACTCACATTTAATTAATGGATTTTTTTTTTCACAGTGAGCCTACAAATCTGCTCAAAACTCTCCTTAAGATCACCTGCAACCCCTCACCTCATTATCCAATCACTGTCACTAAAGTCCTCTAGAAAACGACACATTCCATCAGTTCCTTGTACGTCGCCAATGTCCTTCCCCAGTGTTTACTTCCTGGACTCCTTTGCTGGCTTTCTTCACAGATTGCTTCATGAGTTCCTACCTCTGACTACTTGCCTGTGCTATGCTTACTCCCCAGGTCCAGAAGTCTTCTTCTTGAGTGGTCCTGTTGATGCGAGATTACCACTAGTTAGGCTCACCTGTTAGCACCCTAGCCTGTGTGCTCCCTCGCTCATGCCCACCTGTCAATACTCACCCTCAGCGTGCTACTCTCCTCTAAACACACCATTTGCTTTGTGTCCAGAGGATTAGAGAGCATTATAGTTTAGAGGCATTATAAAGTGAATTGTTTATTTTTTTTTAATGGTGTTTTGTGGCCGAGCTCATACCGCACGCAATCGCATGCGTTGAAATTTAACCTTATGGTTCAGAAGTAGTGTGACTGCAGCTTTATAAAGAGGTCTGCTAATGGGAACTAGACACGGATTGGGTGTGGAGATTAGGTACTGATGACTTTGTGAACAGAGAGCGATAGAGTGCAGGAGACAGAGAAGAGAGGAGAGGGACAAATGTCATCAAGTTTTATGACTTTAATGTACTTTTAATTAAACTCTTTACATCTCTGAGATTGATGTATCACCAGACATCCCATCAACTCTGAGGGGCATAAGCAGAGAGAGAGTATGTTTACACCCAGGAGAACAGGGATCCCCATCTAGGCTGAAGCCAGGGTCTTTTGTAGCACACCACAGTCCAATTAGCTTTGAGCTGAAAGAGGCCAATCTGTTTTAACTCCCTTATCGCTTTTGGTTTGCTCCCATTTTCTCTCTCTTCTCTTCAGTCAGGGAATCCCATTAGAGATCTGGCAACTAAACTCTATTAAAGTATGAAAGGAAAAAGAATCAAACATCTAGCAAATTAGAGCGAAAGAAACAGCACTAAAATATGTTTGTCAGTGTTCATTTTAAGAGCTTTAAAAAGGTCATCAATGTATATTCATTGGGCAAACCGCACTAAGAGAAGTTTAACATCTATAGTTAAAGGATGTTTGTGTCTCATGAGATATAGATCAACAGATATATTGGAATACTGATATTGTTACCGATGTCAGCATTTTTATTGTAATTCAAATCAGTTTTATAATATTGGGTAGGTGATGTGTGGTAGTTTGGAGCATTGATTTGGCTGCTTATTGAAGCTCAATGGAAAATTGTTCGGCATCGCTATTATTAGAGCAGTAGAGTGCTCTTTTACTTTTAGATTTCCTCTGTGGAGCCACAGCCACCCTGAACTCACCCACAGACAGAACTCTCTGAGATCTTATATCTCCTCTCGTGAGTGTGTGTTTCCCCTGGAGGCTCTACTTTCCTTCCACACCTCCTCTAACATGCCTCAGGTTAAATGGGTTGCCTAAATTAACCACAATTTTGACCTTGTTAACATGCTAACAATTAAAATGTAAGCTAATACTGTATCTAATACTGTACTGTATTTAACTTGATTTCATAATTAATTCGTTTCCATATATTAAAATTAAAATTTGGCACATTGTATTATAAAATATCTAGTGGAATTATTACAGATGGTTGGCTAATTAAATGGGCAAGCAAGTCTAGTCTGTAATGAAATTAGCATGGCTATAAAACTCCTCCACATTATTCACAAACAAGTGCCAAATAACCAAAATATGACGATTTTATGAAAGCAGTGATAAAGACTATTCATTTTATTCGCTCAAAACCTCTGTGATCAACCGTTTCAATGGTTTCTTATTGAGGATGAATACAGAGATGTTGTGTAACACAATGATAATGGCTCAGTTGGGCGTCTACGCTGTAGATCTTCTCTCTTAGGGAGTAGGTTGAAAAGGGAAAATGAAGCACAACAAATGCCAGAACTGTTTTATTTGTCTTCCTGCTTTTTGTTTTTTTGTCAACTTTACCCGACACCTGAATGCACTAAATACAAGCATTTTGGGGCAAAATGCAGTGGTAAATCAAATATGCTCAACTGTTCAACTGCACCTGTCACGAACACAGCACCACACATTTCCCATCACTGCAAGAAATATTGAGCTTTCCACCAAATTATATTAGGAAATAAGAAAGTATGTGTCAGACGTCTTACCTCGCTAGAGACATGATTTTGCAGCGATATAATGCTTTTTTCTTCTTTCACAATGAACCTCAATAGAGATCTAGACTGGACTCTATAGACTGCAGCTGGAGCACATTCACTTGCAGTGTCATGCACCAACTTTTTCTGCTGGACTAAGGCAGGTTCCAAGAAAGTCAACCATTTGGGAAGAAAATGTTGTGCTCTTTTGGCATAACATGCTTTTGCAAGAAAACTTTTGCTATGTAACATCAAACCATAACATGGTTGGCCCTCCCACAAATTTTCACCACATTCAATCTGGCATCAATACAACGGCTGCTGAACGTGTTCATTTATGGTAAAACACCAAATGTTTTTTGGAAACAAATGTCTAAAAAACCCCTCAGGTGTGAATGTATATGTTGCTCTCTGATGGACTGGAGACCCATCGAGGGTGTAACACTGCCTCTCACCCAAAGTGTTCTGGAGACAGCAGACCCCTGTGTCCCTGAAAGGGAACAAGTGTGAAAGAAGATTAATTAATGCGTGAATGATTATTATTATTTACGAAATTATTTTGATTTTAAATTACTTTATGTGCAAATTTAACTTATTGGGAGATTTCATTAATTGCCCAACAATTAAGGTAATAAGTAAATCAGCAAAATAGGTAAAGTGAATTCAATGCTTGGATACTCAAAGTAATGTCGTAAGAAGATAACATTAGAAGAAAATAGGAATGTGTTGTACTCTAAATGATCTCATCATCCCACCCACATAAAATTCCTGAAAGAATTTATACTATTATATGACTTGCGTATCCATGGCCTATTTCTTCAAGTGTGCTCTCATGAAACAGGGGTGATGTATAACCCTGCAAGGTTTTCAAGCATATATTTTTTTTTTTGCCAGAACTTTGAAAAACACAAGCCATATTACAGGCCTTCCAAGGGTTATCCCACATTTTCACCACTAGATGACACTGATGGAACCGATCTGAGGTCTTTAAAATGAAATCAAAAGACGATTTTCAAATATTTTAATTACTTTTTTGTTTGAGTCTCTTGTATCAGAACCAATAACCTTTTCAAATCCAAACATTATAACTAAAATGAAACACTAGGTGGGTTGCGTCATTCCCTGGTGATTGGTAATATATCCCCTACATTTGGTGTGATTGGCACATGTGCGTTTTGCATGCAAGACTTTAAGGGTAAAACACCTTGTTATGTTTACTTTTTACAAGAATGATTATTATATATATATATATATATATAAAAAAATTAACATCTCTCTTAACATAAATTCTGCAACAAAAGTCTATATTTTATGACACGTTTCTGTAAAAATTGTTTGTTTAAATTAACCGGACAGTAAAATATCTGTATATACATTACATATCTGTTAAATTAGGACTGGTGACCTGTTCAGGGTGTACCCCCGCCTCTCACCCAATGTGCAGTGGAGATAGGCACCGGCAAAAAATGGAATAAGCGGGTTGGAAAATGAATGAATGAATCTATTAAATTAAATTGTTTAAACTGTGCTCTGAAAATACCATATTTTGTAATGGTTCATGTTACGTTTTAAGTTGTGTAATTCAGAAATGTGAGTTTCCTGCTGCAGGCTTAAAGTGTGAAGTGTGTAAGTGTGGGATAATAAATCACTGTATTTTATCATCAGCCCTTGCAGCTACACGGCGCCTCCATCAAACTCTAACACAAATGCAAACCATAAAAGACAAGCTACAGTTTTATTTGGCTAATTATTATAGGAGTCCTTTTGAATGGGTGGGTTTATCACCGCGGTCCTTATGATATGCATCACTGTGATGAAGGCTGCAATAAAAAGCTTTGTTACAGGGGTTTATGAGGAGTTTATATGCTAGAAGACTGCAGAGAAGTTTTGTGAGCTGTTCAGTGAGTTCTCCAGAGGAGTTCATAATGAAATGGAATCCTCCTCAAACTACTATTTTACTTCTGTTTTACATCTCCCTGAGTTTTGCTGCATTTGAGTTGTGACATTTTGCCTTCTGTAGTTAGGGAAATTGAGCATGATATAAAGATCATTCATTCATCTGTTCTTTCATTTGTTCGTTACTTCATCCTTTTTTCACAAATTACAGCATAGCTAAAAGTATTCGCTACAAGTAAAAAGCTACAATGATTTTACTTAATCTAGGTGATGTTGTTTCTAGATACTTTCTAAATAAAGAGAAGTACTTACTCTAAAGATGTAAAGTGAGTTGTTCCCAGTGACCTAGGAGAGAATGAAAACACATAGCAACATTGTATTTTTGGCCATGTCTGTTAGAGATAGATCACACCCCACGCCTTTCTCTCAAGAGTTCAACTCATCCCACTGGAGTGAGTATTATTGCTACCAAGCAACAACTATTTTCATTCTGTAATCAACAAGAACATAGCAGGTGCAGTCTTCTTATTTGTCGAGGTGTGTTTCTGCAGAATGGCTTTTAATACACGACTCCCAGATGTACCTTTCCTCTCAACCCACAGAGACGTCATGGTCTCTAAACAGAAGTTATTTTAATTGGATGAAACACAGTTCCTAAGGTGAAAACTCCTGATGTTATTCTGGGGTGTACATCTTTCCTGGTTTTGGCACATTCCAGGAGTTTGGGAGATGTTGTCAACCAGATGTTCTTCATGGAGATCCACAAACACAGTTGATGGTACAACATTTTTACTATATCTGTAATATATCATTCAGCAGAGTTTCTATTCAATGCACTGGTGACATCAAGGCTGGATTTCTACACCTCCATCCTGCTTTTTCTTCTGAGCTATTGGCATTGGTTCTTCCGGCAATGCCATATCTAAATTTTGGAACTCCTGTCTATGTCTTCAAAACTTTTATATTCGGCACATATTTAGGTCTGAATGATATTAGTCTTTACGTGTTCTTTTCTTATTGTGTGTGTTTACACTTTGCTGCATGTTATTTCCTTTATTATGTATAGTTGATAAACTGGCTACTCTTGACATGGAGGACTTGTAGTTCTACACTGAGCTCCTCTCAAGTGATTAAACAGTTTTAAGTTTCTTACAAAGTGCCCATTCACCCTTTGGAGGAAACAAATTCTAGCTCCTTGAATCCAGCATCTTATCCATTCAAACCCAAAGCTCATGATCATAGAGCAGAAAACCTGAAGACACCCCAACTCCTCAAACTGAGTCAGGATCGTCAATAAAACCTTTGCAAGTTGAGAGCTAAACCTCTTGCTGCAAAAAGCAAAGACAACAAAACCTGAAAATTATTGGAAAACTTAAGAAAGTATCTGAACATTCTATTGCGTTCATTTATGAGAGGCTTTTTTCCAAAGTGTAATAGAGACACAATACGTAATCTACCACAAAAGAAAAATAATCATGAGAAATCCTCATAACAAAGGTTCAACCATTGTTAGAATTAGTGAGGCTTATCGTAGGAGTGGTGTATAGTACTTTTGTTTTAAAGATTTTCTCATTTGCCTTTATTATGAACTGACGGAACAGTTTGGATACATGAAGTAAAGCTAGGAGAAAGGTGAGGAATGCTGGGAAATTACGCTGAATTCAGGACTCTGTCCCCTACAGCAATGGAGCTCGACCCCTTTACGCTGTATAGTACCTTTAAAGGAATATTCAACGCATTTGGAAATAAATAAAATGCATATAAAATACATTTCTATTTAAAATGCAACGTTCTTTGGGACACATTATACTACAGTCATTGAACCCACGGCTATTAGAGTGTTTTCACATGTACGCCACGAACTCAAGTGACTGTAATTTTAACAGCACTTAAGATCTTAAGAAAATAAATGTAACCCTAGATAGGAACATTATATGACAGCAGAAAAAGCTTTTAAAGAACTGAGTGAAATACCTATTAAATCTTGTGTTTTTGAGTGCACTGCAGTCACCATGCAGAATTTAATTTACCATGCACATTGCTGTTGACCCTGTGATGGACTGGCAACCTGTTCAGGATGTACCCCTGCCTCTCGCCTGATGTGCACTGGATATAGGCACCAGTAGGTCCCCATGACCCCGAAAGGAAATGTTAGAAGATGAATGAATGGATTGCTGTTGACTCTAAACTGGTTCAGGACCGTGGACAGCTCTTTGGCTCATTCATTGGTGCAGAATTTATCTACTAGCAACATGTAGCCAGAGGAGGGTCGTCGACACCTCTCTGTGCTGACAGACATTTACAACTTTGTTGAGCTGACGGCTTCAGTGCAGAAACTGCACTCTTTAAAAGATGAACACATGACTAGTTAATGCTACAGCGAAATCAAGAAATAAAAATAGATTTCCCTACCTTTTCCCTTCTATATTTCACAGTTCCTGTGAAATGCTATAAACGTGATGCCAGACATATGACTGAAAATGATTTCTTAAATCAACATTCATCAGGTAAGTCGGGGGTGTGCAAACTTTTGCAAAGAGAGTCAGATTTGAAGAGTTGAATATGTTTGGGGGCTGATGTTTGGAGATATAGGCACCAGCAGACCCCCTGACCACAAAAAGGGAATAAGCGGGTTGGAAAATGAATGAATGAAAAATCAAATTATCACAACAGCATATGTAACGTTGGAAAGTTAAGGGTAAAAAATCTCAGGGAAAAATCCAGTTTGTATGTCAACTCTACCCAGGCGGCCAGGCGTGACTCACGGGTCCTGAAAGAGTCACATAAATGAGAAATTTCTGTCAATATGATAATCTCTGTCACTCTTTCTTTAGATTATTAAAAAAAAACCCGACTCATTATGTTGAGACCTGTTACAAAACATTTCCCTTTACTGCCGTTTATGCAGATGGTGGTTGGTACAGATGGTTGTAAAGGTGCAATGAATGTATTTAATGACTTTTGTTCTGTTAACGACATAGTTAACGGGTAATGTAAATATGAAATTCAATGGACCACCAAACTAAACTATATCCAAGTATAAATGAAGAATCATGTACAGATTACGCTGTTATTTGTCGTAACGTACCACAGCTGCAACTTTAAGACTGAAATAGCTCCCCCCATTTCCTTGAAGAATGGTCTCTCCCAACCACCGCTGCTCCCGCCGCTGAATCCTCAACGTGCCATTTTATTACTAATGTGCATATCTGGAAATCAAAATGTCATCGTTAAACGGGACACTATCGCAGCAGTGAGGATGCGAGCGGAGGATATCGAGTCGGGTTTCGCCGGAGACGAGCTAATATTGGCCGGTGGAGCTTGCTTGTAGTGAATCGGATGATTGGAGCAGCTGTGCGCGCGCTCAGATTGCAGCTGTCATTGATATCGTTGCGTGAACAGTGAGTATGAGACAGCTCGGACAATACATGCGTCAGTCATTGTGAGGGACTTAAGTGCTAATTCCGGCACTGTGTGGTCTGCACTGCTGTCAAGGTGATGTGTACATGTCCCTGTTTAGGGAAAGGTAACTTCCAACAGATGCGAGAGCTTTTGCTGTAGTAACAGAGATCAATAGAGGAAACAATGAATGAATGAGTGCATTCTGCTGGGCTGATGGTCATCTTTCATATCTCTCACGGGGAAAGGATGCATAGATCAATGGAGACACTGACAGAGAGAAAGGAAAGGAAAGGGAGGGAGAGAGAGAGAGAAGCAAAGACAGGCATGATGTAATGCGCTTGAGACAATGGTTGGAGCTTCTCTCCAATTAGGATCACAGCAGAGGAAAAGGTGCTTTTGAAAGGGATGAGATCACTGGTACTTGCTGCCTAGTTAAATGGAGAGGAGATGGCATTGGAATTGCTCCGTCACATCCCAGTTGCCTGTGGTACAACCTTGTTCACATGTGCAGCTAGATCTGGAATGTGAATGAATGTCTTGTGCACATTTGCTTGTCTTTTAGCTGAATAGAGCAGCATTTTATTTGGATATCCAATCATCATTTAGAAAGTCTGTGTCCATGATTAATTACACGTTCTTGAGAGAAATCATCAAGCTGTGATTCATTGTATTCATTTAAATGTGTGACTCATGTAAAAATACACACACACAGAATCATTCTTTGGGGAAACTATCTGCTTTTGAGTCATTTGGCTTATTAGGAACCTAAATTTGCATGGCTTACCGATGCATGGCTGTTGAATGTGTGGTCCTTCAGGCTGAGAACAAGACGACCTCTGTGTCTCCGTGTCCCACTGACCCTGATGGCTTGTAAATCTGGAGTGCTGGAGTGTAAAGTCTACCTCAGCCATTCCCACTGTATTTTGTAAACCGTGCAGCGGAAGGGGGTGACCTTGGAAGGGGGTGAGGGGGTAAGGATCTTTTCACAGTTCTAATGTGTACGGATAGGTTTCTGCTATATTAGTGAGAAATAAAGGCAGCATTTTTTTCAAGAGTTGCGTACATAAATTATGAAAAAGTTTCTAAAGAACTGCTAAATCCGTAGAATGTGTTATAAATGTACTTCAATTTTGTTAGTTGGGTCTTGCCTCATACATCACCTTGCATATCACATGTTCTCATTTGTAGAACTAACAATAACGCTTATAAGCTTTACCTGAAGGGAACGCAAGAGTGCTGATGAGGTGTGATGTATAAATGATTATGAATTTATATTGCCCTCTTTCAATGATAAGTTGTTCAATTTTTAAGTAATCATTAGAAAAATATAGGCCCATCACAATGAAGAAGAGAGGATGTAAGTGGACATCTATATTAGGGGTGTAACGGTACGCTAAAATCTTATTCGGTTCGGTACAGTGTCTTGGAGAGTTCGGTTCGGTTCATTCGGTTCGGTACAAAACAATAAGAACTTACATCATCTTTATTTTGAAAAGCTGCCAATACACAGTAGAATTCTTGCATAAAATAATTAAAAGTGACACATTTGGGTGATATTTTAAATAAATTGCACTCTTTATAAAGAAAAACACATTTTTTTAAATAAAAAATGAAATACTGCAACTAGTTAGGATAGATAGGATAGATTAACCTATCCACATTTTCTGAAGAGAGCACAGATCTGGTTATAATATCTCCAGCAGTAGAAAATGTTAGATGTGTTGCCTGCCCGATCTCCGTGGAACAATGTCGGCATACAACTTTACATTTATCCACTCGTCTATCCCCGTTATGTATTTTAACAGAGAAGCCAAAGTGTTCCCAAACAGGAGACCGTAGTGAGGTGGGAGGGTCTTCAAGCTCTGGCTTCTCTTTCGCTGTTGCCATTTCTCACAGTTACTCGTGCAGCTCTACTGTGCGTCACTCAATAGCGCCCGTGCGGAAACTCGCCTAGGAACATTGTTCCGCTGCGCTTAATATCGCGCTAATAATAAATTTAAATTATTATAAAAATACTGAATACCGAAACGGTACGCAAGTATACCGAACCGAACAGGCCGTACCGAAACGGTTCAATACATACCGTGAACCGTTACACCCCTAATCTATATGGTTGGTTGACATATAAGCTGACATATACATTTTTTTTAAATGACTGAAATAATAGTTTGTGTTCTGACCCTTCAAAATATAAGTATGTTCAATTAGATGTGTTGAAAGTATACATTTTTTTTACCAATTTGCTGCACCAATATCTTATATTGTCTCATAGTGTGAAGTGAAAATGTCAATTTATTTTCAGTTTTCATATTGAGTGAAAATGGAGTTTATATTTTCCTCAACTCACTTCCTCAAACATTTTAACTATGACCTCTTTGATATTTAACATTTATGTGCGAACATTTGGTTAATATGTCTAAATCATCACACAAAGGAGGGGATAACTTCTCAAATATTTCAAAATATTTTAAACAAATTCACCTTAAACTTATGACGATAGAAAAATATACTTGAGAACCTTATTGACACTAATTTCCTTGTGTTCTATTGATCTTTGCATGAATTACCACAAACAAAGATGTTTTTTGTCACAATTGTGAACGTCACGCCAAATTACATTTTTTGGATCAAAAATACAAAATCTTTGTAGCATTTTACTGTATCTTTTGAGAGGAACAACATTTAAATATATTTTAGTTTTGATCCATGTAACACATAGACACATAGTAAAGATCAGATTTGTGTTATTGGTGTAATACAACCACTCATATTTATGTATCGTTTAAATGAAGAATATAACAGATTGAAAAGAATGATGTCATTTTAAATGACAGTATTATGAGTTTGTATTAGGATGTGTCAGCATGAATTACTTGGCCAATAGTTTAATATTCTTAGAGCTGGCTCAAGTGGAAATGATCTTGTTAGAGATGATGCATGATGAGCACTCAGCGTACAAGAGTATAGTCTGAAGAAAATAAACATTTCCTTGCAGTTAAAGATAAAAATAGAGTCCAATCAAATGCCCATTATTGACCAATAGGTATTGGTTGACCCAGACTTGTTTTAGACATTTTTTTTTTACAGATTTGTTTCCCCAAAGATGGTATTTTTGCCTCGCTAATACATCCCACTCACGCTAAGGCCATGCTGAGCATCAGTATCTCTGTTTATTAGTTTCTATCTTTAGTTAAAAAACAAGCGAGTGACTAGCAAAGAGGTTGCCATCATGTAGGTGGAACTGGAGATTGTCCCTGAAGGGGACTGGCTTATGAAACAAGGTATAATGGCAGTAAATAACACCCTTTGAGCTGACTAACAAAACCAAAAGCATTTTGAGTTGCATCAGCTCGTACAGATCTTTGTAAGATTTAAAAAGTTACAATACACTTGCATGGCTTGAGTTGTTTCCAGAGCTGTTATGCATTGAGTGTTGTAATTGCGCAGCATCTATTTTACTAATATGTTCTGGTAAAGACTGTATATAATATTACACGTTGGCTTACCAAAACTGACCAAAAATATAACTAGTATCTTCTCACACACAATATAGGTGCACAGTTGTGCGTACGGCTGACAACCGTAAATGTGCAAGGGGAATACAACTCAGTGTCTTTAGGGATTGGGAATATTTTGTAGTCAGAAATACACTGGTAAAGTTTTCCCTATTGTACATCCGATGCAGTAGTTCCTTAGCCGTGATGTGCAGTTTTATAGCATCTCATGTGACGAACACCTCTGTTTGAAATGCTTCCAAAATGCTCCTTTTGCAACCTATAAATACATTTAGGATCATGTTTTTGACTGTGCTGTGGTGCAACACGTTTTCAGAGTGACACGAAGGATATTTACTTGTGCTGATGGACGACGAACATGTGTGACCATCACAGACACAACATGAGATCTCAAACGCATTTCTTAATTGCTTCACTGGTATCATACACACAGACTCATGAAGACACATTCAATTTATGGAAAATCCTAATGAATTTTGAACTCTGTGTGCTGCTTATTATTTCCATTGTATTATAATAGTGAGCAGTTTGGGCGTCACGGTGGCACTGATTACTTTCAACAGTGGCTCTGGCTCCTTGAGGTTTTCACTAATGACACATTCACTATTGTAAAACCATTTGAAACAAGTAAAAAACATATAGTCAGATTGTGTAGCAGTCCCACCAGCCATAGTGTGCCGTATTGTATGTATTCTGTATCTTTCTTCTCCCCCTTCCTCGCCCCCCCCCACCACACACACACACACACACACAACCGTCCATTCATTCAGACAGTGTGTGTGGAATATGATCACTCTTGTGGTCATCTGTGGGGCTTTTACTCTGGGTATTGCCTTGAGCTCCACTCAATACGCTGAAAGAAATATCAGTTTCAAAAAAACAGCACGTTCACAAAAAACATATGACTGAGTAATCTGGGGTCAGTGTCAGACTGTGTTAATTTTGTGCACCTTGAAAAGATGCCTAATATTCTGTAAATAACCTCTGTGCTTGATAATTTAGTTAGTTGTGTGAATTAAGAAACATGTTTAAGGCTTCATTTTAACATGTGTCAAGAGGAACCTGCTCACTTCTCACTGCATCTGGAGGCAAAGAAAGGCTGTTCAAAATGTAGTAAAAAAATGTTTACTTAGTAAAAGGAATCTGCTTTTTTGTCGACTCACTATGTGCTGTTGTAAATATTCTGAGTGCTGGTAGAATTATTAATAATTTGATCTAACCACATTGTCCTTTTGGCACCATAATGTAATCGACCACAGTTTGGACATTTCTCCAGCATTGTATCATGGAGTATAGAAGTGTAGATGGTTGATTCAGAAGTAGTAGTTTACCTGGTACAGCATTTCTCAACGACTGATTTTCACATACTTTGTGACCTTTGTGTTTGCTCTCTACATGTCTTTACCTAATTGCAGTTTGCCCTTTGTACACATAATACACTTCCTCTGTATTAAAATCTCACTCCTCCAGTCTCAGCCAGTTTACAGCCCTAAAAACCAGATGCCCGAGCCTGTTTACTGTATATTTTTTTTTGGGCCCAGGCCCGAGATTATTCAAATTTATTGTACGAGGTACAGAGGCCACTCTGCTAAGTGCATTTATTACAGTAGAAACCATTTCTGAAAGTTGATTATATCTTAGGGTTAGGGTTTCCATTTAGGGTTTCCAATTTCCATTTATAAGCACTTGTGGTGACCCGTGTGGCTATTTTTTTGTTTTTATAAGTGACGTTGTAAGACAAGTTTCGGGAGTAGCACCTGCAGATAATTAGCCATGGGCGTTGCTCCTTGTCATCCTTGTCAGAATATTCCTTAATAAGCAATTTGTTTCCCTAACGACTACAGCAAAAAACCTTCCACCTCTCCTTCACCACGTCATTTTCCGTTTGAGCATACACATATTCATGTGGGTGGGTCCTTCAGGCTTCCGTCTCGCCCATAACCCGAAGTCGTCCTTTGGAGAGCTTGCCTGATCTGCATTTTAGAAACCATCTAAAGATATGAATTACTATGGGATGGGTGCCGGCGGAATCTGTGTGGTTATATGAATTTAATCACTCGCCAGTGACCAGAATCCAGTATTCGCACAGAACCATCACATTAACATTTATGCTAAAGGTCATCTCTAAACATCTTCAGTTCTACACCAGACTACTTACCTGCAACTCCTATGACTCCTCTATTTGGCTCCTTCACCTTTGTCTCCTTAAGTTTATCTCTTTCTTTTTTGTCTCCTGAAGTTTTTCTCTTTCTTTTTTGTCTCCTTAAGTTTTTCTCCTTTGTCTCCTTAGCCTTTGCCTCCTTAAGTTTATCTCCATCACCTTTGTCTCCTTAAGTTTTTTTAAATCACCTTTGTCTCCTTAAGTTTATCTCCATCACCTTTGTCTCCTTAAATTGTCTCCATCTCTTTTGTCTCCCCAGGGTTGACTCCATCTTTCTTGTCTCCATATGTTTGCTTCAAACTTTACTTAAGAAACTTCTGTAGGTCTCCCTTTTGTGGATTTTTTTGACTATTCCTCTGATTAATTGTTGACGTGTGGTGTTGGCAAATATTTGCCAGTTTCCTGCATCTCCTTGGCTGCCATCTGTATGCGCCTGCTTTGCCTCCTAGCCCAGACTAGCACCTACTGTGTTTTACTTGGTAAACTATGCGTATTTATTTTGCCAACACAAATCCTGTTTAAAGAATGACTGAAATTGTGCTCCAGCATTTGTCTCTGATCAAACAATTTCTCTATCAACAAAGTCCGACCCTCACACCATCCCCTACTCACCAACACTGATGCACCTGTCTTCAGACAAGAACAGGTAACAGCATGGCATCAGCTGTTTAGCAGGCGACTTTCGTTTTTCTGCCATATTCCGTTGGTGAGCAATCTCTAACACTTCTTTCATTGTAGCAGAAATTTGGGTTTAAGTGTAGCTGGCACATGGGCTCTCCACACGCTCTGAGTCTGAGTAAACATTTGGCTCGAAACATGTGTCTTTATTTCATGGTTAGAGACAGATTAATGTGAGTTTGTGTCAGCGCAGTGATTGAGAGGGAGTCCCAGGGTCTGTCCCATGCATATAAATCATTCATTGATGGGCATACGGTAGTATTTAGATTCTGATTTTGTTCCAGTGTCTTTTCTCGTTGGTTTCCATCTGTTAAGTTTTCTTTTTGTTGTTTGTTTATTCCCTTGTGCCAAAAGCTCTCCACCAGAAGTAAACCAGTTTAGGGCGATACGGTGGCGCAGTGGGTTGCACTATGGCCTTCCAGTTAGAAGGTTGCTGGTGACCTTCCTGGAAGGAGTTTGCATGTTCTCCCTGTGCTTGCGTGGGTTTCCTCCGGGTACTCCGGTTTCCCCACAATCCCTAAGACATGCGTCAGGTTAACTGAATAATGTAAATTCCCCCTTAGGTGTGCATGTGTGAGTGATTGTGTCTGTTGCCCTGCAATGGACTTTACCCCTGTCTGTTGCCCGGTGTGGGCACCAGCAGACCCCATGACCCCAATAGGGAATAAGCAGGTAGGAAAATAAATGAATGAATTAATGTAAACCAGTATGAGATAAACTATTATAAACAGTCAAACAAAACAGTACATGATTTGCAATGATAGGCAAAATGAGGTTGCAAAAATGTTATATGTTAAAACAGAAATTAGTTCTAGCATTGTACCAAAGGCCTATACCAATTATTTAAAAAATCTGGTCAATAATGTACTTAGTTTCTGTTTTTTAAAGGTGAGAGATTGCTTAATAACGGTTTATTAAATGCAATCGATAATAAGTAATACAGATAAACCCTTTTTCTAACCTATTGGAAAGTGAAAAGAAAGAGGACTTGAGTGATTTTGAATAAAGTCATATTAAACCCTTGCATATTGAAATGTTACTGCAAAAAATTCATCTATTTTTTTATATTTTCTGTTTTTTTCTGCTTGCTAGTCATTTTATATCATTTCATAAATCTTTTCTATAATTAACCTGTTGGTGCATTTGCAGGACATGGCAAGAAATCATGTTCAGTGGCATGAAGGGTGTCGCTGCATTTGTTGAGCAACACAGTGAAGTGAAGATTAAAAATAATTCACGAAGCACAAGGCATTAGATCAATGCTGAAAATGTATCCATCCACTTATTTATTTATTCTAGCATTTATTGATGCATTTGCATAAACGCTAGTGCATTTAGTAATAAATGCATATGGATTACTAAATTTATTTACATATTTATTAATTTTGACAAATATAACTTTTAATCCTCCACACCACCACTGCTTTTATACTATGGGATGAATATTCTTTTCAAAAAGCTTGTTGCTACCATAGACTGTATACGGATGGCGTGTCATTGTCTCTTGCCATTGGGCTGTTTGAAACAAAAATGAGTCAAATCGTGACGTCAACTCTCATTTAATTACTACAGACAGTTAGCAAAATGATTATTTCAAATCATGTAATTGAATAGAAATGATGTTTTCGAAAGTTTGGCTTTCTCTGTTGGCTTACATGAAGGGGTGGAGTTTATTACAGGCAATAGGTTATAACACGCCGCAACCGTACTCAGGGGAGCGATCTCATTGCTGCTACCGTTATCTGTTATCTGTACAGCGTTTTTTTAAACACACGTTTTTGGTTGGCTTCGGTTCTGATTTCAACTTAGCAAATTGCAAGTCTTTTAATCATTCGTGGTATGGATCGCATGAAGATATTAATAAAGAGTGTTCATAGAATTCACTATATTTTGCTAAATCAAAAACATCTACAGAAATTTTCACTTTAACTTAAAACAATAAAATAAAACAATTGTAGAAAGTTGGATGTGAGCCTCTTCAGCAGGGAGTAGATTAATGCAGGACGAGAGGGATTTAAAACAGGCAAAAGTTACAGGCACCTAGGCTGTCTGAAGACGGCGCAGAAGAGCCTATATGTTACCTTTTGCATAATAACATCTGATAAAACATTGCTGGCACATGGTGACATTTTTGTCTATCGTTTTATTTTCCATTTTTGTCGTACTCATCAGCAAAGCCAGCAAAAAAATGTACACCTCCACTTGCTGATTGGAACACGAGAAGTCCTGCCCTTCCATAAATGTATCGATCCATTTAAAAAGAAATCCTTCTTCTGTAAATTTGATCTCACATAAAGTTTGTTCTCTTCTCATTGACAGCGTGACAAGTGACATTTTCTTAGGCCTTTCAAGGAAATTTTGATATCCTTTCCACACAGTTTGTCTTGTGACTGTGTCACTGTTTTCTCAGAATTTTCTCTTTATCTACAGAAGCAGAGAAAAAATCAGTTTCTCCAGCCAGATTCAGTGCTCTGCTTGGAGTATTTATTTGAAGACAGGGGAGCTGGCCAAGGCCCAGAGCATTGTGAGGCTAGGTTAGCTGATAGTGGCTTTAAATGAGAAACACTGGCAAGCACCGTGTTCATGTAGTGTCCACTGGGCTCAGTGCCAGTTGCATGTCCAACTAGAATACACTTGCTCTCTACACCTACTGTCTTCAGCCATGTAGGCTACATCTTAATTGAAAAAACTTAAGACTCAGTTTAAAATTCTCTGTTGCATAAAACTCAGATTCAATTGTATTAGTGCACTTGAGTAAAGGGTGTACAGCTTCAAACTATTTATTTTACTAGCAGAAATGTAGTTATTTATTTTACTAGTCCACAAGATGGACTTTTCCATTTGGTACAACAACAAAAATGCAAACCTGATTATTGATTGAAGATAACTGTCAGACCTTTCATAATCAGTATTTTCTTTCAGTTGTACACTATACACGATCACATGATCGAAATCCTTGCATGTATACATAATTAATATGAAAGATAAATAAAAGATCTGATATAGGTGATTCAGGTGTTCCTATTACTGTTATGTTCCGTTCAAAGGCTGGGTAGTAGGATTGACAAATAATGGTAGTGAGATTCTTATGGGTGTCATGAGTTGTGAAAGCTCAAGTGAGTGTTTAGTATTAACAAATCATTCATTCATTCATTCATTCATTCATTCATTTTCCAACCCGTTTTTTCCCGTTTTGGGGTCGCTGGTGCCTTTCATCGGTGCACATTGGGTGAGAAGCGGGGGTACACCCTGGACTGGTCGCCAGTCCATCACAGGTTTTAACAAATGGTTTTGCACAAATAAAAAGTTAAAAAGAGTGACTTGTTGCTCGTTTGGGGAGTGCAAGACTGAGGGTGACTACTGGAAGTTGCAAGGGAGTTAATTCCAGTGTGCTCTCACCCTATTTGGCTCGATGTTCCTCAGGCTCAGAGCTGTCAAGGCCCGTTTCCATGCTGGTGTCTTCTGTTCTGCCCTGGTGCTCGGCTGGGCATTCAGGGAGCAGGGGTCCAGCTTGGATCAAGCAGGTCTCCATAATTTCTAAAGTGTTTTAAGTTGTATTAAGTTTTGAGTTGGCTTGTATGACCTTAGTTCAGTTTTTGTCAAAATTGCATTTCCATCATTCCTACTACTGTTAGAGCCTGCAACTCTGCTCACAATACAAATCAAGATCACCTGGAATCACTTACCTCATCTTCCAATAACCATCTTCGAAGTTCCCTAAACAAACTACAACTCTCAATAGTTTCTGGTCCGTCGTCAATGTTTGCCCTGTGTAACTTCCTAATCTACTCTCTGACATTTCCTTGTGAAGGCAAGTGAGTTATCACAGCATCTTCTACATACCTGCTTAGCATCTTAGTTGGTGTGCTTCCAGGGAGGACGGTGTCCTCCTTGGAGACTTTAATGGAGTGCACAGTCTGTCTACGTGCTAAGTATACCCCACAGTGCTACAGCGATAACCTTAGAAATTCTCAACTACCAAAAAGTTGATAATCTAGTGTAGAGAGGAGAGAGCATTGATGCACAGAGATTTCTTTAAAAACCTCGGACTTCTGGAAGAATTCCATAACACTCACCCTAAAAGACCCATCCCTAGACAAAGAGGCCGTCCCAAGAAAAGCACAGGAACCACCAGGCCACAAGCCTTTCTATATGTCAAGTATACCCACAGTGCTAACCTTAGCGCCGTACCTTTCCATTGTCTGCTGGTTGACAGTAAACCTAATCCCGTTATTGCCCTGTCTGATTTTTACCACCACAGGAAACATGACAGCTACTTTTACACTGTACTATTACTCTTCTTTTTGTACACCCTTTAGGGGCATCCTGGCTATTTAAATGTGCCATTTAGATACTGTACATTATTGCGACTGAGTGTGTGGTGTAATAAACCCGTTAAGACGAATGGGTCATGATAGAGTTGTAGAACACCGGGTTACACAAGCCACAGAGGAACAGATGACTCCTGGCCCAGTAATCACACAAGCATGAAATCTGGACTCTTATGACCTTCCATGCCGTTTACAAAGTACAATGTTGTGTTGTTTAAATTTCAGTAGTTTTTCAGTAGTTTATTAACACACAAACAATTAGATTTTATCTTTACCGGGTGATTCCTAAAGCGCTCCAAGTGCCGAAATGTTTAAGATGCTTGTCTGCCTGACAGCAACTCATTTCTGACAGGTTTCAGTCAAACTTGAGCAGACACACATCAGCCCTGTGTACAAATGTTCGGCATGCAGTCTGCTCGCATACACTTGCGGCATTTCTATGATTTTTGACAGAGATATTCTTGTAATCAAATGATATTATATCAGAAATATCCCTATTTTTTATTGTGCTTTAAATTATATACAGTGTTTAGACCCCCCAACAGTTTCTACAGTGAGAGAATAAAAGTCATATTAAGAAAATGTATAATAAGAAAATCAGATTTGCACATTTCTGAGTGAAATAGGTATTTGACTCCTGTCATTTTGCAACATTTCTGCTGGATTATGTGGAAAATGGTAATTAGGGCTGGGCGGTTTGACCAAAATTTAATTTCATGGTAATGATATCTTCCATGGGCTTTATTTAACAAATTAGCTTGAATATTTAAGAAAATGACTGGATTTTTTTGGACTATTTTGTGTTTATTTGAATAAATTTTCCATTTTTGGATTTTCCTTTGAGCCCTCCTCATCTGTTTGTTTCTCCTTTTCCATGTTTTTAAAACCTCCCAGCGTATCGTTCAGTCTTGCATTCAACGGTTTGACCAGTCTCAGCTTCACGGGTGCTGCGTGTGAGTTGGCCATGCCCACTTATTTACATTTCGAGGTATACGTAGGATAAAATTATATTTTACGCTGCACATTTCATTTTGTGGTAACAATATATACCGTCATACCACCCAGCCCTAATGGTTAATAGGGTCATAATTTAAATACATTTTAATTACTTTATTAAGCCTAATTGACTTTTTCAAACTCGCACTTATTACATACATTCATTGGCCACTTTATCAGGTACATCTGTTTGCCAACTGCTCACTAAATTTCTAAACAGCCAATCACATGGCTGCAACTCAATGCATTTAGGCATTTTGACATGGTCAAGACAATCTTTTATCGTCTGGTGGAGCATCAGAATGGGGAAGAAAGGTGATGCCAGAGACCAGAGGATGGCTAGACTGGTTTGAGCTGATGGAAAGGAAAGGCAACAGTAACTCGTTACAATCGAGGTCTGCAGAAGAACATCTCTGAACATACAACATGACAAAGGGCTACAGCAGCAGAAGATCACACCGGGTGCCACTCCTGTCAGCTAAAAACAGGAAACTAAGGCTTTAATTTGCACAGATTCTCCAAAATCAAAAATTAGAAGATTGCTATAACTCTGCCTTGTCTGATGAGTCTCGATATCTGCTGCAACATTTGGATGGTAGAGTCAAAACATGAAAGCCTGGATCCATCCTGCCTTGTGTTAATGGTTCAGCCTGGTAGTCGTGGTGTAATGGTGTGGGGCATATTTTCATATTTCGGCATACTTTGGGTCCATTAGGTTTCCTTTTTTTAACACCGTTTGAACACCGTTTCAATACCACAGCCTACCTGAGTATTGTTGCTTACCATGTCTATACTTTTCTGCCCACAATGTACCGATCTTCTGATAGCTACTTCAAACAGGATTCCACACCATACTACCAATCCAGTGGAGCACCTTTGGGATGTGGTGGTATGGCAGATTTGCATCATGGTTTGCAGTCAACAAATCTCTAGCAACTGCATGATATTATTATGTCAATATGAAGCAAACTCTCAGAGGAATGTTTCCAGTACCTTGTTGAATCTATGCCACGAATGATTAAGTCAATTCTGAAGGCATAAGGAAGTCCAACCTGGTAATAGCAAGATGTACCTAATAAAGTGGACAGTGAGTGTAAGTGTTTTTTTTTGTCCTTTTACAATATAAAGAACAACAAGAACATTAGATTTCTAGTATTTAACCGAAAATTAAGTATTTCTGAATAGCAACCAATATAGAAATAAACAAATATGATAAATAACAGGTGACAAGAAGACTTTTATTTACAAGGTGTAAAAGCATGACGTTGTGAAAAGAAATCAGTTGCAAACCATCAGGTGTCAGAGGTAGTGCCGGTGTAAGTAACAGGAATATTATGGAGTGTGATGGAGAGCTAACAGTTCAGGATCCGGATTATTCAGCCTGAGGGAAGAAGCTTCCCTTGTGCCTGTTGGCTTTTGTGGTGTTTAGAGCTCTGAAGCACCTGCCAGAAGGCAAGGGCTCAAAGAGCTGGTGGTTTGAGAGAAAAGGAACTAGAGTGATTTTCTGAACTCTCTTTCTCACTCTGGATATGTATAGTTCTTAGCGGGAGAGCGGGGAGCACTAAGGATTGAAACTGTCCTGATGATTTGAGTTAGAACACAGAGAGCGATCTAGAACAATTATTCTCAAGTGTTTTTTCATGTCCCCCTCCAGAGATTTCTGTTTCAATCGAAGCCTATTTTTCAGATCAATAATGTTTGTTTAAAATAACTTTTTATTGAATAATATTCAGTTCTGAAAGCCCTGCTTTCTTCCAGCAGGAGAAGATGATGTGTGAAGTGATGCCCACCATCAGTGAGGACACGGCGCTGAGCCAGCGGGGCTCTCAGAGCAGCGCCTCTGACCCGGACTCACACTTCGAGCAGCTGATGGTCAACATGTTGGATGAGAGGGACCGTCTGCTGGACACTCTGAGAGAGACGCAGGAGAGCCTCGGTCTTGCACAGCAACACCTGCAGGAGGTTATCTACGACCGGGACTCACTGCAGCGGCAACTCAGCTCTGCACTGCCACAGGTACCACACTCCCTCAGCCCTACTCACCAACTGTTTTTGATGCCCACTGGCCATCTGACACTGAAATATTTCCACAAGAGTGCAAACACAATGTTTCTTCTTTTGGTTTTTGTGGTGGGGTTGTGCATTTGCTATGATTCGCCATGATTCTTAGAATGACGTAAGTGGAGTTGACTAAACCAAGCCCACTCTTAGTGAATAGTGCCCACTCAGAGCCGAAGGTGAATGCCAGTGGAAGCACAAAGGTGAATTTTGAAAAATTGGCAGCACTGTGGCACAGTGTGTAGCACTGTGGCCTTCCATTTAGAAGTTTGTGGCTTCAAGGCTCGACGGTGACCTTCCGGTAAGGAGTTTGCATGTTTTCCCTGTGTTTGTGTGGGTTTCCTTAGGGTACTCCGGTTTTCCCCACAATCCCAAAAACATGTGTCAGGTTATAATCTAAATTCCCCTGAGGTGTGAATGCAGCAATCAAAACATAAGAGATGGACTGGCGATCTGTCCTGGGTGTATTGCCTATGTGCACCAGCAGACCCCCGTGACCCCGAAGGAGAATAAGTGTCACCTTATTCCCTACCATATGAATAATTTAGTGTTGCGTCAAGCATGTCGTGAAAAACAATAGAGATTGAAAGTATTGATTGAAACTGACTGACAGAGTTAATTAGGGAAATTTAAAATAAAAAAAATTAATGAAACTTGCTTTAATTGTTTAGTAAATCTTGCATCAATTGAGAAAAAAACGGCACACTTACATTTGAAATGTTTGTTCAGACATTTTACTTGAATAATTGATGTCATAAAACAAATTCTATACTTGAACATTATCACATATTGTGTTTAAGATTATAGTAGTTCTAGATTTTACATTATAGTTTAGTGATTAGTTGACTTTTGTTTTAATTCCATTTAGACCAGGGGTGTCAAACTCATTTCAGCTCGCTGGCCGTGTGGTGTACAATTTGAGCTTTTCTGGGCTGGATCAGACAAATCATACATTAGTCATACCAATGATTACTCTAATTAATTCATGCATTTATTAATAGATTTTGCGGTTTTGTTGTCTTTTGCAAAGAAGTTGATGATAAACTTTTCTACTAAATCTTCTGTTTTACTGTTTTCTTTTCCACACAATATCTGCCTCTGATTTAAGGTGCAGAAACATGAATTTTAGCTTTAGCTTTAGCTTCGTTCTGAAACTTGCCTCAGTTTCCACTAGTTCCAGAAAAAGGAATAGCTTTTAGTACCACTATAAATATTACATTACCGTTTAGCTGACTGCATTCTGTTCCCCCACATCACAACGCATGTAGTTTTTATTAGTTTTAGTTTTTGTTATACTTTGGGTAATTTGTCAGGTGCAAAATAATGAAAAAAGTAAGTATAGCTCTACATCCATTCATTAATTTTCCAACCCGCTTATTCCCTTTAATTTTGTGGTCAAGGGGATCTGTTGGTGCCAATCTCCAGCGCACACTGGGCGAGAGGCAGGGGTACACCCTGGACAGGTCGCCAGTCAATCACAGATAATTACTTCAATTTCCAAACAAATATTCAGATATTTTCCAGAGCAGCCAGAGCAATCCTGTTTTGCTCCAACTATCTGCTTATCAGGGGTGTCAACCACAGCCCTGCACAGTTTAGCTCCAACCTCAACTAAACACACCTGATGCAGCTCGTTAGGTCCTTCAGGCTGTTTGTAAGCTCCAGGTCTAGGTCTCTCTGAGCAGGGTTGAAAGTAAACTCTGCAGGGCTCCGGCCCTCCAGGAAATGAGTTTGACACCGCTGACATAGAGGCTCAGCTTCCTGTGACTAGTGCAGATTACAGTGTTTTACAGATTACGTTTATTAGTAGTCAAAAAAACAGTTGTACATATATGTAATCATAGATAAAGTTAGAGATATCTGTAAGTGATTCATTAAAGAAAGAGTTGAGAGAAGTATGGAAGGAGTGTTAAATATTAAAACAGCTTGCCATTTCAGGGAGCTCCTTAATGCTCTGTATTAAGCTCCATAAAAGTGACCTGAGATTGTTCCCTTTGTGAACTGTTCATGTCTGCAGCATTCACAGAACTCCCACATAGGGCTCTGCTGTTTCTCCTAACTTTAGCCATTTGTTCCATGGTGGGGTAAGAACACATGTACTCAAGCCAACAGTAAATAACCAGAGATGGAAAAAATGGTGTCATTCTCACAAAGAGTTAGATCTATGAATTAATTTATTATATGAATATAATAAATATAAACAAAGACACAAACAAATAGCAATTCATCTATAATTTCAGTTAATTTTGCCAGTTTTGTAAACACACAGTACAGTTATAGTTCCCTTTAGTTTAGTTTATTTTCCACTTTAAGTATTGATTTTACTTATTTCAGTAAATAAAGATGTTTTTCAATTTTAATAATCATTATTTCTATAATTTGTGTTAACTGAGAGAACCTCGTTTGTGTTTACCTTGAAGCAAGTGCTCTATATATGAACTAAATCCTAAAAAAGAACAACTCTATTTGAAAAGAACACTCTATTCTTATAAGTATATCCAAGAATCCAGATGTTTCATGGAAAGCCGTGATTTCAGCGTCTTTGCTGAGCTTTTTTTTTTTTTTTTTTTTTTGCTATTTGCTATTTTTCGCCTCTCTGCTGAATGTCTGCAGAAATAAGAGCATGTCACAGCTGGCCATATGTGATTGGCGGAGCTGAAACTGGTGATATGAAAAATTGTCCGCATCTCGCTTCTCGAACAAAAAGGACCAAAAATCACAGAGTGCAGTTTTCAGTTTCACTTTTTTTATTGCTCAGAGACATGATGGCTTACGTAATCAAGCTGAAACCCAGATTAGCTTGACGCTCAAAGGGAAAGTGTGTCAGGATTCCTAGTCATGAGAATTTGGCGCTCTTCTTCCAGAAGCCCCTGTGGTCTTGGCAGAGGAGAAAAAATGGATTGGTTTTGTACCGCTTCTTGCTGTACCTCACTGTTTCATTTTGTTCTTGCTGAAGCAATTTGTTTTGGTCACAGATTTTTAGAATCTTGAACACATTTGTATTTTGCTTGAGACTGCACCAGTTAAACAGATTCTAGTTTAACAGTGGCCTAAAATGCTTTTGATTGAAGCTTTATCCCACACTAACAGAAGAAAGCTTTGTTTGAAACTGGACATTAATTAGATTACTTTGAATATTTTTTACTGTATAAATATTCAATTGAGAGACTAATCCTTAAAAGTACACACAAAGCCAAACAGCTTCACTAGATAGCCATGCTTTTGTCCAATGTCCAATTTGTGCATATTGTGCGTTAAAATTGGTGTTCTAGGGTGTTTAGGCATGGTGAGAGTTTCCGTATCAACATTTTAGAATTGTTTTAGCATCATTTTGTGGTAAACTGTGTGTTTTGCTGTAACTCTGGGCTTCGATGAGCAGCGAGAGGAAGAAATAGGTTAAATTATTACTTCAGGCTGAACTAGACTGTAGTAGAAGAAGGGGGGGGGGGTGAAAAGAAAAGCGAAGTGCCCTGGATTTAGCCATTGAATGTCTGATAAGATGCCGATACCTTTCCCCATTTCAAACATATAACATTACATTCAGAACTGAGATCTTAATGGCAAGTACAGTCCACTAAGGTGCCCTCGGACCTGATTGTGATTATATCATACGCAGTATAATGCTTTACTTCCGTCTGCATGGCCACTGCTCTCACAAACAAGCCTTTAATATTTTTTTTCAATTGAGAACTCTAGTGTTAATGGTACCACTCTTGATTATCTCGTGTAGGTATATCAAAAGCGAACATGAGCCTTGATTTATGAGAACTATTTGCACAAAAGAGAACAGTTTATATAGAAAACAAGGAATTCGCTTTAGCACCATACAACACCATACAAAGAATGTTGGTGACAAGGAATTACCATAATGCTTAAATAGATAAAATATCTAGTTTAACCCTTAGAAGTCTCGGCACACACTGATGCGTGTGCCAATCACAGCAGCTATTTTGAATTCTGACTGACCCATGTCAGTCAGAATGACTGACCCACCTATTATTTAATTTTAACTGCAAATATATTGTGTAGGTTATTAGTTCTGATATTTGTGGTTTTAAATGAACATCTCAAGAATTATTTTACCACATAATTTGCAAGGTAATTCAAATTAAAATCGTCTTTTCATTTTACAGTCTCCAAATCAGTGTCTTCAGTGCCATCCAGTGGTGAAATGAAGGGGTAGCCTTACAAGTACAAGACCTGTGATACGACTTGCGTTTTTCAAAGTTCCGGCACTAAAAAAGGCACAATGGCACAAAATTGTTTGCACAATTTTTTTACATTGTCTTTGCTTTTGTGTTTATTAATTCTTATTTTGTGAACACTTTTTACTTTTGTTATAAAACATAATAATGTTCAACATTTTTGTGATTTTTCTACAATTTCAGATTTGTTGTAGAATTTTTGCGTAATGTAATGAAAATAAGTTTGGGAAAAACAACCTGGGGTTGTACTTACAAAAATTATATCAAGCATTGACACAAAGCATTGTTTTAAAGTTAATTTAATGGAGCAAATTTTAAGTAGTAAAAACCATCCAGAAAGGCCCTATAAATGGTTAATGGTGATTTTGTTGTAAAAAGGTGCCAGGAAAAAGCTGAGATTGATCCTCTAGCAGCTTTTACCTGTTCTTGTGTCTGTTGCTCTATGAACTGTGTGAGTTCTGCTCACTCATCAGTGCCATCTTCGATGTTGGCTGAGCAAGTTTATTTAAGAGGTCTGATTGTGACACTGGAGTCTGGACACACACATCCTCTCCTTATTTATACATTCTTTAAAAACACAGCTTCTTCATAGACATTTTTAAGAATTTGTGAAACATTTAACACCCAATAAAACTTGCCACTAAGGAAAGCACTCGTAACATCTAAAATAAGACAAACTCTCCTGCAAAAAAAACAAATATTGTTTTGTGTAATTCAATTGATTCATTTGAGTTCAATAAATTAGAAAGATCAAACATGGGCAGCGATGGACTGGCGACCTGTCCAGGGTGTACCCCTGCTTCTCGCCCAATGCGCGCTGGAAATAGGCAAACCCCCGTGACCCCAAAAGGGAATAAGCGGGTTGGAAAATGAATGAATCAATCAAATATGGGAAAGGATCGGGAAGAAAGAGGCTCCAAAAATAAAAATAAGATGGCGGATCAACAGGTGAGAGAAGTGAGTGGAATTCTTCATTCATTCATTTTTTAAGCCGCTTATTCCCTTTTTCGGGTCACGGGAGTCAAAGGAGGGCAACATTCACTCAAAAATTCACACCTAGGGTACTTTAAATTATTCAATTAACCTGAAGCATGTTTTTGGGATTGTGGGGGAAACCGGAAGGTCAATGCGAAGCCTCGAACTGGCAACCTTCTAGCTTAATTCGCTTAATCCTTCAATATTAATGTCATCCAATCATGAGAAATAAGCTCATTTAGTCTATTAAGTTAATACAGCTATATGAAGAAATCCATTCATGTAAAATTTATGTAAAAATAAAAACATAAAAGTATAAAAATTCAACATGGCACAAAGTGTGGTTGCTTTCCTTGCAAAAGTGTGGTAGCTTAACAGGGGCGGTTTGAGGCTGATGGGTGAGTGTGGGACATTCATCCGGTTCCGTTCTTCATTAATTATCAGTCATTATAAAGACACAACATGTCAATTTTCAGACTCACCCATCAATCACATTCATCCCTTCCATTTATCATTGTTCAGTGAGCTGGCTTGGGATCTACCACTGGGTAACAAAGGGATTTGATTGATTTGAGAAAGTACAGCGATTTCTTCTCACCAGCAGTGCTTTGTGATGGTAGGATGTAATTACAAACACCTATAATACCCATCATGACAACCTTTATTAAAGGGGCCATATTATGCCATTTTTAAAGCATTTATAATAAATATTTGAGCCCTCTATATTAGCACTGCCTTCAAAATGCAATATTAATCGTAAAATACGTCTTTGAATCACCTCATATTTCAGACCGTTTAGCCCCATTCCTCCTACAGTCATGCTTTTACCACGCCCTTTTTGGGACTTGTAGTTCAGGAATCTTGACTAATGTCGTGCCGGTCGTAAGCCAAATAGAACGACACAAAATTGTTCAAATGAGAATTGAGGGTTTCATGTGTGCCACCCGGGCTAAACAGGGACATAAATAAAGTCCAAAGTGAATCGAAGAGTTTTGTGGATTTCTCATCACTTTGTAAACTAATGAATCCACCAATAACGTGTAAAAATAACAATTCGCTTCACACAGTTCAGTGCCTTTGTATGCTATGATGCTTTATCTCGTGCTGTTTGCGTGAGATAAAGTTAATGAACAAATTTGAAACTATTTCATGCAAATATTGTCGAGGTTTGAAATCAGGAATGTATTTATTCTTTCTAATGGTGTTTTGTTGAAATTATTAACCGATTTCAGGTGTTTTGTGCAATGCTGTATAAGCTAAACCTGCTAATATTGCTGCTTCACCATTTATTAGCATTTCTGCATCAGGATAGGTACCGAATCTGCAAAGAGATGAGCAAAACCTGTGAACAACATCTACAAAAAAGGCAAACTTGTCAAAGCAGAACATTTTCTTCAATTGAAAGTTTAAAAGAAATAGTAAAATGATCTGATCTTCAGTGTTTCCTTTGAATGTATGTAAAAAGAATGATTATTTTGTATTTGGGATGGAGGAGAATGGATGCCTTTTGAGCTCTTGGTGTTTGGATATCACTTAAGAAACAGCTCAAACTCACAATGGTGACCTACCGATCTTGTTTCTCTTTAATGTAAATATAATAGACCAAAGGTAGCGCTTTTTTAGATTTGTGGAAATTATGACCATATATGTCAGAATATTAAATAATCCATAAGTACTTACATTTCAAATCAGTGTGGTGCATTGGTGTAAAAAGTTAATGAACTGACCTGGAGATATTTGTGTCGTTATTTGATGTTAGTCAACACCTGCAAACCAATCAGAATCCAGTATTCTAACAGATCACTGCATAACATTAAATAGTGGGAAAAAAGTCACTGTAGAAGACCTTTAAGAGAAGGCCTATTCATTTTTCTAATCTCTTTCTTTCCTCTGGGGGAGTGCAGTCAGCTGGTTTCCTCCATGGCAGCACATGATTCAATGTGATCCTCTGTTATTGTTTGTGTCCTACTTCAGTGGAGCCGTAGGCCAAACAAACATTTCATGAATGTCATTTTGATAGAAATTCAGTGAGACAGACAGAAATACTTCACGTCAGACTCATATTTCATTAAATCCTGGATGTGTTCAGATCATTTATGCACATGTAGATAAACTATTGTGACACTCAATTATTTATTAGCACTTGGATGCCTTTTGTTTGATTAAACATCACACAAAAAGAGAAAAATACAACTTTTATGCTTAAATTGGCAGTTTTAATCGAAAATGTGTATATCAAGTTAAGGCAGCACCTTCCAGTGACCCTTAAAGAAGCAGGTAAATAAAATGAATGGAAAAGTGAATTAAAGTCTACGATACGATATGCATCACTATATTTTGCTACACTTTTTTAAACCAACTATTGAAATTTTTGAAATAACAAGTCATTATTGGAAAGTTTTGAGTTTTGAGACCACGGTGTTAAGAAGGCATGGGTCTAGTTTGATTTTAATGAGAGCATTTGGTACAAACCATCCACTAGGGGGCAGTGTTGATATTTGCATTAAGTCATCTTTTTACTCTAAAAGATGGAGGGAGCTAATTTTATAGTCTTTCTCCTTTAAAAATGCAACTAAAGGATAATTGTCTCTAAGTAAATATTACATACAACAAGAAAACAAGGTGAAGAAGTTTCAGAAGTGACTAGAATCACAATCATTTTTAGGAAGCAAATACACTATGGCTATTAGACGATATCTAATAGTAGTTCCACGATACGTATTGAGACCACAATATATTGTTAGAGCCCAATTTATTAATGGATTTTAATTATTTGTTCTCTACAGCTTACGTTAAAACAGCATCTTATTAGGTTCACGGGTTTACTGTGTGATTTGTCAAATAAATTTGTCTCCTATATAGAGAATCTGAAAAGAAAAACGTATTTACTAATATCTCATCCAGTGATTCCAATATCTCATCCTTTGTTTCCAGTTTAATTCACTGATGTGCTCACTGTTTTCACATGTCTTCACACTGATAGCGCTTATTAAAATAGACACTCTGGCAAGGACCAAAATAGATGCCGACATCTCCAGTCCCTTCTTCACTCTGTTATCAGCTAGCCCCTCATATTCATAACTGCAAGGCATGATGGGAAGTGTTTGGCCACATCCTGAAGGCATTTATCAGCTTGTGACTGACAGACTGGAGAGAATGAAAGTCCTGCAGATATCATTCTTTTCTGCTCACCGGCTGCTGAGAGAAGCTGTTTGATCATACTTATAACCATGTGACATGTGATGAATAACATACATGCAGAAGGCACAAAGAATATGAATAATGAACAAAAAAACATTATATATTCGTTTTTGCTGCAACAACACAGATAATTCATGGTACTGCTGTCATCAGTATTGTGTCTCCCAATTTAACAAATACTTAGCTATGTCTTATTTTGTTTTTTGAAAGGGGTTGAAATAACCTCCAGAGATAAGCTTCAGTAAATTTGATTGATGTCTGATCTGTCCTTTTGAGGTGGACATTCCCAATCCCAAAAGGTTTAAGGCTGCCCAATTTGTCAAAAAATATTTTCCCCATCGATAACAAGAATGAATGGTGAGCAGAAACTCACTGGTTTGATCGCTAGGTCAATGGTGGGATGAAGGAATGTGTTTATTATTGTGTTACGTGATTAATTTCTCCTGATTTACAATACGGTATGCAGAGAGGTTTTTGAGTTCAACACTTAAAGTTAAATGCTGTAAAGAAAAGATTCAACTCTTATCTTTAGTTTAGTTTCGCCGTATAATACGCACTTTTTCTTCCCCAAAACTGAGGTGGAAAAGTTGGTGTGTCTTATACGGCGAATGCAGAGCGCCGCAGAGCGGAGGGTGGTCACGGCCGTAGGAGAGGCGTAAGAGAGGCCGCGGCTTCTGCCTAGCTCCTGTTATGGTAAAAAAATACCTTCTCAATTGATAATAAACACTGGAGACCGTTTGAGAAAGAACACAGTAAATGCGGCTATTTATTGTAAAGATTTAGCAGTCTCAACGCATTTCCTACACACGTGTTATCCACATTGGAAGAAGAACCTCAAGCCTCTCAAGCGCCGGAAGAAGGGCGGGACTGAAGTATGACGTGTGGTCTCAAAAGTTTCTCAAGTTACATTTCTCTAAATGACCACTAGATGGTAGCATTATATAGGAAAATTCGCATCACACTCCGGAGCCGTTGGTGCGCGCTGACGTCATCGCCCATCTTTTCTCGTCGATCCTACCATAGTGCGGATCGTAAGGAGCAGGTATGAAACATTACAGCCTTTTTTGTTACTTTATTTTGTTACTGTCTGTTCATGTTACATGTTTGGCATATAATTGTTCTTAAACTGCTGTTAACTTTTACACAGTTGATATAAAATATTTTACTACAGTATTTGGTTCAGAATAATTTTTTTCTAGACCTTCCGCATTTAAAATTGGGTGCGTCTTATATGCCGGTGCGTCTTATATTGCGAAAAATATGTTACTTGGTGCACCGCTCTCAATGAGAACAAACTGTGTATTCTATAGAGGATATACATTGATGTCACTTTCCCATCAGACCACTCCCCCTTCACTTAGACTGAATGCCAAAACAAGTGCTAAATTGACTGCGTTTAATACAGAAAAATGCAAAACCAACAATTATTCTGATAATTGTTGGCTTCAATCCATAATCATCCTTGCCAATGTGATGTAATATGTACAGTTGTACAAGTAAATAATGGGTGTTTAAAACTGTATACTAGTACTTTATATTTATCAGACAAGATACATAACAAAGCCAAGTGCAACTCCTAGTGGAAACTAAGTTTACAAACAAAATGGCCACTGTGCCTGATGAGCTGACACCTTCTTGTGGTGACCACACTTTCAGGTTTCAGCTCCTGGATTCCGTTTGCAATTGTGTCCTTGGAGTCTTTAAAAATTAGTTAGAGCAGTCAATTGCAGAGTAGTTTCACACGTTTTATATCTCTTCATAAATTTAGGCTACCGAGACACCATGTGCACACCTTCTATAAACGGACACTCAATAGATGGACTTTGATTCATATCCCGGCCCAGTCATGCTGGAAATGTGTTAAGAGGACCTTTCAAATTTATATTTGAATACCCATGCCCTATAAGGACTATGACTCATACATTTAATTTGTGGTCGCTTATAAATCAGATGCTGAACCAGAGATCTAGACCTTTGAAAAGTCGATTGTGGCATAATTACAGGAGCATCTCTCTGCCTCTCTTTGTCCCGGGTGTTTGTGTTAGTTACAATATAATGTACGAAACCATTCCATATAAAAGTTTTGATTCATTATTTATATTATTTATTTAGATTAGATTAGATTGAACTGTAGGGCGGCATGGTGGCGCAGTGGGTAGCGATGGACTGGCGACCTGTCCAGGGTGTACCCCTGCCTCTCGCCCAATGTGTGCTGGAGATAGTCACCGGCAGACCCCCGTGAACCCGAAAGGGAAGAAGCGGGTATGAAAATGAATGAATGAATAGATTCAACTGTATTGTCATTACACAAGTACAAGTACAAGGCAACGAAATGCAGTTTATGTCTAACCAGTGGTGCAAAAGAGCAGCATGTGCAGGATATAAGTTAAAGATATGTACAAAATAGAAAGATTATTGCTAATATTTACAGATGATTGTGCAAGAGATATAAGGCTATATATACAGTTGCTATTATATTTAAAGAAGGTTGTACTATGAATATGATATACAAGTTTTGTATGATATACAATCTTTTATAATAAAAATGAGCAATAAATGTATTAAATGTACAAATATTGAATGTGCAGTATATTAAGGTGCAGTAATGAAGGTGCAATACGAAGGTGTGCAATATTTTGGTAGTGCAATACAATTTCAATAAATGTTTATTCATTATGTTCAAAGGTTTAATTGTGTTGTTCAATGAATACTTTTATTTGTTAACCAGATAAACACAACACTTGGACAATATTGCTCTTGTACATTAGTTTATTAAAAATTAGTTTTTGACACCCCTATAACAGGCTTTTGTTAAATGGCCATATATTTAAATTGAAAGACCTGTATTTTTAGCTTCTTAAAGTTTTTTATTTGTTTAAATGAATGGTGGTGCAATCGATAAAGCCCGAGGTCTTGCACAGTTGACGAGTCTGAGAGTGCTGCTAACTCAATCAGCCATGTCCGGTCTATGAATAGCTTAGAATTACTCTTTCAGAGAAAGATAATGTGGGTGCTGATGTTTGTGAGTGCAGCTGGCCTTTAATAGATACCTTTTAACTTCTGACTGCCTCAGTTCAGCCTAAAATAGATGATGTCTGTCTTGAGCTGCTTAAGTTCAATTGGGATCTTGGGTACATATTTAAGCTGGGGTACTCAAATAGGCCTGAGAACGGAGGGTTATGCTAAAATCAGGAGTGTTATAAGAGCAGTGGAGCCATAAAACAAGTGGAAATGGATTTTATTTAGATTTCAAAGATGAGCACGCTCAGACTTATGGTGTATATCCTGGTTTGTTCTTCTAGGATTTTGAACCTCCTTCTTGCCACCACCAATTTAAAACCCTCGTATAATATTTATACTTTTTATAATAACATTTCAATCATTTCTCGCTGTATTTTTCCACATAACTGGAATCTCTCACAGAAAATATAGGCTTTTTGTTTAAAGAGTACAGTTTAAGTGCAGTATGTCTGTCCACCCACTGTAGACATAGCTGTCAGACCACTGCACTCACCTCACTTGCTCCAGTAGCTGTTGTCTCACCCACCCATTAAAAACAAATCTTTGTAATAATTTATATTTACATTAACCCATGTAGTCAACAATTTTTTCTTGATTTCACACAAAACAAAACCTCAAAAAAGTGAAACTTCACCAGCCACATGTACACTAGAGTGTACTAATAACACAAGACAGGGCACCAAGTGCACTCCAAATTAGACATTACATGAAAATAATGGTTGTCATTCCCAGGTCTGATGATGTTCTGAGTATTAGCTGAATATGGTAAAATTAGTATCTGTGTTCTCGCCATAGTCCTAGAAAAAAGTCATGAACTGATTTTTTAGTTAGGACTGATTTTGTAGTTTTTTAGTTTAGATAGTTCTTTATAAATTTGTTAATATCTTTTTACCGCAAGGTGGGGCTGTCACAAAACTTATTGAGTAGACATTCAAAATGGACTCAGCATGATAACCAGAACATACTGAGACCAACTTAATTATTTTATTATAAACTGATAATTTTTATATACACTTTTTATATCTCCTGATCACTAGGGGATACTGTGCGGAAACAAGCTTATAGTAGGCAAGCTCATATCATAGCATATTCTAAAGCTAGTAAAGGTTACTACCATTTTATTAAATGCAATTTTATATTTCGACCACAGGGTGGTGCTACCACAAATTTTGTTGGGTGCATTCAGGACATGTTGTCAAATACGCAAACCAACTTTTGTAAAGATATGTTGATGCATTTGCAAAAAAAGGAAACTTTTGACTAAATCCAAGAAGCCCGACATTCAAAATGGCTTATATATCAAAAATAGACATGATCTGTCTTGGCAGGATGGTCAGAACATATTGAGATCAATTTTATTATTTTATAATGAACAGATATAGACTTATAATGCAAAACGGCCCATTTTTGTATCTCCTGACCCCTAGGGGGTACTGTGCTGAAACTTTGCAGGCAGCCTCAGCTCATAGTTAGCATTACTCGGATATAGCCTTAAATCCATTTTAGCGAGCGTTACATCATATTTATTCACTGCATGTTCATAAATGCTTTGTTGAATGAACCTGAATGCCATACCTTCTAGTCAACATATTTAGAGGATGATCTGGAACAAATCTGGTCAAAATCTGTTAATCAGTCTGGAGTTCACAAAAGTAAATATCCCTAATAATAAAGATGCAGAATTTGGCCGACTGTGTCAAAACTCTACAAACAAGCCAATCAGAGATTAACACATGGATATTCATATTTTTTACCAAACAGGTGTTTTTTGTATTTTTACACCTTACCCTTAGTAAAGTATGCTATCTTTGATTCCCTTGTGGTTTTACGTTTAACGTAAAATTACGTTGAATTTTATTCTGTCAGAGGTCTAGACACTTGCTTTTGTAGTGTTTCCTCAGAAAAAGAAGCTTTTTTTGTCACTTTGAATGCATTTGTCTCTGAGAAATGTCTTAGTCATTTACAAAAGTAAACAAAGTTAAGTAGAGACTGTAGAACAAAGATACAGTACTGTAGTTATTATTTTGATATTGCAGGCTAACCAAAAAAGCACTTATATGTTCTTTATTTGGTGGTCATGTCCTTGTTTTAGTTCAACTGAAAATTGTCAGTTAATAAGAATAAAAAGATGAAACCTATAGCCAGAGGAAAATCAGTTACAAGACCAAAGCTTGAACTAAGGTGTAAGATATTAATAAACTCGTCTGATATCTGTCTGTTCTGTCTCTGATTGAATGTAGTGAAGGCAGCAGATAGACCGATCTCATAGGAATTCTAGTTTTTTCTTATTGACAGACCCGTTTTACCTTCGTAAGGCTCTGTTGAGTTGTTCTTTAAAGGTGTTTCTAAAGCACCCTGCACCTGAGTCACTTGATATGTAGCATTAGAGCTTGAACACAGCCTGCAGCATTGTTCACAGATGCTTGCTGGAAGTATAAGACAGGCAAGATGAGAGACGGATGAATGTTTTATATTCAACTCTCTCACTCTGCTCAAGTGCAGCAGAGAAACAATCAGGGGATTCCTTTTGATGAAACAAATATGTGCAAACATCCCACTACAAATGGCAGTCATAAACGCCTTTTCTCACTTGAGTGCTTCCTCAAGAGTGTGACGTAAAGCCAGTAAAAATGGAGATGTGATGTAAAAATCACCGGGGATGATTATCTTTTATACGCTGCATTCATGACAACATTTGAGAGTACACCAGTGGCCAAATTGTAGAATATTCCTCTATCTTTCACCTTTTGTAGACTTCTTGGTTAAGGTAAAAATCAATCACTCAAAAGCTGTTCCAATTCAAGCTCTTATCCCAGAAAATACACTTTTGCATTTTCATTTCTTCATCACTTTTCAGTTAATAAAAAAGCTTGAGTGATCTGTCGATGACCTCATATCCCAGAATGTTTCTTGAATGAAACAGTTAGTATCAAGGGAAAAGGAAAAAAAACCCAACTGTATACAATTCTAATCTTTATATAATTCTACTCAAGGTTTCTGCAAGTTGACATCATTATGCAAGAGATGTATGTTTATAAGTCCAGTTCAAGTCTATGAAGTCCTATGGCGTTTCTGACACAACACCTAAAGTTAATTCTCTCCCCAAAATAGATAAATAGCATAAATTTTCTATCGTTTGTCTCTTGAGGGGCTTCGTTAGACAGTTAAGGCCTCTATACACCAATCAGAATTTTCGATACAAAGTTTTGCGTGAGAACGCGCCTCAACGGCCACCAGCAGGAACTCACACATCTGACCAAACGAGTGGTGTCAACGAAAAATATTTGGGCTCTGAAATTTTGGGCTCGGATTGTTTTGTTTTGTAAAGAGAAAGACCAATTAAAGCTTTTGATGACATGAGTAGGTTGTAAAAGAGCTGCTTGGTGGCGCTCATGCCACAATATTATAGCGAATTCACACAGGTACCAGGAAAGAATAAGAAGAGTGGGAAGGGGAAGACGACGACAGAGATGATATCAAAGAACACACAAAAAAAACCTTGGATGTCGAGCAGTTAGTGGTGTAATTTAAATATTCTCTATTACTATCAAGAATCACTCAGGTCCAACATGGACAGGAACACAGCACCAGTGGCAGTTTATTGATTATAACCAGATTAACAATTCATTGTACTTATCTTAAGCATGCACGGATCGCTGCGCTAGTGAGGGGACAAGACAGAAAAGAGAGAGCATCTGTGCTTTCTGCTCTGAGTTTTATACTCCTGTGGTAGAGATAAAATTTCAGCTATACATAGGATACGACAGCTGAGCTCTGGATTCTCTGTTTTCCACTTCCTAAACCATAATCGTATTTAACTGTAGCTTTAAATAATCAAGCATTAAGGTTAAACAATGATTTGGATCCAATCAATCAATTCGGATCGGTGTGTTGAGGCCTTTATTGTGTGCAAGTTCTTTCAAATATGTGCGGTGTACTGCATATTTGTCTATTTTCACACTACAGGACTTAATGCTCAATTCTCAATTCAGATTTTTTTGATGTGCTTGTAAACATTACTTGTTATATTCGACTTTTAACTGGCCTGCGTGTGAACAGAATGCTTCTCTAAAGAGGAGACGACGTCAATTGCAATGTGCTGTTTACAGATGAAGATGTTAAAGTGAATGCTCTGCTTGTGGTTTTACGGCTTTGTTGAAGATATTTTTTTGAACCAAGAAAACTTTAGTAATATCAAAAAGTATTAGGAAGAAGACTGAGAGGAAAGAGACCTAGACAAACAGAATACTTACAGAATGATGATGGAAGTTATTTTAACAATGCAAGCTTCACTAGACTAGTTTAAATACATCTCTAAGTGCCTTAATGAATCCATTTCACTGGAAAAAAGTCTTCTCTAGGATTTTGTATCTGTGACGAAATGCATGTGAATGAGGCTTGATGACGAAAATGTTGCATGGGACACAACCATTCAAGCGCTTGTCACATGTTGAAAAATATGAATCTCAATTTTCTTTTCACTCCTGAACCTTTCCCCCTCACCCTTCCCCAATCCCTTTCCACCCCCACTTCCAGTTCAATGTCGCTGGGTCATGACAAAACTAATGTAAACTGGCTCGTGGGAACAACAACTAATAAATATTTTCATACATCTAATGCTCCAATCCAGAGGAGAAAACATCACACCAGATGTTTTAATCCCCTGCAGAAAGAAAAACCGTCCAACTCAACAAAGCATTTACTCTCCCATGTGATGACTTTTGAGCGGGACAGGACACGGTAAAAAAAGAGAAAAATCATAAACTTATCTGAAAAAATTGGAATTGGGCCATTCAAAATGTCAAGAAGAATTTAGATACAGGTCACACATGGCCAAAAAATGGATTTGGGCTGCAGTGAGAATGTACACAGTATGTGTGTGTAAACATCTCTGTTAAAAATAAAAGAAACCTTCAACCATTCGTCTTTTACTTTAATATGAAATATAATTTTTTTGCATGACAGGAACTGCTCACTCAATCTTTAAGGGTTGAGTGTGTTTGTGATGGTCAGAATGGAAAGCCCAAGGCTTTTTAAGATGGATGACACAGCTTTATGACTGACAACTGCAGCTTCTGGTAACTAGGTCAAGAGTGAGAGGGAATGAAAGAGAAAGAGAGTCATCAAGCACAAGAGACTTAGAGAATCCATCAAAACTCTTTCAGGTCTGATTGTTTCTGAAGTCACAACAAAAACTCTTGCGGTTAGGATGTAAAAGTGAACTCACCGAACACCTAATATTTACTGTATTTTTTTATTTCTGTATCCATAATGCATCATTTGTAGGGCTGTAATGATACACTATTCACGATACGATAAATATCTTGATATAATGTCTACGATACGGTATGCATCACAATATTTTACAACACTATTTTTAACCAATTACTGAATTATATAACAAAGCATCATTGGAATAAAAAACGTTATTATAAAAGGTTTGAGACCACAAAGTTAAGAAGGCTGAGGTCTAGTTTGATTTGTATGAGAGGATTTGATACCATCCATCCTCAAGGGGGCAGTGTTAATGTTTGCATTAAGTCATCTTTTTACTCTGCTCTCTTTGATGGAGAGAGCTAATTTTATAATCTTTTTCATCTAAAATGTAAGTAAAGGATAATTGTCTTGTAGTAAATATTACATACAACAAGAAGATAGGGTAAAGAAGTTACAGAAGTGACTAGAATCACAATCACTCCTACTAAACAATCTCCCCAGTAGCTTCACGATACGTATTGTGACAATTTTGTATCACAATACATTGTGCCACGCTATACTGTTGCACCCCTAATCATTTGTAATGAATAATTACTCTTGAATGAAGGTTTGAACAGAATTATTGGCTATTAGTGTGTGCACACATGCTTGATATAATGACCAAATCCATCTAGGGATTTTTTGTGTCAATCACTACTATTCTTAAAACTGTTCAAAAACAAACTGTTTGTGACTGCACAAATCTTAGAATTCCAACCACAGACTTCTCAATAGCACCCCAAGCCCAATTTATTAATCATTTGCAATAGTTAAGGCGGGTATTTTCCCATGCGAATGTACAACAGTTGTTATTAACTCTTATTTATTATATAACTTTTTATTCAACCTATTCACCCTAAATAATAATGTGGCGTGAATTCTTTTAATTAAGGGCTGTCATCGGAAAGCCTCACCCCTAGTTTAATTCTTTTGTCAGCTGTTTCCACATTGAAACTCAATAGTTTTTTAATTTTATAACTAAATCTGTGCCATTTGTGTCCAAAGACATGCCCTTTTAAAACATGCCTTTCTGGTGGTTCGAACACTGGTTACACAGTGGTGCAAATTAGATGAATGTCCTTCAGGCATTGTCTACATCAACATGTCTTTTCTCTCACATTGTGTACAAAAAAAAATCCACACAAAAACTCAAAAACCCCAAAATGGTGTAAAACTAAATAAAGTGCCATTTTGTGCCATTTACATGATGAGTAGTCAGCGTTGAGTTTGCAAAAACCGGGTCACAGAGGTGAAATAAGATACATTTGCATTTTACCCTATACATGCCATTAGAATATAATAAACTGTGACACAGTCCTTGTTTCATCTGTCATTAGACCAGTGGTCAGAAGAAAAGAACAAAAAAATAAACAGCCAAAAGACGTAGAGCACATGTGTCAAACCCAAGTCCCGCAGGTCAGATGTAGCCCACCGTGTAATCTAATGTGGCCTGCGAGAGCATAAAAGTTTTGAGTGTCTAAAAAAAAAAAAATTATTTCCCATAATGCCTTTGGCTACGGTAGCCGCAACGTTTTTCCGCATCCATACTCACGAGTGAAAACTGCAGAGCTGCCAACTCACACACTGAACGTAACTCACGCATTTCAGTGATTTCTCACACTAAACTAAATTCAAGATGTGAAATGGGCACAGCTAATAGTTTATCTGTGATCTGTTTCTTGAGCCTGATGATAAAAGATGATGATCGATATGCATCGTCTTCAGTCTGTGAGGGTTTTTTTTTTTTCGCTAAACAAATGACAAAAATTTTTCTTTATTCACTTGGACAGTTTGATCCTTCATTAATGGAGTTATGTGGGTTTTCATAAGCTGACAAAAAGGATTTATATTAAAACAACAACCATACAATTGTTTCTATGCAACTGAATTGTCACTTGAATAAGTTATAATGAGTTATTTAACATTAAGAAGTAGTTACATTTATTTTACATTAAAATAATTATTAATTAATTATTCAATAATTATTATTTTACATCTGGGGGGGCCCAGATTCTTTTAAAGGTTTAAAGGGGGGCGCGACCAAAAAAGTTTGAGAACCACTGCATTAGACCAAGTAGACGCTGAATAATGACAGCAAGCACAAGATGTGAGAACAATGACCCAACCTCCAAAACCCTAAAAAACTCCACAGTGTTTTCAAAATGACTCACCTTCACCTTCGTTTTTAAAAAATGTGTGGATACATGAAAACAATGCTGCATTTACGCATGGATGAACATGCAGAAACACCCCCTATTCCAAATAGCCAGGTACATGTGGACAGGGCCTAAGGTCACTTTGGCATTGGACATGGTGAGTGCTGAAAGGAGTGATTTCCTCCCCAATGAAATCTCCTAAAAGCGTAACTCCCAGACTGAGCAGATGCTAATGCACTTTATAGGGGGCTCATAATTGTATGGAAATATCCTGTTCATGGTGAAACATAAGATTGAAGAAATCAAACCTTACAACTTTTTAAGGCCCATACATGCCTTAAGAAGCTTGATTCTTGATCACTCATCTAAAGCCTTTATTGTGAATGCGCTAGGACCACTTTTATGAGCAACTCTTAAGATCAAGTGATTATTACAAATTGCTTGCTGTGTGTTTTCTTTCAATCTGTAAGTTTCTTTGGATGAAACACATAAATCCAAAGTTATTGTTTAACGATATTTCACTAAACACAAATCCCAACTTTCAGCCTTTAGTGTTGGTAATTTCTTTTCCAGATTTTTTCTAAAATCTGAAGTCATTCTTTCATGAATCCGTGTACTTCTCTGAGACAAAATCATTCTTCATCTGATGCAAGATCTTCAGCACTTTCTCTTTGAAAGAGAGCGAGAGAAGCACACAGATGGCTTGTGGGTAATTGAGGTCACACATCAGACAGTGAGTGCCCTTGACCTTCAGCTATGCCATGGGGAACCCGAGTGAACCTGCTCAACAAACACACAGACACACATTTAATTTGGCCCTCGCTGCATCTTTCCACAAGAACTGACAGTTGGATGAGAGCATTGTCTCCACCATGGCTCAGTTTTTTTGCTCAAGTAACCTGCGGCATTGCTGTCAACCAGTCACAAACGGACAGCTCTAATTCTGAGGCTGAATCTGACTTATGAGTCAGCCCTGTAAAATGCACATAAGGCTTTTATTAGTAACTGCTAGAAACTAGTTTATTGACAGCCCTTAATAGTTCCACCATAATAAAATTTGCAATCCACAAAACCATTGTTTCCTAGCTGCATTCCATTCTTCTTCGCATAGTGCTGTGATATGGAATTTCCTGAGATTCATCCAGTTGTGTTTATTAAATTGTCACTCTAGAGGATTAATCCAAAGGTGTCAGTTTCAGTACTTTTCACATTAAAGTGAACTTTACTCAATACAAATGTTGTAGAACTAATGTTGTTCAAACCATGGAGCTCCAACAAGCCAACAATGGTTACAGAGTAGAGGTGTCTCTGCATAGTTCATGTTTTTAAATGATGCACCCTGAAGGAGAGTCTGTGGAGGAGAATTGCTAAAGATCTTGAGTATTACAGCAGTGTTTGAGACAGGGAACGTATTGAATCAAAGCGCAAGCGAATAGTTTTTCAGCCGGTCAATTATACTAGCAGGTTGGTTAAAGGTATAGATTTTTTAAGACAAAGCATGAGCTGTTTATTACAACACGTTTATGACAACACGTTTGCTTGCTAACATTCAAAAACATATTTGTTTGATATTACAGAAACTTGACGAAAGCGGAATTTTTTTTGTTACAACATTTCTGAAAAACATGTTGCGTATTCGTCTCGCGTTGGATGAGTATAAAACAGTGCATTTAATTCACATTTAATTTTCATATTGTTAATTTGTTTTGTTTGCAATGTGTAAAACCCTTTAGTCTCTACATGATAAATGGATTCCAACAACTCTTCATTGCATGCTCCTCTCATGTGACAAAGTTCCTTACTATATCTCTAATGGAATGCCCTATTACTCAATGGATTACAATTATTTTGGCCACTTCCACCCTGAATCATGATCCAAGAAATAAGTTGAAACATTGAGGGATTACACGAGAGCTTTTCCTTTCGACTCTTTCTGTACCACGGCCCAGAGTTCCAACCTGGAAAGAGCAATTCACGTATTTTCTGTTGCTTTTTAGCTTTATTTCTTATCAAACAGCAACAGTGAGTGAAGGGATATTTAGGAACACCCACTGGTGGTCCAGAAGTTACCCAGAAGTCTGAAACAGACAAAAAACATCAAAACACACACAAAGAGCCTGTCTAATCAGTGAACAGCGTGGATGACCTGCAAATTACATAAGCTCTGCCTGTCCCAGCTTCTCTTGTCATCTCCTTCAGTCCCTGTCCTCTTTCTTTCAGAAGTTCTCATTGCATTTATAGTTTTACATGTGATGACATACAAGTTATACACTTATTCTTTTCATTCGGTTCAAATGTTTCTTGTGTGGGATTATTATTTATTTTTGGGGTTCTTGTGCTTGTGGATTTCTGCATATTTATGAGCTTTTATGAGGTTTAGTTGGTCCTGCGCCTAGTTTTTTTCATGCAAATTAAGTTCACTAGCATGAACAGGAACAAATATATAGAAAGAAATGTGTCAAAGATAAGGTTTTCAAGAGACTTTGTATCAGGAGCATTTCTGTGTCTGCTTATTGCATTTTAAAGCCAAGCATCTCATAGTTTAGTTCCCTCTTGTGGCCTGAAATGGAACAATCCTCTCCATCTTGCTCTTCCTGTGTAGCTTGGCAAATACCTTGACTTTCAGAGTACTTTAACCGGATTTGGGGGTATGTTGTGAGCAGATGTCGAATTTGACAGAACACCTTGTAGTGTTTTAGGTCATAAATTCACATTCTTATTGTGTTTAGTTCCTCAGTTCACGCTTCTCGTGCAGTCATGGGACCTTCAGACTTCAGGCAATGTTGGACGTCACAAATGTTCTCGGTCATGAGCATTGTGAGTTCCCTGTGGCACCTTTACAGTAGACTAAAACTAAACCCTCAGATGAAATACAAGAAATGTTTGAGAGGAAATAGAAATAGAGCAGTCAAAGAAAAAGAGGGAGATAATTGGTTGAATCAGATTTAAAGCAGTCAGATGGGGCTTAAAAGAAAAGTTAAAAGGCTAAAAATTCTTCTGATGTTTTAAAAATAAGAACCAATCTCTTATTTACTGTGCTTGTAAAACATGTGTCTGAATACAATGCATGTTTAGTGTGGACAGCAATGAACCCAGACTGGAATCATGGGAAACTCTTACTGTTCAAGAATAGTCTCCCTTGTAGTACTCAGGAAAAGTTTTACCAACCCGTATTTGGCACAGGGGCCAAAGCTAATGGGCCAAAGTCTATGGTCCATTTGATTTTTTAACAGAGTTTTACAAACTTTTTTTTTTATTTTTCATGCATGTTTTTTTTAGATGCCAATATTCAATAAGAGATATAATAATTTCCAAAATGTCCTGCCACAATAAATTGCACTTATTATACTCAACAGTATTTTGTCAAAAAAGTACATTGACAATTGTTCTAGTAAAATTTGAGAAACCTATCCACACTGCGTTCCCATCACATTTCAGTGAAAATCCAAAAACATATGTCACCACTATGAAACTTAAGAACCATATTGCTCAGTTCCAGAAAAATGTGTTTGTCGGCTTTCTAAGACAGTGTTTATAGTGGTTATTGAAAGGGGCCATTTCATTTTCACAAGTTTATCTGATTCTATCTCTTTCAAAAAGCCTGAGCTCTTGCAGACCCCAACCCATTTGTCTGGTGGTAAATCATGTCAGATTAATATAATACAAAACACCAAATATCAACACCATCACTAAGCAGACAGATGTTGTACTGGGTATATTGAGGGTTTAACTACCGCTGTGCAGGTGAAGGGGCAAGGTGATGACACACTTATGTTTCAAAAGTGAGATTTTAGTCTGATGTTCCCTTCAATCTGTATAAACTGTATGTTTTCTATTATGATCTTCTATACGTTTCCATCTATGACGCCTCCCTTTTCTTTTCTGGGTAAAGGTAAGGACAGTTTCTGTCGTTACAAACAGAAATCGTTAAATGATATTTAGAGAGGTCTTTTAGCTTACTAAAGATAAGCTTTGAGGATTGTTTCTTCCGCATGTTTGGAGATTGTTTTGACATAAGAGATACCCAAACAGTCGCTATTTATTTATCCATCCATGATCTGATGGATTCTATGTTTGGCTGTTTGTGCAGTACAGTGTGTGCAAAACCTCACATCCGCTGTAAACTCTAAAAAAGCAAAATGGCATGCACACTGGTGTATAAAGATAAAACACATAAACCTCACATCAGCAGTTTGCTTCTTATCCTTGAAATGTCTGTCCAGTTCTGAGTATAGTTGTACTCATCTGAAGTGATTAATGGCTTTTCTTATACCTGCAGAGGTGAACGAATGCATACATTATGTTAAAGAATATTCAAAACATCTGCTATTAACATTGATGACCTTGAACCATCAATAGAGTGTATACTCCTCATTAAAGCACTTAACTTTTAGGTTAAACTGAGGAAACTATTTTGTCACAGAAGAGATGGATGACGTTATTCTGCCCTCTAGAGTCTATAAAGAAGATTGCAAGAGGTTATTGTCCAATTTTTTGAGATATACGTTCAAATCATTGGAATAAAAAGTTATTTGAGTTGATCGTCATAATTTAATCATAAAATGTGCACTATTAAAAAATAATACTATTGTAATAATATTAATATACGTATTGTTTTGTGGATAACTGGGACCTCACTCAGAACCCTGATAAACCCATCATATCCGTCAACTTATGCAGTCCTTTAGTATTGTCAACAGAGGGCAGTGTGTTACAATATTTTCCTCCACTGTCGTGTGTCGAATCAGTCACACAAACAAAAGATTTAATGCAAGAACTTCATTTACATTTGCGCTTCACCACAATAATCATATTTGTATTATTTGATTGTTCAGTCATGCAGTTTATAATAGAGCCTCAGTTTTTTAGGCTTTTGCATGGACACTTCCCTGTTTGCAAGATCAAATCAAGGCAATATTTATTACTTTCAGAGAGCGTTAAAAGATACTTATCACCTGCATTGTTATAGGAAAAAGAGATCTTTCTGTTTCATTCATCACTTTTGAAGAATACAGTTCATTCACCGCCACATTGTAGGCTCTTCCTGAGCCACTCACATTGTTGTCCTCTATGCTTGATAGAAATAGCTAGCGGGCTCATTAGCATTAGCAATGCTAATTTCAGTATTTGCTGAATCAGAAAACAAGTACATTTTTGTAGACTTAATTATAAAGATCCCAGACAATGATTAAACCTTGATTCATATCAGGCTCAATCAAGAGCAATGTTCTAGATAAAATGTGGTAAAAGTTGCTAGCAGCATGATTATATACACAAAGAACCAAAGTGCTACAGTGGAGATCTAAAATGTGCTTTCCTCAACATTTTATGTTTATGTATTATAGCAACTATGCTAGTACAGCGAGTTAGTAGCAAATTATTCACTAATTTCACACGGCTTCTTTTTGAAGGAGGAAAGAGAGACTCTGGTGCCAAGAAATAGTATGAAGAAAATCAAGAAAAGGGTGTCTTACTGTTGTGGAAATTCCTACTTCAACACTGTAGGAATGCATTTTAGTCAGTATAATTATCTTTAATTATGATTTAGTTTACCTTCAGCCCAATTTTCAACATAAATGGTTTAGTATCATATCTATAGTACATGGTTGGTTATTAATGCCATGGTTGTTTACATTACTTCTGGATTTCGTTACACAAGAGCCTAGCTTTGTGAAGTAAAGGAGTTATTTACTTTACTATTATTACTATAGGAGCTGGTCCCGCAAATTTTTACCAGTGTGTTGTGTTCTAAAGCTTGATTCCAAAGTGCTAGTGGCATGAATTGTGCAATAAAGGATGTTAGCTAAGGGCTTTTCTTTTCAACTGAAATGTTATGATTACAGTGCTGCTTTCCCAAGAAACAGCATTTACTCTAGTTTTGTCCCATTGGGGAGTTGACGATAAAGGGAAGTTATTTTATTGAAATCTCCCTTGCTGTGGAAGGGAGTTGCATAGACACTGCCCAACTGTGGGATGAAGTGTTTACCTTTTGTATTGACAAAGTACATTGAATTTTTCACGTGTTTAAAAAAAAATCTCTGTCAACATTTTCATAAAATCTAAAAAAGTATTTTTTTCTTCATTATCACCTTCTGCTGCTTTAGGGTCATATCCAGATCCTTGCACTTGTTCTTTATAGTCTATTTTGGTGTATTCCTTAGCTATTTTTGGTGGGGTGCTTTTTTGGTTTGAGCATTCTGGGTTTTGAAGTATCAGAGATGTCAAAGCAGCTCAAATCGAGTCCACATTTCAAATGTCCTCACAGGCCAAATAAAACAAATGTCTGTATTTAATATGGTGATGCTGTTTTGAAATCGCTAATATTTGTCGTGGTTTGTGGCTGTTTGAGCATTTAATCGAATTATGAAGCACATACTTTATGCCTACTTTAGTAAAATTTTAGTGGAGTTTTACCAAAAACATCAATTTAATGGACCCATACTTTTAGTTTTAGAATATAGGATTCAAACCAACTCTACTGTAAAAGGAGGTCAGTTGCATTTTTGCACCCACTGTGTAGAGAGCACCTGCTTACACAGCTCCAAAACCCACATTTATCAGGCTTTTGTCTACATGTTATGAGTTTTTAATTCGATCAGGAATCCGACAGAAAGACTGTGTGTTCCCCCAAAAGTGCTCTGCTAACATTACATTTGTCATCATTCTGAAGGCATTAATGTGAAAGTTATGAGATCTCCAACAACCAGCCAAGAGTGATGACTTTCAACTTGCAAACAAAATAAAAGCAACGAGAAGCTGCTGCCATGGAGACGCCTACAGACTAGCAAGATGTACTTCACACCAATGAAGATTTATCACACTCATAAACTGTAAATTTGCCACCCTTTATAACCACTTTACTGTTGTTTTATAAAGATGTTCTGTAATGAAGAATGTAGGAAATTTTGGAGATTTTGGTCAGAGCTTGTTTCTTGCAGCTGTTGTGAAACCAAGGTGAGAAAATCTTTCCCTGGGAAATGCAGATTTTCATTGGGGTGACTCACATTCTCAAAATTTGTGCCTCACTGCTTTTCTTTCACCTCTGAGAATGAACATAGACATTTTATGAATAATTAAACTTATTCAAAAGAGGGGTTAACATTAAAGATGGTGAAACTATTTGATTTTCCCTTCACATGTAATTTTTTTTTTTAAATTTACAGTTTTCTAGTCACATTTATAAAACAATATGTAGATTCCTTTAATGTTAGCATTTATTTCATTTTCATGCATGTGTTTTTTGTTTCAGTCTAAACAGTTATAAATCACAGATTTCTTCGAATTTTGTATACTTATGTCCACCTAATATTCAACATTCAATATTCAAAACAGAGCAACTTTTGAATATTATTACATTACGTAATATGAATACATTAATGAGTCTTGAAAATCATTCTGTTTTAAAGTAGTGAATGATGGAGCAAATGCTTTATATAGATAAACTTTTCTTAACATTCTATATCATGTGAAAATTTAGGGCTGTCAGTATATTGTCACATATTTTGTCAGTTGTATTGTATTGTATCATGTGACCAACAATTTCTAATTTCCTCCCATGAAAACTTTCACTCTGCTTCATGGTATGAAGAAATGTGAATAGAGTGTGCACTATAACAAATGAATAAATAAATGATTACATTACCATTTCCTTCCTTATTGAAAACTTTAAGTGAAGAAATGGAACTCGTTTAAAAATAAGTCTAAACATTGTTGCCTTGAATATTTATAAAGTGCTATATTACCTCTGCGTTGACGACTTCTTATTGATCATTAGTTTATTCCTTCAGTAGTTAATTGAGTGTATAATTATGTTTTAATAATTTACTTGATTCACTCTATCCAACCAAAACTGGTGAAAAATGCTAACGCGGTTCAAGGGTGTAGTGCTAGCAACTTAGCGCTCTATTTAGATTGATGCACTTTGAATGTCAGTGTTTCAGAGGTCGTAAAAAAGAAATCAATGCTGTACAATGTACGTACCCGGTGGGATGTGGTTTTATTTGACATCTTATCAAAGAGCACTTGGGACAGTGAATATTATGGGTCAGCCCAATTGTAACACTGTGCTTGATGATTCTTGCTTGTCTGCAATTAATACACAGAATATTTTTGTTCCTGTCTAAAGAACTTGTCTGTCTCTAGATGCTTCAGCCCACCTCCAATTAGCATCATTCTCTCTGATGAGGCTCACTAAGGTAAGAGGAGCATGAATATCAGGCCGGGCATTAGCACAAGCGTCTCCTCTCAGGCCATTAGTGTCTCCAGGCGCTCATAAATAATCTAAGAGAGTTAAATGGCTCTAGCTGGAGAAACAGCAGTGGTAAAACCCCTTCTGGTCCAGTGTGCAGTTTGAGCTCAGTTTCTTACAGCTAGAAGCTAGTTGTAACTGTTAATTCAGACCCACAATCACTGAATGGGTGGCTTTATAAAAAAGCCCCCAAACAAGTCCTAATTTAAATATTAAGTTATGTAAGCTAAGTTCATTTTTGTGCATCAATAATATCGGGAGGTGTTATCAACTAAATCCTTGAAGTCCGGGGCACAACCAGCTACTTTTTTTTTTTTTTTTTTACAAACATGTTTAATTACATTCCACAAATAAAAAGACATTTTTTACTGTAAAAAAAAAGAAAAAGTAAATAAACAGTGGGTGGCATGGTGGCGTTGTGGGTAGCACTGTGGCCTTCCAGTTAGAAGATTGCCGGTTTGAGGCTCACCTGTGACCTTCCTGGAGGGAGTTTGCATGTTCTGTTTATAACAGAAATCAAAAGTGTTGTTACAAAATAAAAATCACCTAAAAGCAAAGACAAGGACAAAACAATTTGAAAATTGTATAAAAAAAAAACAAAACAGGCAAATCTCTTCTAAACCTTATACACTGTGCCAAGCACTTTTTGTGCCATTGTGATTTTTTGTGCTAGAACTTTGAAAAATACAAGCCATATCACACGTTTTGTACTTCCAAGGGTTATCGCTTATTTTCAGCACTAGATGGCACTAATGGTACGATTTGGAGCCGCCCCGTGATTGGCGCATGCAGGGTTAAAAAAAAAAAAACTAAATAAAATTATATATATATATATATATATATATATATATATATAAAGTTTTTATTGGCTTAGTGCCAAGCGCCACCCAAAAAGAAGAGATCAGCCAAAAATAATGAGTTGATGCTTTTGTTTTTGTTTTTTAACAATCGTTGGGTTAAATTTAAGTTGAAGTGAAAGTAAGTGTAAATTGGCTTTTATTGAACTTGTACAGGTGGTTTAAAGGAGATGGCATAAATAGAACAGTTTGAATGTATTCCACTCACTGACTGTGCTAAATTAGTCGTCTTTGGTGCTTTATATCTGGATCCACCCACACAGCACGAGTATTATTAGAACAAGTAGACAAGCCCCCCTAAGCCTCATCTGAATCGTGACTTCGGTATTGTTTAAATTCTGCTTGGGATAAATGATAGAAGCAGTAATCACCCAAAAGCTCTTTCTTTCTTAGCATGCCCTCACTCAGTCATTCGTTGTAAGTGCACAAACAAGACTTCAGACGTCCGTAATCGAAAAGGTATGTAAAGGTAGGATCAGTAAGAGTTAACTGTAAATACATTTTACAATTATGAATAAAAAATACAAATACACTTACACTCCCCGACCACTTTATTACACTTGACCAATTACTCGTTAACACACGTTTCTAATCAGCAAACCATATGACACCACCTCTACATTTAGGCATGTAGAAACAAGCTGCAGAATTGGGGAAGAGAGGTGATTTTAAACATGGCATGGTTGTTGGTTCCAGACGGGCTGGTCTGAGCACTTCAGAAACTGCTGATCTACTGGAATTTTTAGAGATCCATCTGTAGAATTTCTAGAGAATGTATCCAGTGAGCAGCAGTTGTGTGGGTACAAATGCCTTGTTGATGCTAGAGGTCAAAAATTGAGGCAGATGGGCTACAGCAGCAGATGACCATTCCAGGTGCCACTCTTGTCAGCTAAGAACAGGAAACTGAGGCTACATTTTGCACAGGCTCACCAAAATTGGACAATTTAAGATTGGAAAAATGTTGCCTGGTCTAAGGAGTCTCGATTTCTGCAGCGACATTCAGATGGTATGGTCAGAATTTGTCACTAACAACATGAAAGCATGGATCCATCTTCCCTTGTATCAACGGTTTAGGCTGCTGGTGGTGTAATGGTGATATCTTTTTGGTACTCTTTGTGCTCATTACCAATTGAGTATCATGTCAATGCCACAGCCTACTTGAGTATTATTGCGGAATCATTTCACACTGGTTTCTTGAACATGACAATACGTTCACTGTACTCAAATGGCATCAACAGTGGGGAAACGAAAGACCCCCAAGCATGTGCAGCTGACAAATCTGCAGCATCTGCGTGATGCTACCAAAATCTGAGGAATATTTCTAGTACCTTGTTGAATCTTTACCTCAAAGGATTAAAGCGGTTCTGAGGGAAAATGGGGGTCTGACCCGGTACTAGCAAGATGTACCTAATAAATTGTCCAGTGAGTGTAGATAACACTTAAAAACACTTAAAAAACATTAGAATCCATTAGGTATATTTATGTTTGTATTAGACGTTCCATACTTATTTATAATGATTAACACTGATGTGCTGGCTGATAGCTGAACAAAATACATTGCACTCTGAAATAAAACCTTTCTTTTTCAACTTTCATAAATTCATCCCAAAGTTACCATTTTCTATTTAGAAGGAGAATCCATGCTCATAAACGTACAAATGAGTCTCTGTCGGATCGGCTATTGACGCTGTGGTAGGCTTCTGCTTCTGACGCATTTGTTTGCTATTAAGATGCTGTGATCAACAGCCATATATAACAGCAACCAAACACTCTTTAATGTCTGGCAGTTTTAGGAGGTGTACCAAGAGACGGATGCTAATTTGTGTTTGGAGGCTTGCTTTGTAGAACATGTTCTTGATTCATTGCCATATCCATTCATCATAAACATGATTCATGAGAACACTAAGTTCGTGAAGGAGTTATTAATGCAGATCAGGCTTTATGATTGTAATATAAAACCAAGTTGCTCATAAAATGCAATTTGTTTTGAATAACAAACTGAATACCTTAAAATTAAAAATAGCTAAGATTTTTAGTTAAAAAATTTTTTTTAACCATTTCAAGCTGTTTTACCGTTTTTTTTTTTTGTTTTCCTTTGATCTCTGTGACATATGCAATTGAAGCAAAAAAAGGTTGATTTCTATTGAATATTTGTACTGAACTGTACAAATATTTTTTTTTCATTCATTTTTCATTCCCGCTTCTTCCCTTTCGGGGTCACGGGGGTCTGCCGGTGCCTATCCCCAGCACACATTGGGCGAGAGGCAGGGGTACACCCTGGACAGGTCACCAGTCCATCGCAGGATATATTTGTACTGTATATTTGTGTTGATCTTGTACAAACCGTAAGAGAGCAACTGCAACTGTACATATTAATAGAAAATATCACGGACAACAAAGAAACAGAAAGAAATTGAAGCTTCAAGCAGCAATTAAAAGGTGCAATCACCTTTCAGTGGCTAGTTTGTTGCAATATGCACTACAACCAATCCCTATTTGAGAAATATATTCAAGCAAGAGTCGTCAAAGTTACTGAATAATAAAGGAAAAATGAAATAATGAACACCACATCATAATGTGTCATGGCCTCCAGGTGGTGCGGTGAATTAGAATACAGTATTTTTCCATAATTGTTTTGCCAAATATTCTTGTCACATGTCAAAATAAGTTAAAAGAGGAACATTATCAATGTTAAATGTTGTACTTCCTGTGAACGCCTGGTGGTGCTATAACTGAGAGTGTACACTGTAGATGTGCTCAGACATGAGCTGTTAACATAGTGGATAAATTTGTGACTGATCAGACAATGTGTGGCTGAGACGCTGAGTTATAGCAACTTCCTGTTTATGGCAATACTAATGGAGTTTGGAGATGAACAGATAAAATCTCTAGGAGGAGTATGACACAAGCAAAAGTGGCCATTTTAGAGGTTTTTGCAAAATAACCGACTTGCCAATGATTTTGGAAACACAATATTTTTTACTTATATGTAAGTCTCGGTAACATTTATGTCAAATGTTGCGCACCATGACCTGAAAGATGCTATAGAGCCATTTTGCCTCACCCACTTGTTGGTGTGTCGCGTCATTCCTACTTAATACTGCTTTAAATTGATTTACATGAATTGAAATCCTTCATGGAACAATTATTCTTGGACTGTAAGGAACTGTAAGAGTTGCAGAAAGGCTTCTTTAGAGATGTATGTTCCCGTAGTAACTGATGTTGAAGGTTGGACATGCACAAATTCTATAAAAGACTGTTTGCTCTCTTTTGAATGCTATAAACATCCAGCCAGACTTGCCTGAATTTCAGCCATCACGGATGCAGACAATTGCAGCTAATATTATTTCTGTAGAAGGAGTGGCATGCTGCGTCTGTCTGTAAAAAAAGTTCAGTTTACATACTGTACAAGCTGTTGTGAAGAAAGCTTATCTGACATGACAAGTGGTGTAAAGAGCACTGAAATATCATGCTCAAAGTACCAAATATAAAAATATCAAATAAAAGTACCATTGCTTGACGAAAAGTAGACAAAAAGAAAGTAGAGTAAAAGTATCTATTCTATATATTCTAAATATGGCTCAAATTATGACTAAAAAGTAGCTCTTGTAAAACTACTCAAGAGAAGTGAGGATCAAGAGTACTACTCAAGAGCAAGTGAAGAAAGAAGCAGAAAGAGCAAGAGGGAGAGAGAGGGAAAAGAGAAGGGAAAAAGGACAACATGAAAGTAAAGAGACAGATAGATAGCATTAAGACAATGAGAGGAGAGCATTAAGAAAAGAGAGGAGAGAACAAAAAGGATAGAGAGAAAGAGAGAGGGAAAAAGTAGAGAGACAGACAGATAAATGAGAGAAACAGCGAGAGCACAAAAGATGTAAATAGAGGAGAATGAAATAGAGAGAGTGAGAGAAAAAGAAAAATAGAAAGCAAAGTAAACAAAGAGAGGGGAAAAAGAGAGGAGCAAGAGCAAAATAGAGAGAACAAGAGAGAAATATAGTGACATAGAGAGCGCAAAACGGCCGAAAAAGACAATGAGAGAAAATAACTTAACATTCAATAAACAATAAATTAAACATTCAACTTTTTTCCTGGCGATTGCAACGATAAAAGAATATAAACAAGCTGTTCTTGTACAAAAATGTATATTTCTACTGATTGTATTTTAGTGATAGTATTGGATTGGTTACATTCACTAGATCTCATTGTTGTGGGGATTGTTTCTTTATATGCTATTTAATTGGACAGGATAGGTGCCAATCCCTGAAGAAAAAAGTAGTTAAGGCAGGTTGAAGAAAATAGTGCAGGTAAAGTACAGATACAGAAGTAGAAATGCACTCAAAAGTAAAAGTATACATTTTTAAATCTACTCACTAAATTACAATTTCTGAGAAAAACTACTCAGTTAGTAATTTGAGTATTTTTATTCAGTTACTTTACACCACTGGACATGACACATCAGCTTTCCTCCGTATCACACGTGTACTCACCACTGCAACCGCTGTAATTGAGGTCTAGTGTTTTCAGGCACAGATGCTTGTAATTCGGTGCAGAGTCAGATGGACGAGTGGCCACAGAACAGGAAATTGATTTGTTTTGCCCCATTGATTTTTGTGAGAATCCTGTTTTGCACATCTTTTAAGGCCTCAGGTTGGAGATGATGGGGCACATCTGGTGGAGTGGGGTCTTGTTTCTGGTTAAAATTACGATTGCTTGAATGAAGGAACACATTAAATAACAGTTTGCATCTGTGTGTGGATAAGATCATTATAAGAGTATCGAAGAAAACTGTTATAGATATAAAAATGAAAATGTAGTTAGTTACCATTTTGAAGGGTGTTTGGTATTTGAAAGACTGCTGTGTTTTTTGATTTAGGAAACTGAATACAATCAGCGTGCTTCCTTGGAAAGAACTAGGGAGCTAGGAGCTTGGGATTTGTTGTGATGTAATAAGTGATGTCACTTCTGGTGAGGTTCAATTGGTATTTTGTTAATAAATAAGCTTTTTTACTATTACTTTCTCAGGCTTCTCTTTGACACACATATTACAATCTTCTGTCGCATAAATTGGATGGCTATTCAGACTTGTGTTTGGCTCTTTCTAACTAAAGAGAGTGTGGCACATCTGCGCTCAGAGAGGATGCTGCTGTACAATACGGGAGAAAATGATGAGGGTTGCCAAGCTTTGGAGCCAAAATTCAAGCTACTGGTGTGGCAACCCCAAGGGGTCTGTGTGTGAGCATTTGGCTCTGTCCTTTCAGGTTACTCTGAAGCCCCATCTGGTGTGTCTTTCTCTGCCTCTGTGCCCTGCCAGGCCATTTGAAATCTCTTCTTTAGGGAGCTCCTTCTTTGGAGCATGTTTGCTTTTTTGCAGTCTCATAAGACATTGCTTTGGCCCATTACGGAAAATATGTCATGCATCACTTGTTTCAGTTCAAGTTTTTCAACCACATTTTTGATACCAGGATTGATAAAGATCAGGAAGATACAAAACTGGCTTCAGAATACAGATACTGTTTCAGAATCTTAATAGTTTTGCAGCAAGAGTTGACCGATTGTATTTAAAAGGAGTCTGTAGAGCTTTAAAAACAATATATTTAGCATGTTTTGTGTCAAATAAAACATTGCACATGACCAGCAAGACGTACATCATTTTCATCCCAGCGGATTACACGTTGGTTTTGATACAGTTCAAAAGCAGAGATGGAGTCCTGTGACGTGTCTTTGTAATTTACATGTAGAGAAGCACGTACTGTAAGAAAAACATCTCTGAGTAAATGGACTTTTGCTAAGCCAGGCTTCATAGATTTGATTATCTTCTTCAATGATGGCTGCATAGAGATGTGTTTTCAAAAAATCCAGGCAATGGGGCCAAATTGAATGAGACCTTCCTTTGAAAAAAACTGTGAATAAAAGGAAAAAAAAGCTACTGTATTCTGAATCAATTCAATTTGAATGGTTGCAAGCGACTTCAGGCCCTTGATGAATTCCAAGATTACATTTATGACAATAATATATTTTATTAACAATTTTAACTCAGATAAGTTGGTTTGTCTGATTAGTTTTCATAGTATATGTTTAGCTTTATTCATTCATTCATTTTCCAACTGACAAACTTCTAACTGGAAGGACACGGTGATACCCACTGCCCCACCGTGCCGCCCTTAGCTGTATTCCATAACCAAAAATACTATAAAAAACTATTGGACTGGCAATGCAGTCCAACAACTTAATCCATTTGCAAAAGAAGTTATAGAGACACAAGTAAAACAGGCTTTAGCTCAGAGCTGTCCACCTGCTCCATCTCTACTTCTTTATTTCAGGGCCCACATCTCTATTTTCTGAAAAATGTAATAATAGCATATAGTAATATAAATGCGCGCTTAATTTATTCATCACAACCTAATATGTAAAAATGATATATGTGTATCACTCAACAGCAGCAGTACCAGCTACCAGCCCTCACTCATTTCCTTCAAAATTGCTAATTTTCTCTAGCTTCAAAATCAAAGTGAAATTCAAATTCAAAGTTAACACTGGGAACATTGGATTTGTCTTAAAAAAAGGTGTTAAAGAGTGAGATTTTCGTAACTGGGTGACATTCATTATATTTGTTCGTCTGATCCTGAAATAAACGCGCAGCTCTTGAATACGGAGCAATCTCTAAACAGCTGAGGCCTCGCCCATTGTCCGTTTCTCTCCTCTGATTGGCTTAGCGTCAGTGATGCTGGATAATAACGCTGCGAGGAGGCAGCAGATCTGGGAACAGAAGGGAAGCTCCTCAAACGGGCGCGCGCAGCATCCTTGCGGGGATCATGGAGCTTGCTCCTGGATCCATCACTGACAGCCCTCTCTGATCAGACTTCCACTGACACACAGCTTCACACAGTTTGCTTTTAAAAGAGCTTAATATCTCTGTGCTCCTCTGTGGATGTGAGGTGTTCAGCGTCACTCGCGGAGGCGCTGAACCCCGATCAGTTGAACTTGACAAGGATTAATTCCTACACGCAGCCCGAGGCACGCATCTGATCTCACCTCTGCATCACTCTGAGGGAAATATGATTTTCTCCGACATGAACACGGGGACTAACTCCCCGAAGGTCCACCCGCCCAACGGGACGAGGTTTTACACGTATCAGGCGAGTAACCAAAGTGTTTAATGAGCTGAAAGTGAGGTTTAGGTGTTTGCTTTACTTCGCGTGCGTCGCGTTTGTTTGACGCGTAGGTGAGGAGGATGCGTCGCTGCATGTGTAATCTCTTCGAGCTCGCGCGAAAATGCGCAGGGCAGACTTTGGTGGTAGTTTTACGCATAAATTGTCTCTGTAAACAGTTTTAGTCGAATTTATGATTGGGTTCCGTACTTACCGTTCCCGAAAATGATATAGTTTGTGTCTGCCGCTGCTGCTGCTGCTTCACTGGGCTCGAATGCCTCCGGAGGCGCGAGCTTATTTTAATGATGCCAGGAGGCTGAGGGTTTATTTTGACAACGTTTGGAGTATTAGTTACCTGACAATACTTGAAGAGGCTGTGTTCTGGACTGTAGCCACTACTATATGCTTGTTCTGGCTAGTGTTTTGGACAATTTATCTACCCATTGTATCTTGTTGTATCCAAGGTCATTTTCTGGTGTAAAACAATTGCCATACACACTTTGCTACAATGAATATTGTACAATTTTGAGCAATTGGATCAGTTCAGGAACTTTTAACTCTAGTATTTACAAACATCTCTAAAATGTTGAGAATTTGAATATAGTGATATCATTCTCCGATATAGACGGTTATTATACAGCAGCAGTAGATTATATAGATGTACTGAATGCAAGCACTGCTCAGCTGTGACCCAAATCTCATGCATTGGAATGAGGGCAGTGTCTTTAGATATTGATTTCTGTGATGGGAGCCAAGCTCACAGAGTCAGCCATGACACCAGACCAAAGCTGTCCTCACAGTGAAGTCATCAACAGGTGCTGCAGGAGCTTGATTAACCATACGCATCGATATCTGCTTGTGGATTAGAGGTGTTCATATATTTGCTTTTTTTCTATAAACTGGCACGGTTGGATGAACTTGCTCCTTTTACCTGAGCTTTTACGAACCCATACTTCATATGCAAAACCCGAGATAATTTCTCCCTGATCTGTAATGGCACAGTGCATTGTGTTCTAGGACGGCATGAACAATTGACATGTGCACTACGGAGAAGGTTAACGCTCTGAGTGAAACATGGTTGTTTAACAGCATTTGGTCTCGAATTAGCTTTGCCTTTGTTTTTCATAGGTTGCCAACTTGTTATTGTGATTTGTTACTCAGGTATTTAATGTGCAATTATTTTTTCTCTAACTGAGGACAACTGTTTGAAAAAATTGAGAAGATTTGTTCCATATTTTTGAAGAAAAATGAGTTGGTGCCAAATCTGAAGGGTATTGTGTTCACGTTTTAAAAGCCATTAATAAATTTGACAAAAAAACACAATATTTGATGTGTAATGGGGTTCTGGTTTGTCTGCTTTTTTCCAAACACATTTTTTTTTTTACAAAGTGTGATAGGTCCATTAACGCAAAGAGGATGAGGGGCTGAGGAGATGGAAAAATGTCGGCTGTCAAAAGTTTTGAATAGTTTTATAACCATTCATGAAGATGGAACAGAATCAGTCCATTTTCCAGCTGATCACAGTCAATAAAGTCCAGTAAAGACACCAAAGTCGCCAGGAGAAAGTAGAGGCTGCAAAACATGGACTCACTTGACCCGGCAGCTTGGAGCAACTCCATGCTTGGGAGCAGTGAGCCCAATAACTGCATTTGGGTTCTGACACTGTTTTACCAATCTCTTCTGGGATCATCCACTTGATTCAATATTGATGTTGTTTTTATCGTAGTTTGAACCGTTTCATTTAAAAATAAATAAAAGTTTGGAACTGATAATGTGGATTTTCCTCAAACCACTTTTAGGAAAAGAAAACACAAATGTCTACTCAAATTCCTCAAAATTAAGTTATGGCATTTTGGAAAAAAAAAACTTAAATTGGTGTTTAACATTATTGGGTTTATAGAAAGTATTAGTATTGCTTCCTGATGTTACAGGGATTTTGATTTTAAACTGCAGCATTTCATAAAATAGACATAGATAATTTCAGGAATCTCCACAGAAAACCCTCAAAATGCTATTGCAGAGAGTCACCTTGACTCTCTGCAATAGCATTTTGAGGGTCTGCTAAAATTGCTAGGTTTTGAAAAATTTAGTTCAGAAAACTGAGATTTTAAACATTCATGTTCAAATGTAAATGTTTTTTTCACATGCATCTACATACAGAGTACCTCATGCAGTGAAATGCTTTCATACAACCTTTAAACTTTGAGATAAATACACACTTTATGAAAAATAGACAAAGATAAAATGGGGAAGGAGTTTGCATGTTCTCCCCGTGCTTGCGTGGGATTCTTCTGGGTACTCCGGTTTCCCCCTCAAAATTCCCCTTAGGTGGGAATGTGGCGACCTGTCCAGGGTGTACCTCCACCTCTCACCCAATGTGTGCTGGAGACCCCCATGACCCCAAAAAGGGAATAAGTGGGTTGGAAAATTAATGAATAGAGAACATAGTTGGTTGACATATAAGCTGGAAAACATTTTTTTTAAACTTCAAATATAATTTAGTTTTGTTGTGTAGTTGTGACTCTTAACTTTCCAAAGATGAATATGTTCTTATATAATTTTGTGGTTAAAATAAGCATTTTTTTAAAATCAATTTGCCGCACCAGTGTCTTAGATTTTCATATGCTTTGATGTGAAATGTAGTGAAACTAAAAAACATAACTAATAGAACTAACATAACTAACAAATTTTTTAAAAATTTCAATCATGACTGCTTTTTTATTTTCCATGTGAAAAATTGTGATATTTTGCTTGATTTTTTTTAAGATCATCATGCGAAGGAGGACATCAATTCATAAATCTTTCAAAATATTTTCTCTTATCAATAAAAATAAATTCTCTTAATCCTTATGACCAACGGTAAAAATTACTTGTGAACCTTATTGATACTTATTTCCTTGTGTTTTACTGAATTATCACTAACAAATCAGATTTTTCTCTCAATTGTGAACGTCACACCACGTGACATAAGTGTCACCCATATGACATTTTTTATGTTTGGATCAAAAATTCAAGTTGAAATCTTACACAACACTTTTGGCAGGATTTTACTTTATATCAGCAACATGTAAATATCATTTCTCTAAAAATATATAATTTTAAAGAGTTAAAATAAATTGTGTTATCTCTCAACCACCCACGTATGTTGGAAAAAGAAAAATGACAAGGATGTTTGTTTGAGGGTCACTAAAGTGTTATTTAAAGTGACAGGTTTTATTTGCATGGTTTTATTTTACAATGACTTGCAAATTTTCAGGGCTGTGCGGAGTGTGAGGTAAACAGACAAAAAGTGTGATTTTTGTGCTCGGTGCTTCATTATTCATAGCTGGAATGGCCTGCGGGCAGACGCTCCTCATCAATCCCCTCATCCGTTGTTAGGATAGCTGAGGTCTTTCACAATATTGCTGGCCCTGGTCTGTCACTGCTTGTCATAGATGTCTTGCTTGTCAAAGAACTTGTGTGGATGATGCGTATAGCTGAGGTCATATACATTCACTCTGTGGGGATCTTGCCGGACCCGCATTAACCAGGAAGTTGCTCTCAGTGGTAAAGTTGTAGAATGTCTTTAGCTCCTCTTAGAAATTTAAGTCCCCTAAGCCTCTTGGGTTGTATGGTTGCTGCCAACCATTCCTCACCAGAGTGTTTGTGGTGAAGCTCAGGAAGAGAATTTTCTCTTGGCACCACCTCACCAGGTTGCTGTTGAAGATCAAGCCCATCAAAAGTTTGTCATGTTGTGGAAATACTCTTTTCTGAGATCTTGGAAGTGCAAATGAAAACACAGAGAGACACGCTCCAGCTTCAGATTTGCAATGGATTATTTACCTCCAAAGCTCCTGTTTATTTAACAAAGTCTCAGGGTTGTTCTGAAGGAAAGAGCCCACATTTGGCTACTCAGAAGGAAGATGAGCTAATCAGTTTCTCAGATAGCCACTCTGATTCTCGTCAAAATCTTATCTTCGAAAGTCACTTCTTTTCTCATTTCACCGTAGGTCAGTGTGACATACAGCCGAGTACACTAAGATGTATTTCAAATAGGTTTCAATAGATTTCATCATTTGGGATCCCTTTGTTCAACATTTTGTTAATCTTCAACATCCAAAAATCTTTCGCAATTGGTTCCATAGTAAATTTAGTAAAAATTTTGTGGAATACCAAGCATTGGACAGAATAAGTAAATATGAAATGCAGAATCCAGGGAAACTTTGAAAAGAAAATAAAGACGAAGACCAGTAGTTAAAACAAAAATCACTCAGTATAGTGAATACAGTGTGTAAATGTCATAAAATGTCACTAATTTGGAGTGGGTTACCATCAAACATCAAAGTATCTGGATTTTTGATTGCATTCAACCAAGATTTCGATTGGACTGATCATTTTGGCAGTTGGTACATAGATAATTGGATAGGATTGCTATTCTAACTGTTAACAATGATGAGGATATTCAACAATGTTCACGTTTCTCCTCATGAACTGATTTCTTTCCTTCAATATTTAAAAATAAAACAAAATTAAAATCCCAAATGAGTGATTTCAGCTTTAAAGAAAACAGCGTGCACCGATGTGTCATATAAATGGTTCTCCTAATTTGTCTGCATTCCTCTCCAGAGCTGGCAAACAGAGTGCAGACTGCAGTGTCAATATTAGTGTTGGTGTAGCAAAACACATCTCCCATGCTGCTTGATACCGTGTGTATGTGTTGTGAGGGAACTGTTCCTTGGTGTGTTTGTGTAAAGCTGAAATGTAAAATGTCAAGAAAAAGGTTTGCTTTGCCAGTGGTTTTATGAAGAAAGAAGCAAATATATCATTGGATATATCTTGCATTTCCATCCACCTAATTTATGCACATTTTGGAATATCCCATAAAAAACCTGGATGGAAATGCCAAGATAACACATAAATTTGAAAAGTGTGCATAAAAAATTTCTGCACACAACTGAGTAGATTAATTTTTTTTATCTGATAAGAAAAAAAACGGGCATAAACTACGTTGGTTGGTCTTGGTTTCATTGGATGGAAACAGTGATTTCTCTTTCGATGGAAACATGGCTGTAGTTTTTGTAAAGAAACAGACAGTGCTTCATCTTCTGATCTTGCATTCTTGGATTAAAAACGTGTAATCAGAGTTTGTTTATTTCAATGGTGAGAGAAAGAATAACACGTTTCATCAAAGATACAATTTAAGGCCAGTTTGTGAGCAGATCTGCCACTGATATGAGTGGAATCACACATTAATGTTTGGAGAGTGACATGTATCAACTCATACTTTGATTAACACATGGTGATGATAAATTTAATTCAGATCAGTTCATGATCCAGGGCTCTAGACTAACTTTTTGCACTGGTTGCACTGGTGCGCCTAAATTTTTTTCTTAGGTGCACCAGCACAAAAGTTAGGTGCACCCAAATTTTCAACCGCATCACATTTAACACCCCATTTTCACAAGTTCACTTTTTTTTAGTTATCTATTCATTTATTTTTTTTTAAATCACTGTCCATATAGACAATATTGACTTGTAAATGATTAACTAACAACCTGGTCAAAATAAAGTTCTTTATTTGAAGCACAATTCTACAAGAAAGGTAACTAAAACTTTTTAGTTTTAGTTTTTACTTTTTAACTTAATTCCTAATTAAACAAATAAAAACGATAATACCATTTACTACCCAGATCAAGAGTTTATAATGCAGCCTATTTATTTATTTTTTCATTTTTAAGTATCAGAATATTATGGTTAATGCAGTAACGAGACGGTAGGCATATTATTGACATAGGCTCCATAACATGACATGGCTTACCTTGGGCATGAGCATGCTCGACCTCACTGTGTTCAATAATATATTCATCGGTCTTCCTTTCCGCAAGATACGACTGTACACAATGATGCATTCCTTTGTGGCGATATATGTGTCTCCGTCGATCAGGAATTCCATGTATGCACTGTTCACAATTTGCACAAACGTCTTTTTTTTTTCAATGTATCTGCGATGACGCGCGACATCATTGCTGTACGTCGAGTTAACGTTTAAGCCATTTTTCTTCATAAGAATTATTTCGGACTTGAATTTAGTGAAGGGGAGTTCTTCTTTTGCAATATTGTAGGCAACGTAAAACTTAATTATCATCTCGGCCTCGTCTGATGATCTGTTTGCAGCTGCCTGCCGCTGAAAGGGGACACTTGAGCGGTGCATTTATCGCGGCATGTTATGTGTTTTATAGAAAATTCTGAATTTTATAGTTTCAATTCTAAATGTATTAGAACCAGTCACAAATGCACTACTGCCGGCCATGGTCTTCCCACACTCTTTACAGTAAATACAGTGCATTATATTATCAGCTTTACTGTATCTCAGCCAGGGGAACTGGTCAAGCCACTCTTTTCGAAATGTATATACTTTACCCCTTTTAAATTCAGTGGGATCGGACTCGATCGTATGTGGCTCATTATCTAATGCCGTCTCCGGACCAGGGCTTGCTAAAACTTGGGTTGATGGCTCCGTGTCAGAGCATTGGTTTTGATTGTCATGATCCGGCGCTAACTTAACTTTCTTACTGAAAAATCCGTCGATCGTTCTTTTCATCTTCTCTCGTAATCCACGGCTACATCCACTGTTTACCTGATGGACTCACCTCTCTCTGTCTGACTGCATCACATGCTTTTTCAAACGTACGTTCACACACATACAGGAATATCTGGACCACGGCCAATCAGAGGGGGGGGGATCCGCCCTTCACTTTCTCTGATTGGTTTAGACCACGATATGGGCCTAATGTGTGTCTTGTTGAACAACAGGGAGACTCACAGAGTTTCGTATTTTTAAAAAAAAAATACGCTGGTCGCACCGGTGCAACCTTTGATTTTTTTTAGTCGCACCATTGAGAAATTAGGTCGCACGTGCGACCAAATTGGTCGCACTCTAGAGCCCTGTGATCAGTTCTATTCATGCTGTTTTAACATGTTTACATGGTTTTTTTCAGTATGGCAGGGAAAGATTTTTTAGCCATTTCCTTTGCTTAGCAAACATTAATTACTTACAGGAAGAGTCATGAGAGGAGCAGCATCTGTTTGTCACTTACAGTCACTTACAGATAGCAAAGCAATGTCCTCTTAATGTAACAATGTGTGGAAACTGTGGAAAGTTTTGTTAAATGTTGATCCTAAGCTTTGTTATGAATATGTTTCTTTTTGGCATCCCTTTACAAATGCACATTTCCCCCTGCCTTTTGTTGTGATTTGTCATGCAGCTCCATATACGTGATGACAAACAACCGCAGCAAAATACTTAACACAAATACTAAATTGCCTGGCATTTTTTGACAGTGAATGCAATCCATTAATTTTTTTGAAAGCTGGTTATATATCCATCAGACCCTGGTAGCTTTGGCCAATAACAGGAGCATGTAGCAGTAGTAGAGTGAGTCACAGAGTGAAGAAAGTGGTGAAGATAGGAGGATTCAATAGGGGTGGATATGATGGTCGAGTCAGGTGGAGGTAATGCTGAAAAACAAGATGAGGAATGTTGGAAAACTGGGCCCAGGTGGTGAAGATGAGGTGGTGTGTCACTTTTTTAGCATAATTTAGTGTTTGCTGATCCATGACCAAACGATTTTTAATATTGAGTAGTTGTTTTATAGTTAAAAAAGACTGTTTTTTTTATATTTTTCTTTTGGTTCAACAAGCTTTGTTCTTGAGTGTTTAAGAATATTTATGTTGTATTATTTCAGGATTTTTATGTATGAACAACATATGTTTATCTCAAGAATTCGACTGAAGTCAAGTCACTATCTACTGCAACATTTTGTAATAAAAGGTATTTTAAATGTGGGGAGGTGTGTTAGTGATGAGAAAGGTCCTCAAAATTAAATGCATTATTATTATTATTATTTATTATTTAGTTTGCTTAGCGGTAGGAAATATGTATTCGTCAAACAAATTTTTAAATAAAATCTTTATATAAAATATCCACTTTAACCGTTTGATAAATCTCCAGCAGTTTGAAATGAATAATATTCTAGTTAGCATCACACTACTTTTTTAATGCCACCATTGTTGTGAAGGTATGTAATCATGTTTGTACTCTCTGCCATTTTGCCATTCTGCAGTCTTGTTAGGGCTTGAGCACAGAAGGTGCATGGAACCCTATTTTCGGTGCATTTTAAGGGTCTAAATGTGCTTGAAAAGTAACAGAATTTCACACAAATCTGGTGAAAATTTACGTGTGAAAAGTGTGTGTGCGTTTCAGCTTATGTTGCACCCCTACTTTGTCATTTGTGACCAAATTCGGCACACATGTGTAGTGTACCAAGACTTAAATATAAGAAATTTGGATCGCTTTTCCAAAATCGAAAGAAGTTAGCCTACTTTTACAGACTACTTTTGCCTGTTTTGTACTTTAATCATCTCCTCCTAAAGATTTTATCTGTTCATCTACAAAGTCAAGCAGTCTTATCTTTCAAAAGGTTTTTTGACTTTTGAAAAGTCCACATTTTCACATAAACAGGAAAGTGTTAAGAGTCAGAATCCATATAGGAGCAGTGTCAGTTATAGCACTATTTTCTTAAATTTTTACTGCAGTGTTTGAAGTACATGTTTGAAATTTACTAAATTTATGTAAGGGACCACGACCTACCAAAAAGTCTATTGGAGCAAGTTTCAAAAACTGACAGGAAGTAGGTTATTTTGCAAAATGTCTAAATTTTTTGGACATGCTGTACTTTAACCAACTACCTGTAAACGTAATCTTACGTCTCATCTTAAGGCACATAGGACGTTCAATTGTGAATCTTTTTGACTATGTTAAACTACTTGCCCAAGGCGGCCAGAGAAAAAAAACATTTAAAATTTACAAGAAAATTCTTTTTATCAATTTTACAATATGTAACAAGAATATTTGGCCAAAACAGTAACAAAAAAAATATCTAGTCTAATTCACAGCACCACCTGTGTTAAATTGCCTGAATTGTTTTAGTATTTTGAACAATGTTCACTTGAATGCATCTCCTAAATTAGCATTGGCCATAGATAAACTTGCCCTTTGATTGCTGCTTGCAGCTTTAATTCTTGTTCTTAGCTGGTCATGTAATAATTCTTTCTGAATTCTGAACAATGCTAGAATATTGGTGCAAGCTTGTTTCATATGCATATCAGTGCTTCAACTCAATGTCTTCAAAACCCTCGTTCTCACTTTCTCAGTCACTTACGGTGGTGAGGGATTACACTGGCGATGGCAACAACAGATGTGCTCATGGATTAGAGCAGCAGGACTTGAATCGTGACGATCACACCACAGAGCTGTTCTTTCAACCAAGAAACCTCTTTATTACACCTCCCAAACCAAAACAGAGCATTGCTGCTGAGCTGCTTAGATGGAGAGCCAGTAAATATGTTTGCCCTGAATATTTAAATGATTTAAAATCTGATTTAATGAATATTAATGTGTCTAAATCTCCTTTCACCAAAGTCAGCAAAGAATTTCTTACTCTATAGTTCTAAGTTATTAGGTATTTAGTTATAAGTCTTAAAACCACGTGCAAGTTGAAAATAAAACAACAGTTTAGACCTAAATGAGGTAAACAGACAAAAACTGATCTTATTCTGGACATAGTTTTTGCATACACAACATTGATTTGGAAAATGTATTCATTCACAACACACACTTTGTATTTTCGATGAATACATCTACAGCTTGCTTTCACATTTTAGAATTTATATTTTATGCAGAAAACATTGCTAAGTGAAAGTGTGGGAATCACAATTGGTTCATATTTTTACTCCGTAATTTGTTACTAAAAGGTCGTGTGAATTTGTTAGAATGCATGTGCCCTCACTGGATTGCAGAAAGCAGAACGGGTCAATTTCAGAACAAAGGCATGTTGTTTACAGTGATCCGCCGTTTGGGAAGTGTATCACTTGACCTTTCACCACACTGGCACTAGCATAATTGCTCACCAGCATCCTTCATGGAAATCCATGTAGGAGTTTCCTCAATCCAGCAGTGAAGTGTGGCCTATTTTTCCTCTGTGTGTATGCATGTGTTTTAATCAGGGCTTGTGCATTAAAATCTCACTGGGGCAGATGGGAGAGAGTTTGACCCACTTTGAGTGATTCCACACCGATTAAAAGGATGAGTGCGCTTTCGAAAGCAAGGGACCTTTTGGATATTTGTATGTGGGAGGGCATGTCAGTGAGTGTATTGAGTCATAATTATTTTTGTTTAGTTGGCCCTAAATAATTTTACATGACCTGAGTGATGTAATCAGGATTTCTTACTGTTGAAATAGAACTGCTTTGTTAGCTTTAGTAAGATCATGCAAACTACACTGGACAAAAATATTTTTTATGAGATTTTCTACATACACAAACCATTTCTCTGAAATATTGTTCACAAATCTGTCTAAATCTGTGATAGTGAGCACTTCTCCTTTGCCAAGATGATCCATCTCACCTCACAGGTGTGCCATATCAAGATGCTGATTAGACAGCATGGTTACTGCACAGGTGTGCCTCAGACTGGCCACTTTCCCATTTCCGAAAACTACGTCTCTCATCCAAACGCATAGGAGAAGTAACTTGAAAACAACGCAAGGTCACAATACCCACAAGACTTGGAATAGTTCATTCACTTTTTGTATTACTGTTATTAAAGGGCAAAAATAATACATCATATAGAACATTGCACTTTTATATATATATATTTTAAGGACATTTAGTTAAATATATGTTAATTATGCATTCACTCATTCATTCATTTTCAACCTGCTCATTCCCTTTTTGGGGTCACTGGTTTGGGGTCACAGATTTTGTCACTACACTTTGGGCAAGGGCCGGTGGTACACCATGGACAAGTCGCCAGTTCATCGCAGGGAAACATTCACACCTAAGGGAAATTTAAATTATTCAATTAACCTAACCGCATGTTTTTTTGGGATTTTGGGTGAAACTGGAGTACCCGGAGGAAACCCACACAAGCACAGGGAGAACATGCAAACTCCTTCCAGGAAGGTCACTGGTGAACCTTGACCCGGCAACCTTCTAACTGGAAGGCCAGCATGCTATCCACTGCGCCACCGTGCCACCCATATTTATATATTAGTGCTGTCAAAATCAGCACAATTAGTTTGACATATTTAACACGTTAATAAAGTTAAGACAGTTAATTCACAGTTATTTCTTGGTGTTCAACATACAAAGAAGTGTGGAAAGACCAAGGTAGGACTTTTTGTAACAATCTGTCAGATTATTTACCTCCACCTTGCTCATGTGATCTGACTTTCATCACATCAACAAGCGGAAAATGTTATTCAGGTTTTCCATACAAGGGTGTTTTATGTTTCCTTTCGCATTTATATTACTTGTTTTTGTCATCAATTAACTGTGCTCAATAAACTTTAATATATATAGCAAATCAACTAACCTTCCTCTAAATAGTTTTTCCAAACAGCTGTGACTTTCACTTAGACGTTTGTCTAAGATGGCATCTAAACACACAGGGCGTTGAAGATTAGCATGCAAATTGAAGGCTGTTGCTTCCCGGCAGTTAATGGTATTGCTTGAGGGTGAACTGACATTCAGCCAAACCCTTCCAGAGAAATCAATAAACCTCCGCTGAAGACATTTCAAATACCCATGTGGCTCAAAACACATTTCACCAAACTCATACCGTGCTTATTCCAATATTGACTGAACCTCGAATAAACTACAAGCTTTTAGTTAGTTTGAGATGAACTGGGCGACATTGATTTGACCTTGTCATCCGAGACGTGCATTTCAGTTACTGAATTTCAGCCTTGGAATTCGGATGTTTAGGAAGACATTTAATTCGTTAGAAGTCTCTATTCATTAGATCTACAGTGGTAGTTGCATGGCTCAAATTAAGAAAGACAATTGCGCTGTTATGTCCAGGGAAAGATTTGTTGTAGTTTCCTGAAGTGCAAATGATTATTGCAACTCTTTTTCACCATAGTATGGCTCACTTAACCCTTGATTTAGTTTAATAAGGCTTTGCCTTGTTCCTCCACTGAAGTTTGGTAAAACTTTGAAGTGGAGCATTATAGACATGTCAGTTACCTTTACTGCTTCACAAACTCACAATATCACAACTGTGGAAAAGGTAAAAAATAAGTGACATTTTGACTGTTGAAAGGAAGGCAGAGGACACTGTCAGTGCAATTCAGGGATGATATATAAACACAATAAAACAGGAAAATAATAATATTGTTCCCTAAAGGAAACAGAGTGCTTATCAGTGTCAAGAGTCAATCTAGGAGTCCCTCTGGTGACAGGGGCTCATGGGGGTCCGGGCAGGATCTTCAGTATACAGGGAAAGGAATAAGAGAGATGAGGTTATGATACAGGAGCTAAAAACATTGGCCCCCAAGAGTAAAGGGAAGAGGAGTGAGGAGATTGTGAAACAGAAGACATCAACATCTTACAATACAAAAACATCTTTGTATTTATGTACAAACACTTTTTCCAAAGCTACTTACAGTTCAGGAGTTACTGTTAAACTCTTGAGCTACTATGAAGCTATCTGTCAACAAGTCTCATAATAACGAGAAATCCTAACGGCAACTGTAAAACCTATGCCTAACTCTTGCCTGTGAGGTCTCTGTGCCACCTCACTCCACCAGCTCCAGTAAAGGACCACTTATACAGCACAACAAGTTCAAGTAAAGATGGACAAAGGGGACAGAGTGTTCCCCTAGGAACTAGGTGCTGATCACAGGTCTAGTTGTTATCTCTTTCTTGCAGCTTTTTGTTGAATTGCGAGAGCTGACCTGAGCCCCTGGTGAAAGGTGGGCACGTGAAGCTCAAGTGTTTTCCAGCCCTGTAAAAATGGGCCTATTGTTATGCTTGGAGCAAGTACAAGTTTGTTGCTTTTAAAGGACTCATAGAGGACAGCATGACTCAGCTGCAGTTTTTTATTTAGTGTGATGGGCTTTTGTGTTTTGACAAATGGATGTGAGGGAAGAAACAAAGATGTGGGGAAGCCTCAGCTCGGTGGCTGCCAGGCCTTCTATTAAGGTTTATATCTTTTACAAGTAGATCAGCTTTCTGATTTCTCTGAGCCGTTATCTGATTTCAATGGGTTGCACAGGAGAAATTACTCTTAAACATGCTAATTTCAGGCTGCAAACGCTCCAGAGGAGTTAATGGCTCAATATGCCCTTTACTCAGTCAAATCCACATGTTGATACAAACCTGGTCACTTTCTCAGAGAGCTCTAAAGCTAACGACTCTGAGATCTCTTAAAGATAGAGTGCCCCTTGCGTAAGGACTCAATACATTAACCTCCAATTGAAATAGTCTACTATATAGTATTTTTATGGCATGATGGCAATCGTGAGACAGAAACAATAATGGACAAGGGTGTCTGCTGGTGCCTATTCAGAGGAGTACATCCTGGACTGGCAACCTAACTGAAGGACCACTCACTGTGCCACGTGCCGCTCCCAAAGGTTTAACTTTATTGTTAAAAATAACAACAGATGAGGAACTGTAACATACAGTATCACAGGGACGTGACATTACTCCCTCCTCTCACAGGGGTGCAACATTATAGGGAGTAATCGGGGCCATCAGGCCCAGAGGCAGCAGAAGCTCTCAGGATTCGTGAGCAACCCCACAAGCCTGTTCTTCCAAGGGTCAATCAGTAAGAGATTGGTTGGGTGGGAAACAGGCACCTCTTTATTAGGCACCACAGGAGAAAGCACCACTGGAACTGAAATAAGATTCTCAGGAGCAGGCACCACTGGAGCAGGGTCTGGCAACCCTCGATCTTTAACCCAGGCACTACAGGAAAAGTAGCATCCTGGATGAGAGTGGGAAGTGCTGACACCAATTTCCAAATCATGTACCCAAGGTGGTGCAGAGCTTGCCCCTTGTACAATACTCGACGTCACCCACCGCATCTCGTTTTATAATAATCCAATCTTTCTTACATTGTTTTGACACATTACTAAGAGTAATGATTGTTACTAGAAGAATATATCCTGATCAGTGCTACTGATTTACATGCAGAGTTTGTGTTATGTGAATACAAGAATTTGCGAAATATCATACAAATATCAGAATTGGCAAGATTGACTCAGTTTACTCAAAACAGCTTTTAATTTGTACCCATCACACATTGCATCATAAATTCATGGCTAGCTATTTGTGCTACTTACTATTGAAATTTTACTGGTTCAGAGCATGTCTGCACCTCATCATTATATTAAACCACGCCATTAAATGCTTGCTTCAAAGATTATCTCTGTAGAAACATAATCTACCGTCTTCTCATCTCTCGTGCATTTGTTGAGCTTTGAGAATCGTTGGTTTGGCAAGAAGTCTTTTTACCAGGAATATTTAGGTTTTATCTTGGCTCTTTCCTCTTGCTCAGTTGATGCCTATCAGGATGACACTTCAGTCACCATTTACCCTTTGATTTCAATAATACAAGAAATACTACACACCTTGGATTTTTAAGAATAGCGGTGCTATTTATAGCCGTGCAGGTGGATCTGGTTTGATCTGGTTAGGATAGTGCTTTCCAGATGCAAACCTTTTCTGTGATGAATTACAAACTTGAACCCATGGAGAAAATCCAGTTATGATTGATTGAACAATAGGAGCTCAGTATGAATTTATGCCCCACTTTGATTCAAATCATATATGTACTACACATAGTAGAACTAAAGACAAATAAATGCTTTCAACATTATATTAGACATTATATTGTACTGATAGCATTGGCCTTAAATGGGGGTCATGAATGTAGAAATCATTAAATTGATAGTGGGGATGTTGATTGGTTTTCCTGGCTCTCATCTCAGCTACTAACTTAGGGAGCTAGAAACCATGCTGATCATTAAAGATTAAATACGTTTTCTGATTTCAGTTAATAACTTCTGGATTTGTGTGGTTTTTGCCACTCACTATGACAAACCATTAATTGGTCTGACCATTTTTATTTGGGTCAAATATTTATTTCTCTTCACTGCATAGTACATCAATAGAGATATATTCAGAATGTGAGAGTTTGCATGAACTGAGGCATAAACAGAACTAAAAAAGAGTTGGTTTCAGTCACTTGTAAAGAAGCCCTAGCGAAGAAAACATGTCTATTTTTCATCAAAAAGTCAGTCACGCAGTTGTTTTTTAACGGTGGACACTTCATGAGATTGCACTCTTTGCATTGAGAGCCTGCCATAAACCAGAGTTTTACAGCTATGAGAGAAAGGATGAATAGAGCTTTCTAGATAAGTGGAAGAGTGTGAACAAGTGCACTTACACGGCATGAAACCAATGATTTAGGGAATAATAGAGTTGTATTGAGCTCCCCAGTGCTGTGAAACTAATACAGAGCATCTTCCAATCAGTGATTGCTTCCTTTAATCTTTAGTAATCACACGCTTTCTTCTGGATCCAATTTCCTTTCACTCACTTTTACAATGTCTTCTTCGTCTTCTCTGTTTTTCACCACAGATCTATAATTAATTAATCTCATGGATTTTGTTTGCTTACTTTTTGTTGTTTTTCGTTGTTTTCCTCATATGTCGTATTTTTTTCCATGGTTGCCCTCCTTACAAGATTTCAGAGTTCTCTTCTGCTCCTGGATGTTGGCATCAGGAAAAGTTTTTAGATTTGGCATTCAGGCCAAACCAGATCTGTAACTTTTTTTTATACATTGAACTAGTTTTAATTTTAATGGCTTAACATGTGCTGCGTAACCTCTGACAAAAGATAAAAACTTTGATTGTGAAAACCTTAAATTTGCTAATTTCCAATAGTCATGTGCTGCATAGAGGAGAGATATTACCAAATACTGTTCAGCATCGGTGATATGTAGCAGCAATGCCTTGAAATATAGTGCTTATGTTCAATAAATACATTACCTTTGATGAAAAGATAAGTATTTGATAAATCTTGTGGGCCATGATGCATGTGACTGTTCTACACTCCACTGGCATTGTGTGGCAGAGTTTGTACAGCATCACTCGCTTCTCTGTTGTTAGCTTTCAGAAGAGCACTAAAAGTTTAGCAATGCACAACATTACTTACAATCAATTGCAAGCAAGGCTAGTTTGCCCTAGTGATTAACCTGAGTCCACCAAGACCTTGGCAAATGTGCTGTGACTGTGTTTCACCAGTCATCCATTCCCAAAGCATGTGCATTTGTATGTGAGTTTGCATTTATTTCTTAGCTCAGGCCTATTTTATTTTCACACCATTCTCCTGGATCTCACTTTCCTCTCGATGCTTATGCCTGTCCTTGCTATTATTTGATCCGTTTATCCATTTCAGATTGTTTGTGTAAATCCTGTTACAGGCTAGATTAATTGTGTCTGAACGATCTTCGTTTGGTTGTTAAAAATTGGGTTTCGGTTTGTCATCCCTTCAGAGTAGAAAGGCTGAAATTGTAAGAGCTTTTAAATGTTGTCTTTATTTCCTTAAAAATGCTGTGCTTTTGCCCGTTGTACTTATATAAATGGAAATTATTCATTATTTTCAAATACATTTATAAGACTGGCTTTTACGACAGAACTGTGTAAAATTCTTCAAGCTATTTTTTTAATAAATATTTCTTATAAACACAATCCCTGCGATTGTACTCGGTGTATCCCCGCGTCTTGCCCGATGTGCACTGGAGACCAGCAGGGAATAAGCGGGTATAATGGAATAAGCTGGTTAGAAGATGGATGAATGAAAAAATACAATCCTGTATAGCAGAAAATTGGTATATTATTGAGGAAATGTTGATTACAATTGCCTGTATATTATTTTTCTATGCTAGAATTTTTTTCTAAAATTCTAAAACCTTTATAATATTCATAAAATTGTTCTCTTGCATAGACACTGGACTGGGCGAGAGGTGAGGGTACACCCTAGACAGGTCGCCAGTCCATCGCATGGCAACATTCACTCACCTAAGTGGAATTTAGATTATTCAATTAACCTAACCGCATGTTTTTGGGACTGTGGAGGAAACCGGAATACCCAGAAGAAAACCCACGCAATCATAGGGAGAACAAGCAAACTCCTTCCAGGAAGGTCATCTTGAGCCTCGAACCTTCTACCTGGAAGTAATCATGCTATTTGCAGTTTCATACAGTGGTACCTCGAGATACGAAAGTAATCTGTTCCTGGGTGGCTTTCATATCTCGAACATTTCGTATCTCAAAGCTCGAATCTTTGCGTGTAAAATGCCTAACCCGTGCAACAGCTCTCAGAAACAACAGTATAAGTAGATGAAAAAAAAGGAAAACCAGAGAAAAATTAAGTAACGTTTCTTCAATCCTTAAATCTACACATTGCTAATGTAATAAATGATAATAAGTTGTTTCTTTTAAGACACCTTGACTCTAACTTTTGTTATAGCACATTATTGGTAATCTATACATAAATGCTTGTTTTTGAACTGATTTAAAGTGTATCAGCCCCTTTTAGCACTGTCTGCAATGAGAATGGAGCACCAAGACCCGAAAGCGCCAGGACGACAGACTTAACAAGCAGATAATAAAACTGAACTGTTGGTGTTTTTCGAATCTTGGAATTTTTTTTGTATCTCGAAGCAAAATATTTGCCGCAAGACCTTTCATATCTCGAACAATTCGTAACTCAAAGCATTCGTATCTCGAGGTACCACTGTATGTAGGTTCTGGGGAAGAGTCTGCTCATTTATAAGAAAATTCTTTCTGTGAAGTTTTTTTTTGTTTTAATTGCACAACATGAATAAATCCAATTAGATTTGGGATGGCTTCAGATCTGACATGTCATTCAATCCCATTGAGTGACGTTTACCAAATACTGATTGGGTATAGGATCTCAGTGTGACGATTACCCAGGGGACTGAGCCAATCACTGTACATCTACAGTCTCCTTTTCACTCCTTTTTGCAGCATGTTTAGTATGGACAGGTGGCGATTAAAAGAATGAGATTCAACTGGAATACATGAATAATTTCTTCTGTAATTTAGAGAACTGCGAAGGTTTCCTTAAAGCTCTTTGGATAAAGTACTTGAGTGAAACAAAAAATGCCTCACATCATCTGATTAGATTTCTAATTTTCTTGTATCACTTTTATATGTTTTACATTGTATTTTGCAAAGACTTGTCCCTGTGCATCCTGTGCTTTTTAAATATCAGGGTATAGAAGCAGATTTCCCACCTTGCCAAGGGTTTCACCATATTCCCTAAATGAATTCTACTCTCCATCTCAGGCACAAAGCTGACAAACTACCTTGACGTGTGTTCTCAATTCCACCCTCGCATCCACATTCATTTAGTCCCATAGGTTCTTTCCTGTCAGTTCTGCAAAATGGACGTCCTCATGATTCTCTAAGGAAGAATAATACAGGCCTTGGCTTTCTCAGCAAATGTATGGATGACCTCCAGTATGGTCTTGTTTCAACCATTGGTGCTTAAAGAATGGATTGACATGCCCACAAGAGAATTTTAGGGATTGCTGGAAAATGTCTGAATAGAATTTTAAAACCCTTTATGTGACAAAGGTATGAAAAATGACATTATACTACTCCTCTATTTGAAGATTTGTATGATACTTTAGTACTATAATGGGTGGCATAGGCAATGCTTTTCAAGTAACGTAACAAAAATGCTCCTAACAAAAATCTATGCAAACAAAAAATCTTTATTTTAGTTTGCTTGTAGAGGTGCCACTGGATTCTCTTTAGGCCACCCATTGTTTTCAATACTATGTTTATATACTATATACAACATGTTCCTCTGCCAAGTGAATACCTAGAAAACAAAGACAACCAGGAAGATCTGTTCTCTTCAACTAGCCACTAATATAGTAGGCTTTTTTGTTGTCTGTTTGTTATTCCACTGATACATTTTGTTCTATCCCAAGGAGATGAACTATTTCATAGGGATTCAGTGTTCTACTTTTTTCTTCATAGAGTTCCATTGGGTGCCTCTAACCTTTATCCTTCTTGAGATGAGTGAAGTGGAGAGGAGCTCTTTGGTTGGCACTAATTCATTCTGGTGTGTTGTCCTGTTTCACACACTGTCCCCACAGAGATGCTGTATGGACCTGTCCATTTTCATTGCCATAGAAAACTCAGCAGCTTGAAAAGATTCATAGTGCAGTTGTTAACTGTGAGATATTTGCCCAAATGTTTCCAAGAAATTGCTTCCAAGAAAAAGAAACAAAACTCAAGAGCATGAACTTTGTTATTTTTTCAATCAATCAATCAATCAATCAATCAATCAATCAATCAATCAATCAATCAATCAATCAATCAATCAATCTTTATTTATATAGCCCTTTACAACACCAGTGGTGCCCAAAGTGCTTTCCAATTAAAAACAGAAAAACAAGAATACAAAAACAGAATATTGTACAGAATAAAACAATGTAAAGTAAAAACAGTAAAACATAGTGCAAACGTGTCACAAACTACTAAGTATTAAAAGCCATTTTGAACAAATGTGTTTTGAGCCTAGATTTAAAAAGGTTCAAATCAGTGATTTTACGTATGTCAAATGGTAAATTGTTCCACAGTCTGGGACCAGCCACAGAGAAAGCTCGATCGCCCCAGTGTTTGAGCCTGGCTCGGGGTACTTTCAAAAGAAGTTGGTTATTTTTTCTACAGCTTTCTCTGATTATGTATTTAAGACATTGTCAATATGTCCAATAAAGCACTCTTTCAATTATTTTCCAACCCGCTTATTCCCTTTCTGGGTCATGGGGGTCTGCCGGTGCCAACTTTGGGCGAGAGGCAGGGGTACACCCTGGACAGGTTACATGCTGTCTAACTGCTCACACCTAAGGGCAATTTAGATTATTCAATTAACCTAACCGCATGTTTTTGGGAATGTGGGGAAAACCAGAGTACCCAGAGGAAACCCACACAAGCACCGAGAGAATATGCAAACTCCTTCCAGGAAGGTCACTGGTGGGCCTCAAACCAACAACCTTCTAACTGAAATACCACAGTGCTACCTTTGTGCCACTGTGCCTTTAAAGCACTCAGTGAAGATCAAATATTTTCATGGCTTATCTTCTTCATGGCTTCTACTCTTCCCTCATTGTTAAGAGATGGCTATGATTAATAGCATGTTGTTGCTATCACCCACTATAGCCCTTTAAAATGAACACCTGTTTTCAGCATGTTTGAGAGGGATGAAGACTTTGGGAAGGTGCCCATGTATTTGCCAATGATTTAGCTCATAAATAGAGTGAGGAATGTGGAGGAGGAATTCAGCCGATAAGCAACAAATGTCTAGTCACAGATCTTGCATAGATTTTGTACATGTCATTTAGGCTCAAGACCAGTCTCAATACCATTTTGTGTGGTCAATTCTCTTTCGTCTGTCTCTTGTCTATGTCTTACATAATGGTCCTACAAAAGTTAAAACCAAGCATAATCAAATTGCATCATATTTTGCTTCTTTTTTATTCATCTTTCAAATGCAGTCTGTCAAATTCAAGGTCTCAGCATTTGCTGGTCTTAGCCATGTTTCATTCTCTGTGGTTGACTTGAGGAATTTAGTTCCAAAAACACAGCTGCAAATCTGAAGTGTATTGTGTTCACAATTGAAAAGCCCCTTTTAAAAAAAACTAAATATTTGCAGAGCGTCTAATGGAGTCCTGGTTTGTAATTTTTTTTTTCCAAACTGTGATAAACACTAGTCGAGTTTTTAACAAAGCGTGATAAATCCATCAGCACAATGAAGATGATGAGCAGGTGGAAAGATGCTGGCTGTCAAAAGTTTTGAATAGTTTTATAATCATTTCATGAAGATGGAACAGAATCAGGCCATTTTCCAGCTGATCACAGTCAATAAGATCCAGCGAAACTAACTCACTTGATCTGGCAGCGGATAACAATGCACTTCGTAGCATTGTGTCCAATATCTGAGTGTGCTTTGTGACACTTTTGAACCAATTTATCATGGAACCAGGCACTTGATTCAATATTGGTGTTGTTTGTTATTGTATTCTGAACCATTTATTTTAAAAAGAAGTAAAGATTATTCTGGTTATATGGATTTGTAGTGTTGTGTAAAAAAACTAGGTCCAAAGAGTTATTGTGTTTTGGAAAAAAACAAAAACATTTTTTTAAATAAATCTTAAATTCTTGGTTTGTTATTTTTATGTTTATATGCCTTTGATGTGCTTTATGAAAATTTGGAACACAACATTTAAATTCTCCTCAAACCACCTTTACTTTGTCTTTGTGTCAGTACTCTGGTCCCTGTTATGTCTTGGCCTCGTTATATTTTGGTTATTTTTTGTTGGTGAGGAAGACGTTTTTGCTATTATTAGAATTAGCAGTGTGTTTCAGCTTTGTTGGATTTATTTTTTGCTTCAGAAAAAGATGCTTTGTATATAGGTGCCTGTTGCCAAACAGTTCCCATGGAAACTGCTAAATGTGATTGTTCTGTCTCAATAATTTGCTTAATGGCATGTTAAAGGGGCATAGATGGCTATAAGGCAGTAGTGGATAGATGCTGCTGTATATTTGACTCTTGGTTGTTCTGCTCATTAATTGTTTTCACCACTTCAAGTGAACAGTGAAAAGTTTTATTTAATTAACATTGTGAGATGCTTTAAATTAACTATTTTAATGACAGTAGGTTGAAATTAAAAGGAATAGATTTATGAATTTTGCATGTGTATTATATGTTATAATGTTTGCTATCCATGAGCAAAGATAACAAGCACATGCCAGGGTTTGGTATTGCAGCAGAGCTTATGGAATGGTTCAGTGTTGGTTTCCAAGGAAATGCAGTTGCCGTGGTGTAAATGACGTAGAATTAATGGCTTGATGATATCTCTGTGGGATAAATAGATCTTATTTAAGGCATGTTTTATTTTAGTGAGCAGATGTGGGGTAACACAACAGTTCATTCTCAAAGGAGAATTGCCTTATAATAAAAAATAAAAGTCCCTGCTGTTTCCTGGATCGTTTGGTAGTAGTAGAAGTGATCAGTGTTGCTCTAGTGCCGGGAAGGGTTGTTGCAGGTACACGCCAACTTAAAACTAGTGGTCTGTGTTTGGTGCACAAGTTAGGAAAAGTGGGCATACGTGACATTCACAGGTTTGCTGCTGTACTGGAGGACAAATACTGCCAGATTTTTTCTCACGTCGTATACTTTCGAAAGTTCAGAAAATGTAGTTCAGACTACAATTGACTTCTGATATGGTCAATGAGTGAGGTGGATTTGTTTCAGCTAATTCAGACCAGAATAAACAGTGTGATGTGAAATGAACCCAAAACATCAGAGTGTGACCGCTGTTCTGGACCAAATTAACCACACTACAGCACTCTATTCGACTCTATGAAACCTAAAGCTCCCAGATTTCAGAAGTTATAAATTGCTTCACTGTACCCATTATTACTTAAGTAGTCTCTCGGCATCATCACAAACCAGTGCCTTACAAATTCAGAACTTCCTCATGCATTGCTAGAGCCAAAGCCTAGATGATTTATTGATGAAACCATGCCTCTGTGAGCAAATAAAGGGTTCACAGTCAGAGGAGTACCATCAACTTCCTGTTGCCCTTTTTTTAATAGTGATGTGCCACGTCGTTTTAACCTGACACTTCACCTGCTCACGAACCTTTGTCTTCATAAAAAAAAGCATTGTGGTATAATGCTTATGGGAGCACTGACAGTTCAGAGGTTTAATTGCTATTACACCTGACCAATGTTGTGAAGATATTCCGAGAAGTGAGAGTTTTATTTGTACGTAACATTTTGAGATCTTAATGTTTCCTGTGGCTTTTTTGCTCGACTTAACTATCATGCGTTGTCTATGTCCCTTGCTAAAAGATTTTGGCTGTAATCCTTAAGAGGAAGAAGCTGCTAAAACAAAAAGCTGGAACCATGGGAACTGGGTTGAGGTTCAGCAATAACCTTTGATTATTTAGTTTTATTGTTGGTTTTGAGGATATTCTATTTTTGTTTGTTGCATGCTTTAGGTGATTTTAATACTGTGGTCTATATTTTACCTTGAGAGTGCTCAGTGTGTTTCCTGTGGCTCCTGAGCATCACTTGTTTGACTTGTTGAAGAATTAGATGAAGAGGGTTTCCTGCCCTTCAGAATCATTGAAACATAGAGAAATGCAAATGTTTCTTTTTGGTTACAGTCAGGGACATTGTTAGTTGATCCCTTGCTTATTTTGAGCACTTGCCGATAAATAAAGACATGATCAGTCTGTAAATGTATTGGTGGATTTATTTAGGTAGTCATAGACTGATTCATAACAGAAAATAAAATCATGTGAAAAAAGTTATTAACTGCTTTGTCTTTATTAGAGGGAAACAGTAATGAATACGCTCAGTACTGTTATAGTGGACACTTTAAAATACAGTGAATAATTATAGGATCAAATATAGATTTTTAGAACTTGAGTTAGCTGTTTTTGAGGGACAATGATCCATTGGAATTCAGTGAAATAAAGTTATGCTCTACCTTGATGCAAGTATTTTTCACCTTCTGTTTACACTTTCTTTTAAAAGTGACCTATACCCAATTTGTGTGTTTACACTTTCCAAAGTAGGATGCATATGGCCGCCAAGATGTTGTAATGCGAAGTAGAAATGAAATAATGTAAATAATAATTATTAGCAAATACTAATTCTAAAAAATTATTTGATTTTGAGGCGGAGAAGGAGAAAGGGACATTTTTCTCCTCCACGGTCAACCATTTGTTGTGACAAAATCATGACGTTGAGTTCAGCAAGATGAGTCACTTTGGTGAAGATCTGATTTATTTCCGCATAAGACTGAGGCCTTGTTGCAGTCTCAAAATATGTGGGTGCGTGTGTTTTTTTTCATGTTTAAACTATCATAGATCAGTTCTGATCTGAGTCACAAAAGAACAAAAAGCCGGATTTGCGTCACATTTGACTGGCAGGGTAAATGGGACAACTCTTGGGGCAAGAGTTAGTTATAAGCTGTTATAATGGGGCACATATTTTAAAGAGCCTTTGTCGTCATTTATTAAAAACGACCTTTCATGCAGTGATATCATAGCTCTAAGTTGGAGGAATATATGTTTTGTGTTTAAAATGTGAAAGTACTATGTGTATCGACCTTTTAATACTAAAAAGTTTGGACTCTGAGACGCTGCAACAAGTTCTTTTTCCAACCGAATCATTAGCTCAAAGTGTCTACAATGTTTCAAAACAAAGCTCCTCTTACTCTCAGTACCAATGTACTGGTATCGTGTAGTTTCCACACATGCATTGAAGTAAAAATGTACCACTGAGAGCAATTTACTACTGAGAGGAATCCTGCTTCAATCGCTTTTGTTTTGGAGTGTCATCAGCACCTGAGCCGTATTTCTCCTAGGTTCTGTTAAACTCGTGGGACTTCTTCCTGGGGTTTTGTTTACGTAGTATTGCACACTGGGCCTGCCTTACTGTTGTTATGTTTCCATTTCAGAGATGCACGTGACATGCTCTCTAATAAGAGCAGACCATTTGAACTAACAATCATGGCAGGTTGCACCACGTAAAGGAGGTCCATATGAACGATTCATTCACTTAGTTGTTTAAAAAATCTGAAAAAATAAATGTGTATTGAAGGATAATGAAAGTATTTTATTTTCCATTAGATATGTTTCAACCTGTTGCTAAAAAAGCTAACAAACACAATATTCACAATAATTACATTAATTGCAATTACTGATGTCTTGCTACTCAGGGAGAGTGTATTGTTATTAGTTAATATCAATAAAGTTGTTTATCAATAAAGAGGAAAACAATGAGTTTGGTTAATTTTTCCCCATAGATTTGAGAGACATGATAATCGTATTCCTTAAAGGAGTAGTTAATAAAAGTAAAAGATTAGTTAATTTCCTTGATCCTGTTTGAACTCCCAAAAAATGTAAGTAGGAATACAAAACCACGCACAAACTTAAGGCAGGTCTCTATAATGAATAATAAATTAGCTCATTGTGTCAGAATTCCAACTATTACAATAATTTAACCAGAGAGAGAGAGAGAGAGAGAGAGAGAGAGAGAGAGAGAGAGAGAGAGAGAGAGATAGAGAGAGAGAGAGCAAATGGCACAGTTAAACAAAGACGCCACTTTCTTGTTGATATTTTTGCAATGAACCCAAAAGTATATTCAGTTACTGAAATATTTGGAAGCTTGGGCTCAGGGAAAGATTTTTTCTATTGATTTTCCACTATCAGATAACTTCAGAAGGCTATTACAAGGCTTCTGTGTCAGGAAATTTCCCCAGCCAAATAGGAAAAACAAGTTATAACAATGTGAAAATCTGTAGTCTGGAAGGAGCTTGTGAGCTGTGAGATGTTGCAAACTGCAGGAAAAATCTAAATCTGGAGGAGCACAGAGAGTAGTATTGCATTCCCAGTAGGAAAACAAAGCCGCCAAAAACTCTAGCTATGTTCTGGTGGTGCAGAAGAGAATTATCCCTCATAAAAACAAAAGCACTGTTACAGGCTGTAGAATTACAGGTTTAATGGTGTAACAAATGGAGGCATCCATGCTGCTGTGAAGCTGGGTCGTGCTGTGCTCCTGTGGGGCTTCTTTGCTAGAAAGTGTTTTGACATTTGCCGCCTGTGATTTTTAATATCTTTTGCAGTGAACATGTGGTGATCATCAAAGCTCTCAGAACAGATGGGGTTAGAGAAGCGCTGTGTATTTTTGTGATCATTAAAATGATCATCACGAATGGTTTAGCCATAACTAGGGATCTGCGTCATTACGAAGACTGTGTTTACTGTCATTGATTCAATGCTATTTATTTAATTGATTTTCAGAGATGTGACATAACACTTCCCTCCCATCCAACATCTTAGGAGCTTTGCAATTGAGAAATAATGTCTCATTAGCCATGTCCCATTACCATACCTGCAACACTTGAAGTATATGGAGATCAATCAAAATGTGAACCGAACTCTTGTTTAGTGAAAATGAAAAGTTTTTAAACAATATAAAGCACCCTACTGTTCTTATACATCGGCATATTAACATTTGCATTACTAAAAATGTACGACTGTAATGAAAATGCTTATCATTAGATTTCTCAGTAAACTTTAAACTCTACATTTGACTGTAATGTTAGCATTACCCCCAAGATGTTCACGTAGACTCACGGTGTTCCGGAAACTTTGGGCATTTTTTTCACTATTCAGCATTCTGTGGCTTGCACACCGGCATGATTACACTTCAGATCAGCTTGATTGCTGTGTTTTGGACCACTTATTTGGAAGAAAATAAGAAAAAAACTACCATGCCACCCAGAGTCTGGATTAAGGTGAGTGTTCATGGTTGTCCGGACATATCCACATTTCATCACACGGTATTCATTTATTCATTCATTTTCCAACCCACTTATTCCCCTTTTGGGCGCACATTGGGCGAGAGGCAGGGGTACACCCTGGGCAGGTCATGAGACCATCGCAGTCATCTATCTGCCTCCTGGATAAAATAATGAAAATGTTTAATTTTGGTATATAAAACTTAATTTGAAAAGTCCATAAATAATCTTTAACCAGTAATGCACAACTTTTACGTTTGACTGAAGTTAATTTGTAGTGAAATATTAATTAAATCTGCATTTTCCTACCCAAGGTCCTCCCCACTCCTGACCATCCGGTCAAAAAATCTTCCCCACTCCAGAGACCCGTTCTGGGCACTTACTGTACATTTACTTGGATATCTCATGAATGGATGAATGAAATGTTTCCCAGTTGGTTGTGAATAAATGGAAACAAATAAAACAAAGAAAACCGTAACATATGTTTGAGCTTTGACCTGGAAGAATATATGTGTGGAAATGATATTAAAGGACGAGTGTGAGTCACCGTGAGTCTACTTCACACATCTCAGAAGAAAAAATCACAGCCAGAATTTGGTCCCCCCTGTTTTGCACGTCTACATGAAGTGAAGAGGTGTACCAATTCTCTTTGAATCAAGGGGAAGGGGTAAGGTTAAAGCCATGACCACATGTACAGAGGTTTTTTTGAAAACTGGATGGCTTCTTGTTCTTGGATTAAAATCCCCAGGACACCTGTGCAGCCAAGACTGAGATCAGAGAAAACCAAGACAATACCAAGATCACAGAGAGTGGGAACGCAATAGCATTACAGCACTAATGGTTAATAAAAACATTACCATTAATTTTGTAAAATATCTACTAAATATAGCTACAAATATTGCACAGTGATATGATCAAAGATGTTCTAGTGTGTATGCTTGCATAACAATCCAAAGGGACCGTCCCCTGTGTTGGAAGACCTTTAAGAAAATGTCAGAGATTCACAACATTCGATTTCATGCTAATGCAAAGTGAATAGTGGCTCGACCAAATCTTACCTGTGTGTGTCTGGTTTGCAAGGTATCTGTCCATCAATGCACAAATCTGATTCAACATCGCACCACTTTATCTAATGGCATGCAATAACTCTACGTGGCGAGGCTCAGTCTGTCTTGACCTTTAAAACTTTATTGGCTCGGCTCAGTCTGGGAGGACAAAGGCGACTGTTATTTATGGAGCGTCTCTTCTCTTGTGACTGCCCGCAGTTATTGACAGGAAACTTCCCAGTTTGTCATGCCTGCAGCAGTTTATTGCATTAGAATGGCTTCAGTTAATATGGGACTTGTGACACAGGCCCAGCGAGTGCCAGCCGTGGTCTCGGGGAGAGCAAGCTGGGCTGAGCTGATAAGGCAAGAGGCTGTTTAAAGAGACGTGAAATGTGGATCAGAGTAGATGTCAAACCTTCATATTAAACAACATTGTAAATATCATCAGAAGTCTGGTGAGTGTTGTAAATACAGATCAGTGTACATTCAATTTGCATAATATTGTTGATTGTGATCGGTTAGTTTGTTTATCTCATGACTTACTCTCATTATTACAAATGCATAGCTGTCAATCACTTGTGCATTCTGCAACAAACATATATTTGTGTATGATGCAACAATCCCCTTTAAATGGTCAGGAAACTCCCTTGTTTCAGGTCTCGTCTGCCTGTGATTTTTTTTTTTAAATGTAAGCGAAATGGGGATATACAGGGTTGTGGATGTGGCTGGGTTGAAAGAGAGGCTCAAGCAAACATGATGGTCTATGTTTATATCCCACAGTTAAGATAGACAGTGAGTCTCAATATATTAGCAGCAACAGTGGGTCTCTGCTGAGGTGGAAGACTTCTGTCCTTCTGAATCCCCAGGGTAAATGGAGTCAAACTTCCAGGCCAGCCCATATGCATATGCTGGGACAATGCAGGGAAATGAAGGCAAATGATAGCGAACCTTATAAATGTAACTGCAAAATCCAAGGAAAGCATGATGCTACAAAGTTACCAAGTCTATTTTACATTTTGGAACAGTGTTTATCTCGTAGATTTTATGTAGTAAATTTTAATAGTATTTTATGTTGTAAAATATAAATACATTTAAAGCTGTAAGCAGGAACCAAAGGGCTCTCGCACCTCCAGCTGCTGTGTGCACATAGTTTAACAAAGTTGCAATTTAACAGTTCATTTGCCTTAAAACAAGACTCAGGGAGTTTAGAGGTGAACAGACACATTCTCTGGGAAGAGCTAGTTACAGTACAAGGCCTGGAACTGTGCAAAATTGTACAAAGTAAATAAAAAATAAGTGACTTCCTGTCGGTTTTGGAAACACACACTAATTGACTTTTTTTGTTGGTCTTGGTCCCATGAATGAACGTCCCAAATTTCAAACATGTCCTTCTAAAACAGCCTGATATAGCGGTATAACACATCAGAAACTGGGATATTCCATGTTGAGTATAACTGACACTGTAGGTTGCTATTTAGATTAGTGATAGAGATTAAACTTATCACGCATGGCAAGTTTGAACCCGATCCGACATTGCATACGTTATTAACAACTTCCTGTTTGTGGCAAAATTTCGACTTTTGACGCTAGGTGGTGCTATATAGGCATTTTGCCACACCCACTTTTCAAACTCAAATCAGATGTAAATTTTCCCTCAAAAATGCACCAAAGGCAATTACTTTGAGAAATTATAATAGGGTTCTAGGCATATTCTGTGCTTAAGCCCCAATTGGACCAAACTTAAAGTTTCAACATTCAATATTTTAAAATAACTAAAGTCATAACTTGACCTAAGCCTCTCTGCCATGCAAAACATTCATGTAAAACTAATCTGCTTTAGGCTCCTCTTTCTGTGAAGCTGTTTTGAAGCGTCGGCATAAAAGCCTTGCCTTGACTTTTGAAATTCTATTTAAGGAAGTTGCATAAATCCTTACATCTACTCTGACCCGTACATTTGACTTGCTGATGGGTCAAATAACACGTTAGTGTAGATAAATATTGTATAATAGAAAGTAGCTTACAGTGCAAACACTCCCAGAAAAATGATCCTTAGTATCTGTGTTTAATTTTTCTACGTAGACATAAACACATTAACTGTTTCAGTGGTGATGTGTTTAGCCTTTTTGAAATCTACTCAAATGAGCTGCTGCTGTAATGACCTGATCTGATTTATACACTACTGCTGACAATTAATAAATGATCAGTTAAATGATCAGACCAAATGAGTGCAAAAAAATGGCCATCATTTCACCTGCGGGTTCTCAGCTTCAAAAAAAAACTTTTCTAGTAAATCTTGACACCGTCGCAGCAGGTACTAAATGTGATGACAACATGCAGATGTCTTCACGGCTAAACTCTCTTGTTCTCTGTTGATCGAGAATCTCTTTACTGCAAAGCAACTGGCTGTAATCTGGTCTCTTTGAATGGTTGTCTGTGATGAAACGGGTTTAGGCGTGACTGCAGGTATTGAGGAACCCGGGAATAGTTTTGTATTGTCTCAAAAGACTCAGTTTCTGTCACCATGAAATATTTGTTAGCATTAAAAAAACTGTCACACAGGTGAATTTTGGGCAACTTTGCAACCAAAAACAATCAAAATCCTCGCTATTTCAATGATCAGTAAGACTTTAACTCTGGAATTAAACTGTAGGATAAGCATCTTTTGTTTTGTTTTCAGCAACAGGGGCCTGGCTGTTTGCATGGCTTTCTTACTAAAACCTTGCGTACATACAAAATGAAAAAGTACTCTCAGATAATTCAATCTGCACGCATGCAAGTTTCCACCCAAATTCTCTTTGTACACCCCAATCACAGAGAAAATGAGCGTACATACAATAACAGAACACCCCACCTGTCTGCTACTTCATTTAAATATGTTTAAATATGTTAATGAGCTCACTTAAATAAGAAACAAAAAGTGAGAATGTGACAAAATGTAGCAATAAAAACAATTTTAAGGAGAAGTTGCAGTGCTTTTGGCAGAAGTTTAAAGAGGATTTTCTTTTGTTTTGTTTTTTTAACTTGCACTGTTAATAATAAAGAGAAAGACAACTCAAAGCGAGTGAATTTCTGAAAGAAAAGTGCTATGATCTTTCAGATTGTCAAGCTCATATGGCAAAACAAAAAATCAAGTATGCACTGCTGTTCAAAAGTTTGGGGTCACCTAAAAAATTTTGTTTTTGAAAAGTCACACTTTTATTTACCACATGAGTTGTACAATGAATAGAACATATAATCCAGACATTGACAAAATTAGAAATAATATTTCTTTGAAATAATAATCATTTTTTTTCCTTCAAACTTTGCTTTCGTCAAAGACTCCTCCAGTTGCATCAATTACACCATTGCAGACTGTGAATTTTTTGGGGTAATGTGGAGAAATTTCACAAGTTGGATGGGCGCTTTTTGCGTACCCACAACTCAAGCTGCTCCCAGAACAGCTCAATTGGGTTTAGACCTGGTGACTGTGCTGGTCACTCCATTACAGATAGAAGACCAGCTGCTGCTTCCTCTTTAAATAGTTCTTGCACAATTTGGAGATGTGCTTTGGGAAAAGAGATTAAAAATCCCTTTTACCCAGAACAAATTTCCCACCTTATGGGAAAATGATTTTCTTCAAAAATAAGGAAATGTCTAGATGACCCCAAACTTTTTAACAGTAGCGTACCTTCGCCTAGCTGCTTCATCACCTTTAAGAGATCTTGTGACTGTTAGTAAATCTAAAACGTTCATGGGAAAGCTGACCTACGCCAGGTTTTTGATGGATGAGACCCCTTGTGTTTGAGGACATGACCATTCCTTATATTCTCAAACAATATTAGATGTAAATCACAAATCACCTTTCTATCCCAGAACCTTATTGTTCTGTTAGCTTAGCATCTGCTCAGCATGCTGCAGAGAGCACAAAGGCCTGCCTGTATTTTTTTTTATCAGCTAAATTACATTGCCTATCAGGCTTGGCTTTCTGATTAGCCCCTCTCTGAATGATCTTAGAAGGATTTCTTGCTTCTGTTTTCAGAGTGAAGGTTCTTTTACCTTTAGCCACGGCTTCTTGCAGTGGTGATTTATGTGATACTTACACTGCTATTGGCCCTGTCATTTTATCAGCCGTATACAGAGACGCCTGCTCTGGTTATCTGATCTGACAGTTATTGTTTTTTGCTTTGTCCACTTTCAAAGGCAGGCTGACTTTAATTGAGCATATGTGCTGTAGAGGTGCACTGATTGACAATGTTTTTTTTTTGTTTTTTTTTTAGGAGGGGGGGGGGGTCATGCTAGTTACGACTTGCACATTTAAACAAACATGTCTTTCATTTTGATTAGCCATCAACTCAGTCAGGGAAATTTTACTTTTTTGCTCATTTTTCACACAGATAATAAAAATCTAGAGACATACATTTGAAAAGAATGTATGATCTGATCTTGTCATTTTAGTGGAATAATTATATGACCCGTTCACGGTTAGTGCACCTTGTTGGAAATCTTAGTAGTCAGACAGTAGCCACCGGGTTTGCAGGCATCTCAATCCCTATTTTACTACAGAATCTCTCCAAATAATAAGGTTTGAACACCTACGTGACACCTTGAACCTTCATCCTTCTCCACCGATATGGCACACCTTTCGGGCAAACAAATGCTCTGATGCCCTACTCATTGCTGATTCATACATTTTACAACCCGTTTATTCCAGTTTTGGGAAATGCCGATGCCTATCTCCTGTGCACATTGGGCGAGAAGTGGGGTACACCCAGGACAGGTCGCCAGTCCATCGCAACACACATTAACACCTAAGGGGAATTTAGATTATTCAGTTAACCTAACTGCATGTTTTTGGGATTGTGGGTTAAAACAGAGTACCTGGAGGAAACCCACGCAAGCACAGGGAGAACATGCAAACTCCTTCCAGGAAGGGCTCACTGTTCCTTTTAGTACAGTTCGTTTGGACTAAAGATTAGACTGAGACCTACTTGAGGAGGTCCAGTTCAAAACAAATTCTAGAACTGTTAGTTTATGGTGAGACCATGATCAAACAATCGTAAAAACAAATTTAGACAACAATGCAAATACATCCAACGTACTCACTAGCACATGGCATTATGGGATGTCCCATTCGAGGAAACATGTACGATGATGTATGTGACCAATTAGTGCCCCTTATCATGTCACATGGCTGCAATAGGAGAGATCAGTGAGGTGTGAAGGAGGACTAAAATGGCAGACAATTGCAATAATGTATCATTTGGTCCTCTTGGTCCGGACCAAATTAAATTATCTATCAGTGTGAAAGCATGCTAAGTCACAAGTCAGACCTTTTAACACTTTAATTTTCCAGACCTGCTCCAATAAAGCCATTATTACAATTAATTAGGACTTGAGCAGCGAAGATGTGTAGAACCTTATTGTAATTGCTTAGCATATTTATGTTTTGGGCTTAAATGTGCTCGAAAAGTCACCAAATTTTGCAAGTACATTAGAACTTGTGAAAATGTACGTCTGATTGGAGTTCAAAAAATCTTTGTGGAAAAATGGCTTTCTTGCACCACCTAAAATGTTGATGGTGACAAGCCAAATGAAATTCAGCCAACAAGACTTAAATATAAGTAATATAGGTTGCATTTCCAAAATCGACATGAAGTTGGCTATTTGGCAAAAACCTCTAAAAGTGACCTACTATAATGAACTAGAGATTTCATCTGTTCATCTCCAATCCCTATCAGTATTTCATAAGGCAAGTGGGATGGTAATTTGCGAAGCTTTTTTGACTTTGTTAAACTATGTGCTAAAGATGGCCATTGAATGTCAAATTTTTGCTATAAACAGGAAGCTGTTAATAACAATCCAATGTTCTATCAGGTGCAAATTCGCCATGTGTGATAAGAGTCCATGTCTGAACGTATTTAAATAGCAACCTACAGTGTCAGTTATACCACCACCTAGTGGCAACATGGAATATCTTAGTTTCTGCTGTTTTATACATCTTTTTCAGGCTCTGTTTCAAATGTATGTCAGGGATCAAGACCTACAAAAAAGTAAATGCGAGCGAGTTTCCAAAAATCAACAGGATATCACAGAGTTTTAATTAAATTCATTTTAATTTTGTACAATTTCAGGCCTAACTAACTCTTAGAGAAAGCGACCATCAGTCTTATAATGAGGCATATGGGAAGTTAACTTGCAAAGCCTTTTTGACTTTGAAAAACTATGAGCGCCGTTTAAAGGAGGACCGTGAGCCCTCTCATTGCTGCTTGCAGCTTCTGTTTATCTTTATTTTTAAATTATTTCTTAAATGGAAATAGATCATTGATTTTTGGTGACATAAACCTCTGGATGGATGTTTATTATACAGTGGTGTCCATGCATTAATTACCAGCTAAATAGTTCAAACACCTGGGAAAGGGAGATTTTTCACTAGACGTCATCTTTAAAAGACATCAGTGCTACACAGCATCCGTCTTGTTCATTGCTGCTATTCACAGCTGGTTAATGGGTGATGCATGGGCTGACATTTGCAGAACGTGTGTGTTTGTAAGTGTGCTATCCTGCCTCTTTGCTTCACTAGATTGGATTTAAATTGAGAGCATGTGACACTCATTACGTGAAGCTAGCACCATGGTCGCACTCGCCCTTGGCTCCTCTGCACCGAGATGCTGAGAAATAAGCAGTGCAACATATGCTTATGAATAAGTCAGAGATTTGCTGATTTATTTTCCCTATTAAAACTTGCAGAACATGCTGCACACTGGGAATATAAAGGCCAGTAAGAATATCTGACCTTTATTTTGCATCTGTAGAGATTGAGGAGTTGTGTTATCAGAGATTTTGTCAGGAAGTCCCCACCATTTTTATTTTGCATACCATCCATTGCTACTTTTACTCAGACTTGGATTAGTCAGTGAACGCAGAAAATGTGAAGTAATTTGCATTTGTGGACCACACAACTCCTTATTAACCCTTAGAAGTCCAGGACCTTTTTGACAGTTTTTACTACTTTACAAATAGCTCTAATAAATAATCTTTAAAAAATTTTTATGGGGGGGGGGGGGGGGGTATAATTTATTTAGAACATCCCCAACTTCTTTTTTCACTAGTTTTTTTTAATTTACATTGCACAATAACTCCACAAAAATGCTGAAATTGTACAAAAAAATACAATTCCAAGTTTTTTAATCAAAAACCCGACAACAGTTTTTTTTATTGTTCACAACAAAGGTGTTGAGACACTTATAAATCCCCCCCAAAACACCAAATACAAGGTCAAAACAATGTGAAAATTGTACAAAAATAGGCAAACCTCTCCCAAACCATATACACTGTTCAAAGCACTTTTTTACAGGAATTTTGAAAAATACAAGCTCATATAACAAATATTATACTTCCAATGATTTATAGATTTGCATGATTTTAGCATGACACATGATTTTAGTTGAGCTTTTTATCTTCGTATACTGGATACAATTGTAAAAATAGAAACATACTACAGCCCTGGTGCACAAATTCTTCTTTGTGTGCTTAAATCTTTTGCACAAAACTGTATGTTTTTGCAATTAAACAAAACAATTTATGAACATTTTGTATTCCCTGTTTTTATCTCTCGGAACAGTTAATGAATCTTTTGGGGTATTCTTTTGGTTAACATTGGAGTAGGTTGATGGTACCACCTTATGTATGTCATGGAAAACTTGTGGACTTGAGGTTTCCTTGTATTGCAGAAGGCAAACCCCTGTACACGCCCAGTTAAAGGGTGTGTTGTTTTTACTCTTTAAGGTTAAATACATTTACTTTTTGAAGGTTGCATTTAAAAGTGCTCTATGTTTTACTCATCAAAAAGTATAGCTGTGATGATCGTATAATTAAGGGGAATGATTTATTAAATGCTTAAGATGTGTAAGATGTGGAGTTTAGAATATTAATATTTGTTCTTGCCAGTAGTTGCATCAGAAGACTACCAGTGCTTCTTCAGCTTGGCCCTTAACATCGTTCCATGGAGTTGAAGCACATTTTATTGTATAATCATCAGCTTGTGAGGGATGTGCCTCTCAGACCTGAAGCCAAAGGTCAGAGTAAATGAAGCTCAGTGCTGTTCTCCCGGAAGCTATTGCGGATATTCTGTGTTAAGCATGGCCTTTATAGAGGAGATCTTCCCGGGAGAGAGTAAACATTCGTTACAATACACAAAAGTTGCTACAAAATGTGCCTTTTTAAGATCTTTGATTTAGTTTAGCATCTTTTTCAGTTTACTAACACAGAGAGAGTGCACATATGCCTCAGTATTCTGAAGGCTTTGGTAAACAGCCTTGGCTTGTGGAAGAGATGCTGGTGGATTCATATATGACCTTGTTTAATATTTCAAGCTTGGGAATACGATTTGCTGACTGCTGATGGCTATATAGGTTTCCCTGCTCCACTCTAATGACACTGCTTACATCCTTCACTGACCTGGGGCCAGTAACCACTGATTTCCTCCAAACCCTTCTGCTACTGTATGTAAAGCAGCTTTTCTTCAGTGCGCTCTGGAAGTATGTTTTGCATCAGCTTAATAGAGCGTTAACAAGGGGAGGATTAAGGAGGTTGCTGATGTAAATGTAGTCATTTTATTCTGTTTGGGGTGTGTTTTGCCTATAGATTTGCAGATACATGGTTTTAGTTGAGCTTTTTATCTTCGTAAACTGGATACAATTGTAAAAATAGAAAAATACTACAACCCTGGTGCACAAATCCTTTTTTGTGTATCCAGTGTTTTTTAATGGTTGTAATCGAGCTCCAACCTCTGACTTCACCTCTAGATGTTCAATTGGAACCGACCGAAACTGCAATTCATTAACCACTTGATGCTACTGTCAGATTCCCATTGACCCCAGTGTTAAAGTGCTAAGTTTTACAACAGAGAAAAACACACTGTTTAAATCTTGTAGCAAAAGGGTATTTAATTCATATCATACATTAGTTTATTGATCAATATTTATTATGTTTGTATAACTACCCATATGCTTCTAGTACTGCACTTCCATACACCCACTTTGAGTTTCCTAGCCCTCTATCAAACTATTGGGGAGTACACGGACACTACGTCTTGAGTTATGTCTTTGGTTGTAATGTGTTGGTAGAATCAGACAAGCTGTCAGGAACGAGAAGTGACAGAACTCAAACACATGAGCTGAGATAATGAAATGTTTTTATTATAACATGGTCAATAGCAAAATACATCAACAAACATAAAATACCCCACAAGGGAAAACCCTGAATAAACTAAAACTGGTTCCAAGAGAACCAAAGATAAAGCTTTGGTTCTCTGGAAACAAACAAAACAATGGCTTGCGCGTAAATAAACTTGCGGACCAGCTTACAGACAGACAGACGAACAAACAGTACAACAGTATGATTCCAAGCTTTCAAGAAGCAAACGGGGCTTGAATAAGGGGAGAATTAAGGGAGAAACAAGAGCACCTGAGAGGAGACAATTAGGAGAAACAGAGGACCAGGCGCGAAGGAGGAAGAGAGAGGAGGAAAACACAGAAAGGGACGAGTCCAAAAGTGCACACACAGGTAAACCCTAGAAACAGAGAAAGAGGACCAACAGTAGTAGAAAAGGAAATGAAACATGACACAAGCATTGTGACAGCATTCACAAACTTAAATAAACAAAACTTGATAAAATTTGGTTTAAAATGAAAAAGAAAGCCAATCATGTAGAGCTCTATTAAATGTAAGAAAGTAAAAACTTCCAATTGTCATATATTTTTGTAAACCTAATTGATTAATCAATTTTATTCAGTTACTCAACATTTCAGATCTAAATATGTTAAGTGTCACTTTGTAGTCTCAGCAGTTTGAGTACCATTTAATAATATTTTCATAATTATATTATGGGCATACCTAGACCCCTTTCATTGCTGCATGTGTCCCAGTGAAAATCTGCTCTGTCCTAGAAAAATACCAACTGTAATTAAATTTGAACACATGGGACTGCAGTGATCACAAGAAATAAATAAATAATTTCAGCAAACCCACCATTATTATGCAGATACTCTATCTACAGAAGAGATTATTACATGTGAAGCTTTATCTTGAAAAGTTTAGAGCCAATTTTCATGAATGTATCATTACTGTTGCAGGAAAATACATAAGTGGAAGCATAGACAGTTTTGCTTAAATTAATTTCCTAAATATTAAACAAATGATATTGAAATAATAAAAACAAAAGCCTATGTTTTAGTCAAGAAATAGCATAATATTAAGCTTTATAAATGATCTTGTGAACTGTTTTTAAATGTGTGATTGTTACTGTAATTGATTTCTATTAAGAATGAGCACAGATTGTTTTGTAAAGATGTGTCCGGGAATATCTGCTTCTTACCAATGCCCTAGCTCTTGTAGTGTGCAAGTGTGTTACAGAGGGAAGCCAAACCACTGTGATTGCCCCCATGGTGCTATTCATTATATTATGTTATTTAATAATTTTCGATAGTTATCTGTTCAGTGAACACTGTTCAATTGTTTTTTTTAATGTTTATTTTTGTGTGGCTTACAATGGCTCAATTTCCCCTAAAAAACTAGGCAGAACCATGTGATTGACAGCTACACAGAACAGAGCTGACATTCCACAGTAGTGTAGAATGAATAGAGTAAGTTGTAGTTGTTCTCAAATTCTTGTTTATGATTAAAACATTTGTTTATTTTACAAAATATTAAACGAAATGCTTTGTTCGTTACATATTAGAATGTGCTGATAACAAAATCACACAAAATATCAATGAGTCGAATTATGAATTGACAAAATCATGAAGTATTTTTTTAGGATGCATGAAACGGTTTTTAGATAGCAGATCGAACCCAAAGATGTTGGGTTGGTTGCATCACCTTTGAGCTTGGCAATCAGTCTTAAATACAATACTAAGATGGGCTGATCCCAGACATTGACAAATCAAATTAATAGATGAGAAAAACATGTTTACAGAAACACGTAGAGTTAGCAGTTTAATTGTTCAAAGGTAATGTCATGACAAATGTCCGGTCGCTCTGTACACAAAAACTGGAACGATTTACAGACCCCCCAAATCGATGCCATCAGTGCGATCTAGTTGTGAAAGGAAGGAATAACAAAGGACGTACAAGGAATAATAAAGGAAGTACAAGATCTGTGATATGGCTTGTGTTTTTTAAAGTTCTGGCAAAAAAGTACAATGGTACAAAAAGAGCATAGGGTTTTCTTTTTACTACAATTTGCTCATTGTTTTGATCTTGTTTTTGCTTTTGGGGGAACTTATAATTTTTTCTTTTTGTTATTAGACATAAAAACAGTTTCTTGTCACTTTTTGAGATTTGTGAAATGAAAAAAAATGACATTACTATCTATTATATCACTGCCACAAAAATGTCACTTTTTATATCAATACACTACATTGGTGACCATATTAGCACAGAAGCTCTCACATGCATTGTAGTTTTGTGGAGGCTCCAAAACCTTGGAAAGGTTTGCGTGCAGCAAAGATGAAGACAGGAACTCTGTATTGCCTTACGATCCATCTGTGAGCGTGAACATGCCCCATGGGACAATCTGTAAATAAAGCTTTACAGCCTCCATTAAAGATTCATCAAATACAGAACACATCCTCAGCTCAGAGTTTAATGGCGCTGTGGTTGTACATCATATGTGTAGCACTTTTCTCCGTGCCGCAGTAGTGGAGATATTTTATTTGTTTACAAGGGGGTATTGCTGCTTGTTTCTCGGTGGTTTGAATGTTTGTGAAGAGCCGCAGGTGCATTTGAAGGTTACTGGTACAAAGGCAGATTTAAAGCAATCAGAAATGTTTAAGGACACTGTAGACTTTTCAATTCCTCTCCAAAGAATGTTCCCACGCAGCTGAAAAAGCATGATTTACGCAGTTAATAAGCTTTTCAATTCTGACGGGTTGACATTGTTTGTGAGTATAACTCTCCTTTGATGAGCCTAAGTGTTTTTGTCTCACTAGGGAAGATACTTTTTGTGGGTTTGTGTCTCTTGTTCCTTTAATTATGCTGTGTTGAACATAGAGCTGCTACTGTTTGCCATTGGGATTTTTTTAAATTCAGAAACTAAAAGCCACTTGCATCTTTTACTTGTATATTTTTGCAATTTACTTGTGTTTCTGATTATGTAGTCCTCTATGTCACTAGCCATTGGCTGAATATACACTCACCGGCCACTTTGCTATCTATCAGCTCGAACCATTCTCCTCCGACCTCTGGCATCAATAAGGAAATGCTGCTTTCTTTGTTTTAAATATACGTTTCAATGTTTAATGTTCAATAATAATCAAAATTTTATTAAAAATGCTGTTTGTATTGAAGTTTAACAATGACCTTATCATTAAAGCCTAATGATAATTCTTCTGAAATCCATGCATCAGCGCGTTTGAATCTCAGTTGAAGCTTTCAATGTGTTTGATGCACTTGTAGATGCCTCCTTTACAGCTGTGCCGTTAGATTAGTTAATTAAGTGTGTTTTATTAGTTTATTAATCTTACTTGTATTGCTTACAGTTGAACTAGAGGTGTAATGGTTGCCATGGCAATATATTTTTACTGCTGTAATGAATTTTGCCCTGATCACTAAACAGCTCACTATGTTTTGTAGCGTTTTTATAGTGTTTAGGCATAAACATACATATTTAGGATCCATTTAAAGCTTAGTTGCAAATAACATTTGCCTCTCACCTTGAACATTTTAACAAATCTATCCAGATTTAATTCTCATCCTTCTTTAAAGCTGTCTAGAACATGTTGTAATTATGCCTGTCCTCCCCTTAGACTAACACCTCTGCACTAGCGCCTCCCAATCAACACTTTTTAATTAGCGCTTTGCTAACTCCTCTCCAGTGACGTGTGTGCCAAACTAAACCAAGTGACTTGTGCATGACAGCAGTGTCGTCAACATGCCCATTATATGGGCATCTGCCAGCAGCAGCCCTCTAGGTCCAGGCTCTGTCTATGGTAAGGGATAGCTACGAGGAGAATGTTAATGTATACCAGATTGTTGAATCATCCTGCCTTTTTATTATTCAATATATTATATAATATATTTTTTTAATATTGTTGATGTCCAAGAATGTGTATATGCATGAAACACTGTATTGATTTGAATAAATACTAACCAGCTGATAAATCATGCACCCAGACTTCTTCCTCACCTCTCTTTAATTGGCCAATGGTTTACATATTAATGACATCCCTCTAGCTGAACAATAACATCAGTGCGCTATGAAGTATAGAATGTTGAGTGATTATATAGTGAGTTTTGAAAACTTTTAAAAGAACGTTTGTCGTGGCAGTAGTCTTGGAAGCTTGTTAGCCCTTACATTTGGGTTTCTCTACAGCAGTCAGCCACCCTGGAACATGGATTTATCAAATATCACAGTTAGTTTAAGTTCAATGGATACAGGGAACAATGAGTTAAGTGTTTTTGAGACAGTGGGTTCATATAAGAGTGCTTTTGAGGAAATGGCATTGTATGTGTACGTGCCTGTGTGAAAACCGACACCATTCAGCTGGCATACTGTAATTCAAAACTTTTGGTTAATGGAATTACCTGTTTAAAATCTTTTAAAATAATAGAACCAACAACCACACAGCTCATTAGACTCAAGACTTTTGCTTTAAAAAAGCATGGCTGCTTGTTTCTGTGAATGCTTGTCTTACCCAAGTGAATGTTTATGTTTCTTAAGGGATACATTTAAAGAGATTTTTTTCCATAAAGCTATTTTGATGAATTTGACTCTCTTTTGCCTGACTTTATTGACTGTGATCAGCTGGAAAATGGCCTGATTCTGTTCCATCTTCATGGAATGATTATAAAACGATTCAAAACTGTTGCTGCAAATGACAGTCATTTTTTCACCTTCTCAGCACCTCAATCCCACAAATATGATTTTTGATGGTTTTTGCTTTTTGCCTTTTCCAGAAACCAACAGAATGATGCATCAAAAGTATTCATGGTTTTCTTTTTGCTTTCTACAAGGTCAGCTGAAAGCGTTAACTCGTTTACACAATGTACAGTGTGTTGCACTGTTGGTTGCCCTATGCTTGGTATTAGAGTTACAGTGTTTTGTGAAAAAAAACTGGAGGCATTTATCGTGGTTTGGAAAAACTGACAAACCAGGACTGCATTACTTGGCAAGTTGATTGATTTTGGCTTTTCAAACGTGAAAAAAATACACTTAAAATTTGGCACTATTCGTTTTTTTTTTTTTTTGTTTGTTTTTTTAATGGCATTTTTTTTAGCACATTTTGGAACCAAACTCCTCATTTGCAGGTTAGTGTTGCAAATACAGATTTTAAGCATTTGTAGCAAATGTTTTTAAGGAAAGTTCTTCTCCAAGGACTATTTCTTTGCAGCCAAAAAGAATGTTTGAATAGTTTTATTCTGATGAGTTTGTATTGTTTACAAATATATACATTTCATTTAAATGTTTAGTTTGCGTATTAATAAATATATTTAGTCAAATGACTGGTCAGAGACACTATTATTCGGCCTCAATAAAGCTTTTTTTTAAATTGCGTAATCATACATCTTCCTTCATTTCAGATTATATACTCATCTATAACATTAGCTGTTGTTAAGCAATGTAAAATTGTTCGCTTTTAAAGAGAATCTTCGATAGTTGAGATGAAAAGCCATGTTTCTTACAAACACTTGGTGGGTAGGAGCATTGATACCAATGATAGATGTTAAGTGGCGGCACGTCTTAGAAGGGAGCATCTGCTTTTAATCCACGTTGCTCAATAAATTGATTTCAACATCCTGTTTAGGTTGTAACATATATCCCTTTTCAATCACTAATAGCTTTAGCAAGATGGAAGGCAACGGTGTATGTATAGTGCTCCACTACCAGGGAATGTTCAATCTTTGGAAAGTTTCTTGAAAACTCTGCTTTAGGTTTATTGTTCCATTAGCTCTTGTATGTCAAAGAATGTTGCCCTTCAAAACCCATTGGAAGAGTTAAATCTAGTGTAGCTATATGGCGCAAGATATAGATATCCACTATAAACAAATGTCCATACTTGAGTTCTACACTGGGAGTTCCTGAAACTAACTGTCCTTGACACTTGAGTGCTTGTTTTCCTTTCACACATATAGGTTTGATGCCATCTTGCATGGATGAATATCAAAAGCATCAGAACATGAGATGCTGTCATACAGGATCTGTAGAAGGAAAACTCTCCACATGCCATGAGCTTCACTATAAACCATAACCTTCTCTTAAAGCTCACTTGGGGGGTTTGATGGTCTGCGTAACGGAGAGTGGTTCAGTTATACATTATGATTATAATGGTAGCAGTAGCACAGGGGACAGGCTTAAATCAATACCATATTGAAGGATTGTTCTAGACACTCACCTCTGTCTGATCCTGTCTGGAGCAAACAGTTCATTCAACCTCGCTTCATGTTTAGCAATCATTCTCTTCATACTTTTTGTAAACCTTTAATCCATCAAGCATCACTCTTTAAAGATGCCGCCAAAAAGCAGGAAGGCCTATATTTTATACATGTAGCAGGATAAAGAACCATGTTGTCAGATCTTTGAATTATCTTGAATCTATGAATTGTTTTTTTAATGTGATTTCACAATTTTACATTGATATTAAATTGCAAAATAGCATTTAATAATATGGCCATTTTCAGCGCTGTAACTGAGAAGGTTTTAAAGGAACTTAGCTTAAATCTTTTTGAGCAATCTTGAGCTCTGCAGTGCATTTTTCACACCGAACACAGGAGCAGAGTGCAAGTGCAAATATAGCGAGAGGTTCGGGTCTATTTTTATCATGCTTTCCAATAGACTGACAGCAATGTGTGTAATTCAAAATGTAAAATTGAATAAAAATTAAAAAAAAGTCCCTATTTGGATTCCTATTCTACGTCCTTAAAGTAGATAGTTTTTGTGGAGGGAATTTAGTTACTTTTAAGTGTCCAGCAGAAAAATGTGCATGTTCTTCCTCCTCAACGGTTGTTTAGTTGCCTAGCTACAAGCTTGTCAATCAACTGATCTGAGTCTCTAGTTATTTGTTATGTTTAATGTCCTGTGGGCATGCCGGTAATATCACAATTTTACTTTTATTTCAAGGTCATTTTACGCCGAAACACCTAATTATATTTTGTTTAATTTGACTACGAATGAAACTTACTTTTAGGAATATTCATATTGTTGCTGAATGACTAAAAAAATCCATTTAATTTCCTAAATGATTTTACACGAACAAACAATGAAATCCTTTAAATAGATTAAAATACATTTTCACCATACAGGGGGGTTGTGGGTAATATCAGCTCTTTGATGGTCCATCCATCCATCCATGGAAACAGGAAACCATACGGGAAGGACTGGGACCTTTTATATTATGGTTTGGGATCTCATTTTTCGCACTCTATTGCAGACAGTGATTGGGATGCAGGGGTAACTTGTTGTTCTGCCAACTTCTGCCCACAGTTACCCAAACAGTTAAACTTGTATGCTCTGTTTCTGTGAAAGCCATATCTACACTACACTCTGCTTCTGTTCTTCGTTCTTGCTGCTCACAATCTCTTTAAATATGCTGTGTGAAACTTTACACTTGTCAAGTTGAGAAGTTTCACAATTGTGGCAACTGCTGCACTGTTTAGCTAAATAACCTCGAACCTAAAGGACCGGCTGCTCTCCAGAAAGTTTACACCAACATACTTCATCATTCTAGCTTTTTAAAAAGAACCCCTGGACTCTTTTGTTATACTGCTATTACTTACAGTAGACTGTGCAGTTAACTTTGGCTCGAGATTGAACGATGGATCATTTATGAACAAAAAAATGTAGATATAAACTGCTAAAATGAGCCCTCTGTAGGGTGATGGGTCACTTCTCTAGAAATACAGTGAAAAAGGAGGAACTGAGCCACATAGAGGCAGTTGAGTTAGCTTGGTATAGATATTTTGTGCTATATAAATACAGTTGGTTTGGTTCGGCTAATTGTATAGATAGGATCACAATTGTGAAAGCAGGGACACTCCAATCTGAATGGAAGGTTTTATTGTGCAATCAATACTTTGGTTGTCAATTCAAGCCAGAACAGCTAGGGACCCGCTTCCTCGCCCTATAGTTTAGGACCAACTAACCATGTATGTTCTTGGAAGCTTAGAGTTAGAGCTAAACTCTGAATGGGAACATCAATGTACTGCTAAGTGCTGGTTGATTCTTTTTGTAGATGATGTTAAACCATGTGTTTGGTGTCTTGCAGGAGTTTGCCGCCCTGACGAAGGAGCTGAACGCCTGCAGGGAGCAGCTGCTTGAGAAGGAGGAAGAGATCTCAGAGCTAAAGGCTGAAAGGAACAACACCAGGGTGAGTTCAAGCACTGTGCTTCTAAGTATTTCGAATGGACAGCCACTTTAGTGAGTTTATTAAAAAAAGCCAGCGGTAAAACCGATGTCCATCAACAACTGGTCTCATGATGTCCATTTTTTCTTTTTGTGATGTTCCTCAAAAGTCTAACAGAGATAGAGAGTGTGTAATGTGTTTCAATTTTGATTTTGAGAAATCTCATTTTGTATTAAAAATAGTAAATTAAAGTTTTGTTTCACAAATAATAAAAAAAGTATTAAGTTAACTTCTAGAATATCATTGTGAGAGAGAGAATTTATTATCCGTGTACATTTGACAGTGAGACAACTGATTTATAAGTGAAGCACTGAAAATACTTAGGACAGTGTGTCCATGTATTTTGCTATAAAACTAATTAATATAAATAAATATTCTAAAATGCTCTGCCATCATTTCAAAATGATTTACATCATATGCTTCAGTGAGCTGGAGAAACAGATTACATTTCCTGTTTTTTAGCCCTGATGGTTAATTAAAACATGAACGATGTTGTCAACTGTCTCAATTAAGTGTAAGTCATCATGATTTCAGTAGTTTCTGTTATTTTAGTCAACTTTATGCTGTGGGTTTCTTCTGTTTCGTCGCAGAAATCTAAAGTAGCATTATTCTTAATGATACAGACAAGATTAAGTCAACGTAGTCCACTGTATAGAGCAGGGGCACTCAAATATAAACTTAAAAGGTCCACTTACCAAATTTTCGTTCTGTCCGAGGTCCGGAAAAGTAACGGGCAAATTCCAAAAAGAGAAGTCCAACAACAAAAAACCCAATCCTCAAAATGGAATGTTGACTGAAGGTCTAATGTGTTTTTGGCAACACTTCAGGAATCCTTAAATCGCAATCTAATTGGATTACTTTTACCGGATTTCCGTCAAGTAGTGCTTGTTTTCTTTCCATCGGGAAACTAAGTGCAGCCATGCGTGAAACATCTATCAATCATGTGTACTGAAAATAATAAATTATAAAGAACAAGAGTTTTATTTGAGTCAAAAAGAGATGTTTTGACCTGTTAATCCAATGGACATTCCCACGCCCCGAAACATGACGCTATACGAAATGAAATACAATTTGTTGTTTGACAAGTCATTCAAACGTACTCATGGGCAGGTCTTCATCATAGAACCTGCACCCAGAAACGCCAGACCTTCCCTCTACGAAACTACAGCTCTGTGATTTGACATGGATGACAAAAATATATATTGAGAAATAACATTTGCGTGCTCCGTTGAAAACTCATTTGGTTTTCCCACCAAATTTAACCATGACTGGTTCTGGAAATGGACCGGTGTCCGCCTGTTGAGTTGCCCGGGTCTAGATATTGAGAATGAATCACAAATGTCTCTATTAAGATTTCAGTAGTTTCTGTTTAGTTTCATATTTTCATTACAGAAATCTAAAACAATGTTAGTTTTAATAATGAGATAATAACGTAATCAAAAACTTTTAAGTCTTGGCTCATACGACTTCATAGGGAAGGATTTATTTGGAAAGATTTATGCGATAGACACATGATCGATATCAATTAAAAATGTGTTTGATAAAATGATCGATATTTTTTATTCTTCATCGTAAGATAATGGAGGTTTGAAGCAAGTTTGATTGCATTGAAAAAGGCATTCACTCTTTGGTAACCTAGCAACATAGTGAGTGCCAATTGTGTAACAGTATCATTTTGGTTGCGCCATATCATTGTTAAATGTTAAGAAATAATTGTTAAGGGTTCATTGTGATGGCTGTTGACAATTATTATGATCATAGCAGAGGGAGGTTAAGTTAATAATAAAATGTTCAAATGTAATCTATTTTTGTCCTGTTCTTTATTTTAAATGGGTCATAAAAATATCAATAATTATCGATATTGACCTATTTGAATGACTGAAATTGTGAAACCATTTTCAGCCATATTGCCCAGCCCTACCTGAGATTAACTACACTGAATGATGGGATTCTAGGACCAAAAGTTTTGACGATCTCAGTTTTACTGCTTCATTTTTACCTGTTTTCGTTCTTCCTGCTCCTCTCTGACTCAGAAAGCTAAAGCAGCCGCTTTGAGATTCAATTAATCGCTTAAATAGCTAGCGCAGCCAAACGTTTGAAGAGTCAATTATGAGATGAGTTAAAAACAGAGGGAAAACTGTAGATGGAGGGCGATTTGAGCATGTAGTGGATTTGAAAGGAGGAGAGGTCGAGGAAGATTAGAAACACATTCGATGAGCAGCATTTCAAGCAGAGCTTCTAATCCAACTCAAGGAGAAGCTAATGTCGACACTGAAAGCACTATTTAACCCACAGCTGGTCTAGAGAGACTGTCATCATAGAAAAAAGGTCATTTTGTAATTATTTTTGTGATCATGGACCTTATAGCAACCTTTTATGCAGAAAGATTGGCAAGGCAGAAGGCAGAGACTTAGGTTCTTATAATCTCTTCCTTTGGCAGATATTTTTGTAAAGTACCCTTGAATCCAGAAAGAACAGTGAATAGTTTTCACGAAAATGTAAAAAAATGGTGCTCTGATCAAGATTTCTGCCAATAATGATCACTGACTAAAGCAATCAAGTCCTAAGACTTCTCTAAATTCACAACTGAACATTTGTTAGAAATTGCCGTTTTAATAAGAAACCATAAGATCCTAAGGTTTGTTTTCCTGAACCAGTGGAGATAAATGCTGCTGTCTATATTTTCCAAAGTTATCATACTCTTTGACTTTAATAAAAGGCTAAGTAAGTGTTTCAGCAATTTAAAACAAAGACCATTGCCAGGCTGAACTAGATGGTGCAATTTTGGCCCTTTTTCTAAACAGACATTGGAGATAAATTTAAGTTTATCTTGAAATGGAAGCATTTTTTTCCCCCTAACAACTATGTTTACACTTTTTAGACAGATCACAATGACAACAGAAACTTTCCAAATGACCCTGATGACCAGTATGTTGCCTTAATAACATGCATAAAAATGGACACAAAGGGGTATTAGTGGCTGGTAAAGGTATCCATCCTCACCCCGACCTGTTTGCTTGGCATCAATGTTTGTTTCTGGCTCCTGAAAGACCTCCTGGCCTCTTTCATCCAGTGATGCCTGAATTCCAAGCGATGGGAAAAGTGTGCAAACTGTAATTAAGAAGTAGAAAGTGTGGGATTCTGTTGAAACCAAACATTGGTGGGGTAGACCAACAAACATTTCTGCTACAACTGCCGGATAAATTTTAAGGGATCCAAAGAAAACCACACAAATAACATAATCTGAAATACAGGGCTCTCTGAAAAAGTGTGGTGTGGCTGTTTCAAGGAGTCCAATAAGGAGACGAAAAAGAAGAAAATGGGTTGCATGGCCAAGTTTCCAGAAGAAAGCCATTATTACTCAATTGCCACAAAAGTAGCACACTTACAATACGGCAAACAGCTCAGAGACTTTTCGAACAATGGAGCGATGAGACCAGAAATTAACTGTTTGGGAAGGAGCTGACAAGGCCTATATGGTAAACGGAACAACATCCCCCCTGTGAAACACAGAGGCGGGTCACTGATGTTTTGGGAATGTGTGAGCTCCAAAGGCACAGGAGACTGGATGTGAAGATGAATGCAGTCATCAGCCCGGAAGCTGTGCATGGGATGTTACTGGACATTCCAACACGACAACCATCCAAAATGCAAGTTCAAGTCTACTTGCCATTGGTTACACCAGAACAAAGTGAAAGCTCTGGAGTGACCATCACAGTCTCCTGAACCTCAATATTATTGAACCACTCTGAGGAGAACTCAAACTTGCAGTTCATCCAAAACAGCCCAAGAATTTACAAGAGTTGGAGGCTTTTTGTCAAGAGAAATATGCTGCTTTAACAGAGAGAAAGAATCTCCTTGAGAACTACCTTAAGAGACTTTCTGGCTGTCATTGATGTTAAAGAGGGATTACAAAATTTTAAGAGCCGAGGTGTGTAAACTTTTGATCAGAGTCATTTAAAAAGAGTAAATAGTTGTATTTACTCAAGTAAATAAATGCCTTCACCCAACCAACCACTAAGTGAGAAGTTTTTGTGTGATTCATATTTTCTGAAAATAGCCAAAAAAATAAAAACGTTTGCCAGGGTATGTAAACAGAATACCAACTGTATACTGATTTCAGACCTGTGCTGTGATTCACATATGAGTCTCTGTGAATCTGTGGGAGAGAAAGATAAAAATGGTTCCATCCTGCTGCGGGCCTGTTTTAGTTTTGGACTGGCACAGAGAGAGGGTTATGAATGAGAGAGCAAAGAACTGAGCAGAAATAGAAAGGTCAGCTCATCTCCGGTCACTAGAGCTCCTCTGCTTTAGTTCCAGCAGCATAGACCTCAGGCGGCACATGTGCTATTGTGCTCAAGTGCTGGATGTTTGCCTGGACAATGCTTCCTTTCTAAGACTTTCAACTCTTAACCTCACTCTCTGTATGTTAAAATTCCTTTTTTTAGGATACAATATGCTTTGTTATATAGTATTTACAAATTTTTTGCTTAAATGACATGGTCATTGGTGAGAGTTTTTAAACAATATTTCCTGGAAGGAGTTAGCATGTTCTCGATGTGCTTGCATTTGTTTTCTCCAGGTACTCCGGTTTCCCCCACAATCCCAAAACATTCTTCATGATAATTAAAAACTGTAAATTGGGAATGCGCGAGAATCATAACATTTTTTATTCAGGCAACCAATGATTTCTAAACCATAGGTTACAACTTTTTCATACCACTGTAAGTTATAAGCTATAATAGTTTCCTGTCATGGTTTGGTTTTGAGGAATGTTCTATAATTCTGTGAGTGACGCTAACTGTTGTGTTTATGTGTAGCTTTTATTATCTCTATGTTTCGTTCTCTCTGGGCTTTGGGTCAGAATTGGTTTGTGTGTAGCAGGCCAGAGACTAAGTACATTAATATAATCTCTTTTTTGCTTTCAGTTTGTTGTGTCTGCTGTTTGAAGTAATGCAAAAGCTTTTCATATGTGTAAGTCGTGGCCTAGTGGATAGGGTGGTTGACTGGAGATCAAAAGGTCGCTGGTTCGATCCCCAGCTCCACTAGGAGTCGAAGATGGGATGAGTGTTGAAACTCTCTCCCTTCTGAGACAACCATGACTGTGGTGACCTTGAGCAAGTCACCAGTTACCCACAGCTCCCCGGGCGCCGCAGCCATGGCTGCCCACTGCTCCCGGTGTGTGTTCACGGTGTGTTTATTCACTGCTGTGTGTGTGCACTTGGATGGGTTAAATGCAGAGCACAAATTCCTTGTATGGGTCTCTCCATACTTGGTCGTGTAAAAAAAAAAAAAAAAAAAAAAAAAAACATGGTAAGGGCTCCCTTGCCTAACCAGAAAAGACAAAATATTGTGTTAAACCCTGTCTGAATAATTTTTTTGAGTGTTTAGTCTTGACCTGTAGTTTCAGGGCATGCAACAATGAAATAATGCCTAAATCTAATTTTATTGTGTTGATTTGGCAGCTGCTGCTGGAGCATCTTGAATGTTTGGTGTCAAGACACGAACGTTCCCTGCGCATGACGGTGGTAAAACGCCAGGCACAGTCCCCTTCTGGTGTCTCCAGCGAGGTGGAGGTTTTAAAAGCACTCAAGTCCCTCTTTGAACACCACAAAGCCCTTGATGAAAAGGTAAAGTTCACATCAACCACTTTGACCATCACATTAGTTACTAATGTTACTAATAGCTACGGTGACAGCCCTGCCCACAATTCTTTGAACCAATTTCTCCATTTTTCACCCTAAAGATTACAGTTAGAACATATACGAAAAGATCTTTCTAGTAACTTTCTAGAGCTGAGTACACACATTACTCTAATTGTATCCAAATAGTTGTGAAACTAAACAATGTATTTATTAAATGTAATTTCTATTGTTGGGAATCATTTACAGTTATCCTCCTTCTATTGATCAACTGCGTGATTGATGTGATTGAGTTTCACTTAAAACTGGCATTTTCCAGAAAAAAAATGTGTGATGAAATGGTTGCAATAAATCAATAACTAACCACAAAGATCAGCTCATCTGAGCTTTCATTTGTCAAGAGAACCACATGAGCACAGCAAATGGAAAATAACCGAATTATACCTAATTCAGATGAGTAACTAGAGGCTACATGATTTGAATTCCCCAGTTCTGCTGGAGAAAGAACAGTGCCCGTCGATGTCTTATAAAGATTCAGCTGAACGCTGTTCTCTCTGCTCGGGTCCGCTTCAGTCTGTGAGTCATTCTAATATTCTGGACTTTCCAAGGCAAAAATAATGTATAAAAATGAATGCTGTCAATCGATTAAATTAGCTAATTAATAGCACATTTTTTTTGCAATTAATCGCAATTAAATGATTTTTGTATATGTATAATGTAAATGATTAATGTACACTCAAAACAAACTATTTAAATTGGATCTGATTGATCTTATTTGAATTTTAGTTTTTAAACAAAATTTTCTAATCTAAACAAAATACCTACAATAAACCATCAATATCCTCCATATTGACTGCCTCCTTTATTATAGTTTACTGATCACCGTTTATCGATCACAAAAAACATCACATAACATAAGACTTCTCCAGAGGAGGAGGAATAAATAAACTAAACGCATCACCAGACTTTGTTCACAAACTCCCTGTAGTCACATGCAAGGCTTGCAGTGTGGGGAAACAGAAAGAGCAATTATGTGACAGAACTCCAATCACATGATCAGGGTGGATGTAAATACACAAAAAGGCCTTCCTTGGAACTTCATTGCACAGTAAAAAACTTGCAGCCATGTTAATTGGGTTAATTTATTAACATGTTAAATATTCTAAATTAATTGCATGTGATAACACATTTATTTTTTACAGCACTAATATCAATATAAAGTTGTTTATTTTTAACAATGAAAATACAACTTAATGTTGTGTTTGTTGTGCAAGCATTTATATAATACTACTATCCAATTTATCAATGAATTGAAAAAAAAAATCCTTGGGTATCTGTAACATTTAAATGCTATCTTTTTTAATGTACCACTACATTTTCTGAACTGATTTACAAGAAATGTTTAGGATTTAAGCATTTCTTGTTTGTTTTCTCCTTCAGGTACGAGAGAGACTGCGGGTGTCATTGGAGAGAGTATCTGCCTTGGAGGAGGAGTTGGCTGCAGCCAATCAGGAGGTGAGGAGCGCTAATATACAATAAAATTAAACAACACTGCTATTAATAATACTCCTATGAAATAAAAATACTTTTGTAGGATCTTACATGGAAACATTTTTTTTATTTTTTAGTCTATTCTAAATAAAATGCAATACATCTACAATTGAAGAAAGAGAGTGATAAAAAAGATGAATAGATATTAAAATAGCCTTCTGAGGTGCCAACATTAATAGAAACAAACTGCTTCTGAATGTGAATAATATGAGGCTAGCCATTTGTTAGCCAAGCAAAGAGTCCAGTCCATTTGGACATTCTGTAGCATCAGGAACCACTTCATTTATAGTCTAATGATAAACTAAAGAGTTTTAAATTCTAGTTGATGTTAATATCTCCCTATCTCTTGAGGTGAGTCATAAAGATGAACAAGGTTTATTTGAGGCAGTTGCTTGAAAGAAGCCAGTGTTTGAGGAGCAGCCGGCCTCTTTGATGAGCCCAAATGAAGCAGATCAAAGCGCTCCTGCTCACTTTCACCAGGCCTCTGCTTGTCATTTCCCCTCATTTGCATCTTCACTCAATAATCCAACTCTTTGTGGAGTCTGAAGGTGTGCAGTCGATTGATCTTCCGAACTGGTAAAATGGCCAGCAATTCTGCTTTTCTCCCACCAGAAGTACCAAGACCCTTAATTGGCAGCTCATTAAAGGAATGTGTGCCAAGCGGTTTTACACCAAACAAAGGGATGCATATGTCTGCGGTAGGAGCTTGTTTCTTTTTCAGAGCTCCCGATGGCAGAGCTCCTCCACCCAGGAGTGGATTAATCCTCCGGTGCCCTTTAGCCTGTCGAGAGCACATTGTTCGTGTTGAGGGAGTGTGCTCATCAGAGAAAAATCAGGGGTTTTTATCAAGTTTTGTTAGAGTGTTTGACAGGATCAGCAAATTCAGCAGCTGAGTTTGTTTGTGCGTTTTATTGCTCTCCTCTATTGTTGCCTGTTGTTTGTACAGTATACACTAAGATTTAAAGTATGAAATCAATTTGTCATTTGTAGTTTTATTCTACATCAGGATAGTGAGCCAAGAAATATTTGAACCAAGGGATGAGCAGGGAGTTCTAGTCTACAGAGATATCTAGTCTCTGCATTTGAACTTCACTGAGTTGTTACCAATCAAATAGTTGAGCAAATGGTATGGAGGAAGGATCCAAACTTTTTCCATGAACACAGGGTGAAATGTCATTATATTTTCTTGATGAATAGACAGAATGCCCAATATTTTTCCAAGGTTTATTTGTGATGGAGGTAAGTTATGAAGAAAGCCAACATTTTTTTTCTATAAATGAAGGGGTAAGACACTAAAACAGACAGACGTCTACCAACAAACATTAATGTCAACCAACAAACATTAATCCACACAGGGAAAAAATTCAAACATGCAAGGAGAGTGGAAGATATGGAATTGAGGTGAAGCCAGGAGATGTGAGAGTATAATGAAGTCAGAAGATGAAGGAGATAATGGACTCTTAGAGCATCAGGCACAAGGGTCTGGAGTTCAGGAGAGTTAATGGTACAGCATTGGGGTTACGTGGAAGTATATGCACATGGGTGGTTGACACAAAAACGATTGTCTGCGTGTCATATAGTCGCTCTGACAAGATATAGTACAACGCTACAAAATATGCTGATTTCTACGTGGATTTATGATACAAACATCAAAACTGTCACATTTATGTCATATGATTGTGTTCCAATTGTAACCAAAAAACAGCAGGGTTGGCGGTAATTAGAGCTGTATGATTTGAGAAAAATGTCACATTACAATTATTAAGGTCATTAAGGTTTTTGAAATCATGAACTTGCTTGTTATCAAGGAAATGTACATTTTGTCATTTCTTATTGAGAACGAACAGTTTTATGTTTTATAACAAAAATCAAAAGTGTTGAGAAGCAAAGACAAGGTCAAAACAATGTGAAAATTTTGTGCCAGAACTTTGAAAACCCCAAGTTTACTATTTAGAAATAGTGTTTTGCACATTCTTTTTATCAACGGCATTTCAGTTTAACAATCACGAACTTTACTCTGCTGCCAAAAAGCCTGTTGTATGTCAAATTAAAATGCTGTTTCTGGCAGAAGCCATTCTTGTTGCTTTCAGGTCAATGCATGCTCTCCATGAACTTTATCTTCACCCTTAAGCATTCTCTCTCATTGGTTTTAGGTCAATGAGGATGCAATTTCTTGTCTAAACAAATGAATATCCCATGGGCGTCAGCAGTGTTATTTAGCAAAAGCCAATTAGCATTCAATTGCAGATAATACAGCTCAGGTTTCTCCCCCCTGGCTAGAAGAAAAATTAACTGTTATTTCAAATGTGCCTAAATTTTCGCTATATGTCTGCATCTGACAGTTAAAGTCTTATGAGAAGACCTCAGAATAATGTTAGAGCTGTCTCTCTCATTTAAGTCTTGTCATGTGAAATCACTCTCTGATGACAAACTCTCAGAGGGAAGATTTCATAAAATGTCACACATTTCTCATCATTTTCTGTCTCTGTAGTAGCGTAACTTCCTGAAATGCATGGCTTGACAGTTATTCTTTTGCAGGAGCTCCTGCTAATTCTTCTCATAGCAACAGGGTTGGATGCTAAATCTGTGAAACCAGCTCTTACATTTCTGGATCACACAAATAATTCCTTTCAGAAGGAATTCAGATTTAGGAAAAGGCCTATTCCTTGGGATGAGTATTATCTACACATTTTGCCTGTGATTTTTCTAAAAATGTCACAAAAATTGGTGAGAAAAGCAGCGAGTGGAGGGTGTGGCACCTGTGACCCATACTTTAGATCATGGCAGCTGCTGGCCAGATGTGTGCACTACAACATTTTTGTTTACAAAAAAGCAAAGTAAAAGATGGAAGATGGTCCCTAAGTGAAAAACGAGATATGGAACCTCAAAGCACAATGAACAGGTTATTATTTTTTTTCTCTTCAACAAACCAGATAATGGTGCCCCCCTCTGGCAGTTGGTGCCCTACGTAGACTGTGTACTTTGCGTGTAGGGAGCAGCGCTACTGCTATAGCTACCTCCTGCCAGTTGACACCGTCTTTGCATTAGATGAGTGAAATCTGGCCCAGGAATTATAATAAGACCCTGATGTGTGACCCTGATTAATTTGAAATCTGGAAGTTGAAAAAAGTGGAAATATTTAAAATCTGAGTGTCTTTTTGTCTCAAGTTTCATGACCTCAAGCATTTAAAGTAGGTTTATTCTAGGAATACGATATTTATGAGATCCGAACAGGAGTGTGTTACGAGTCACTCACCGATGTTGGTCAGCAGTGTTCCCAGCTCCGCTTTCCTTTGCTCAAGGCCTGAAAATGATGATAGAAGACAGTACTGCAAACCCTTTTCCATGAATCCAGGAGGTTGAACTGCAGACGATCATTGCAAGACCAGTGCTTTGCGATCAGTGTGGACCTGAATGTACATGAAAAGCACTTCCCTGCTCTACTGGCGCCTCCTTATACCTGTACTTATAGCAGTTTTCTTACAGTGTCATATTCATAAAGTTGTCGCATTCTTACAATATCTGCATCTGTGCTCCACCCACTACACAGTGATGTTGCGCTAATAGTACATGTCCTTTAAGAAAATCAGAGATACCAGGCATCATTCTATAACACTTTTAACCGTTTTTGCTCTTCAAAAACGATTAAAAGTAAACTAAACTAAATCTTTTACTGGGGCTTTTGAAGAAAGTGTTGTGAGACATGGCTTTGTCCTCTCATGTGGAATTGTCGGGCTGCTTTGCAGATTGTGGCCTTACGGGAGCAAAATGCCCACATTCAGAGGAAGGTGGCTTCAGGAGATGGTGCTGACGATTTGCTGGATGGAACAGACTCCCAGAAAGTCCATGGCAAGGTGATGATTCAGTTTTGTGTTAAAGTGGAGTTTTAAAAAGAGTAAACAGCTGTTTAAGTGCTGTGAGATGTCATTCTGTTCAAAAGCTCTTGAGGGCAGAATGTGAGCACCAAAGCAGTATTTAAACAGTCTCTAAATATACCAACCTCAAACAAACAACCTCAAGCCAGTGGATGGGTAGCAATCGTCTTTTAAATAAATTACATTAGACTCAGATTTGAATTGCTGGTGAATTTGTGCTCCTTATCAAAGAGCTATGGAAATATCATGAAAAAAATGTAATGTTTTTTTCAGGACGTCGGCCCTTCAGTTTGATGCCTTGCTAGCAGTTTGGACGTTTGCCTACCTACAGAACCACAAAAGGATGAAACAAAGTCGTTTTTCCTTAAGACAAAAAAATTGCTTCCAGGAAATGAGAAAAACATGAAACAAATTTAACTCATTCTGATTCCTTTTTTGACGCACAAATTATTCAGTGGCAGTGTGTTTGTGTATTAGACGGATGACCTCAATTTCATTTTTGATCATACATTTCAGACGAACATTTCAGGCTTCAGTGTGCAAAGACCTTTAGTGATGGAGAGAGCAAATTTTATAAATGTTCTCGTTTAAAATATGAGTAGGGGATAACTGTCTTCTAGTAAATATTACATAAAACAAGAACATTGTAAATAAGTTTCAGAAGTGACTAGAATCACTCCAAGAATAAAATACACAAAATAGAAGAATAAAATGTACCACAATGTATTGTTAAACCCCTATTGAACATTGTTGAACACCTGAAGATATTTTCCTCATTATATGATAAGATTCTAACAGACAGGATTTATTTCTTAATATTTATTAGACATTTTAAATGACACAAAGATCATTGTATTTCTCGAAAATAACATTTTTCTATATTATTTCATTTTGAAAATATAACTTAAAAGTATTTATGAAAATGCAGATTTTTTTCTCTAGAGTACTTGTGAAAGTATTGTGGTTCTGACGTTCAAAGCAGAATTGCGTGCCCTAATAAAAGAAAAAAAGTTGGATAACTGGCCAAAATGGATATCTCGTATTAATCGATGCGTTTATCAGCAGCACTGACTATATGCAGAGCCTCTGATTCATTGGTGCGACAGAACATCAAAAGGTCAGTGGATGCTCCTGCACATGAAACTAACAAACATATCATTTAATGTTAGCTACATACAGAGAGAGATGCAAATGATGAGACAGTGAGTCATTTTCAGGCTGCTGCCTGCTTCTCATGCTGGGCTATTTTTGATCTGCAGAGCTTATGGTGTCAGTCTCTAGAGTACAGTCTTTGCACTCTGTAAACGAGTTTAGCACCTTCCTGTCTTGCTGTCTGCACCAGAAATTAAACAGGATCAAACAGCTAATTTTAGTGCTGCGTACATCAAGTTTGGATTATGTGATATAATCATTTTATTTTAAAACTGAACTGGAAAAAGATCGGTTTGAGTTGTTTCACACAGTGAGAATCAAATGAATGGGATGCCAGAAAGAGGAAAGCATGAAGAGATCCGTCCTCATCAAACTCACATTTACAAATTACTAAAGAAAGAACTGGCCCAAAGGAAACCACACTTGTTTAGAATGATTGTTACAACCATCTATTAACAGAATATGTCTAAAGGCACGCTCAGCTTAGAAAAAAAAATCATAGAGACATGGTGGCATAGGGGACATTATATTATGTCAATGACCCCTCCATAGCAACCAGACTGTTTACCATAGCAACCAATTTGGAATATCTCAGGTTAGTAAAATCGTAGAGGCATGTGGTTTAGTTTATTTTACTTGCTTTGGCATTGATCATCATTTCACTGATCCCTCCATAGCAACCAGACTGTTTACCATAGCAATTGGTTTGACATATCTCTATCTCAGCTAAGGAAAATAGAGGGATTGGGTTTGTTCATTTTACTCATTGTAAAAAAAAAATAGTTTAAACAGAAACAGGACAAGCCTTGCAAACTTTAACCGTCTGGTTAAATCCTAGAACAATCAACAAACCTGGATGAATTAACAATCACCAGACCTACACAGTAAAATCCTAAGAGTTAAATTGACTCTACTCAGAGTGTATTTGGCCCCACTCTATATAGAGTTAAACCAACTCTGAAGGAGAGTTATTAAAATAAGTCTATTTGAACTAAACAGTCTATTTTTGTCTGTTTTTACTCTTTCTGGAGTGGACTTGGTCCCTCTCTGAATAGTTAATATTTAGTTTGCATTGTCCATGCAGATTTAGAAAAACATGAAGAAAATAGATTATTAAATTACTCTTTCTCAGAGTCGGTTTAACTCTATATAGAGTGGGACCAAATATACTCCGAGTAGAGTTAATTTAACTCTTAGGATTTTACTGTGTATTGATGATCCCGGTCGAGCCCACAAAATGTTTGTTACGTTCCTTGTTGATGGTTAATGTTGGCACACTAGGGGTAAGTGGGGAGCAACACAGGAACGTTTCACGATATTGAAAGATCCGGACATTGAATTATTGTAAGTGAGTTTATTTACAACACCAACACAACAATGACACAAAATATACAAAGAAGCAAAAAGTAACATTAATCAGTACACATGAAGTAGAGCTAACAGATGAGAAGGTTCTTAGTTACCCTCTCTAACCCTGTGTCCTAACCCTAACAAAAACAATGGTAAACCAAATCAGCGATCAGGAACAATCAAACTGCCATTGATCAAATTCAGACTACCGGTAGTCATTTTCAAATTCTTGTTTATGTAAACAAAATAGGTTGTATATAACAAGCTGCTTGTGAGAGGGGCGTGTGAGGCAGACTTGAGGCAGAGCTCTGGAAGTGAGTTTGTAGTTAAGCTGGAATGAAATCTCTTCTCCCAGTGCTGCATCTAAACTAGAGTGTAATTACTTGTTTGTGTTTCATCAGCAGAGGGTGTCAAATGGTGCTCTGGAGTGCAGGGCGGAGGCGGCTCAGGTGCTGGAGTTGCAGGAGTTGCTAGAGAAGCAGAACTTTGAGCTGGCGCAGATGAAGGACCGCATGTCCTCCCTCTCTTCCCGGGTGTCCGAGGTAGAGCAGGAGCTGGAGACGGCGCGCAAAGAGCTGAGCAAAAGCGAAGACATGAGCACCAAGTACCAGCGTGACATCAAAGAGGTGTCTCTCTCGCACGTCACATGTCAATGAGGAGGAGAGATGCAATAGTAATAGACCCAAACATCAGCCTGCTGCTTTAAAATTTTATAGACTAATAAACACATAGCAGTCACACAGCTGTTTCCTGCTCAGTTTTCACTGACATTTCAATAATAATTCTATAACACATCTTTGCTGTTGATTGAGAGAATATGTGGCAGCCCAAGAGCAATACGAGTGCATCCAATACGTGTCAGTGATGACATGTGTTCTCAAGTCTGTGTGTGATTTCAAGAAGGATTGTTGATTGACAGGAGACCAACGCAGCTGCGGCCTTCTTCGGAGCTTTGTGCCACTAACTAACCAGAAGTGCATCTTTGTGATTTTCTCCAGGCTATGTGTCAGAAGGAGGACATGGAGGAGCGGATTGTCACTCTGGAAAAGCGCTATCTCAGTGCCCAGAGAGAGTCCACATCACTCCATGACATCACAGACAAGCTTGAAAACGAGCTGGCAAATAAAGAGGCATTCCTAAGACAGGTCCGGTTTGAGTGATTTTATTGAAAAAAAAAGAATGTTTTATTTATTTATTTATTTATTTTTTTTTTACCAATATCTACTTTATTAGAAACAGTCAACCAGTTTTGTAATTGGTGAAGTAGATTTGCTAATTTAGATGCAAATCATGCAGAAATCTACTTTTAAAGATGGCTGCAAATACATTTAACCCTTGTTCAGTGTTTAAATTGGTGTTAATGGTTAAAAATGGTGATCAACAGTCTAAATCTAAAAAATCTTCCTAACAGGAATGACCGCCAACAACAAAGAATGCTTGATTATTTGGTGTCATGGCTTTGCAATCAAAAGGTAGTTTTTTCAGAAATCAGTGACATCATGTAGTATCTTGGCAATTAAATGATAATAACCCGTAGATTCTAGCTTAGGTACATAAAGAGATTTATGCAAATAAATTTTCATTTACAGGCTGTTAACAAACAACATAAAAGCATAGTAAGTCCAAATTTAGACTTTTTTTGTTTTTGAAAAATGTCAAGGTCTTTTCTAAAAATATGTGTAAAAATAAGATTTGTCACCAAAAATCATTAAATTTGATGAATCCAAGAAAAAGTTGTGGCCAATTTTAGACAAAACAAAACAAAACTGAAAGCGAACTTGTCAAACAGAATATATTAGAAAACGAACTTAAACTAAACTTGCATTTATGAGCTTTAAAACCTTTGCACATATACAGACTGAGACAACAGAATTTTCATGAAACAGAACAAACAAGACAGCAACCAAAAGTAGCCTGATCAGAAGCTAATAAGTGCAGAGGTTTAGCTCCTGATCAACCAAAAAGCGCTCAATAAATGTATAGGAGTACATCATGTAATCCACATTTCCATACTATCAAAATACAGGAAAATAATGACACAATTAGTCACCAACACTGGGATGGATTGGCGACCTGTCCAGGGTGTACCCCACTTCTATCACTTGATGTGTGCCTGCAGACCTCCATGACCCTGAAAGGGAATATGCGGGTTAGATGAATGATGAATGAATGAATAGTCACCAACACTGAGAAATAATTAAAGCAGAGACATGACTCAACATTATATATTATCAACATGTGGCTTTGGTCTTGAAGCTCTAGATACTCCATTTCATCATGTGTTTTATGTGTTTTCAGGGACTTTTTGGGCACAAACTTACATCTTGGTCCTTTAAACTTGAACAAACCGACTAGACTTTCTACCACCTCTTCTCAAAACAAAACATTTCAGTTTTTCACTCGTAATATTGTAATTATCTTTTAAAAACACAATTTTTTTTATTTGAAAAGTGTAATCTCTTACAGTAGACCATGAGTTGTTCATGTTGAATCAACATGAGTTCATGACTTCTTTAGCTTCTGTGTTCACATTTGGTGTAAGTAATGCCTGATGAGCAGTTGCTCAACTGGTAAAGAAGCATTTGGGCTGGGAAAAGTAAGGTGGGACAACTCAAATCAACTTTGTACAAACGGAAAATGGCTATGGCAAATCAAAAACACAAATATTTATGTTTTTGATTTACAGTAGCCATTTTTGATTTGCAGTTGCATTGTGGTTTGTGGTCCATTAATAGGCCACCAAAGAAAAGTACCAGCATCCCAAATCAACCAATTCCAATATTTTACTTTTATTTCTAAAATTGGCATTTACCAGAGAGTGTTAATTAAAAACACTGCTGTGTAATGATTTATCACAGTTGCTTACATTGCTCACTGTTTGGGGTTCTCAGTCTCAAGAGAGATTGATTGTACAAGGAACTGGCACTAAATCACCAATGAATTCAATGTAATTCGTTGTGTTGTGATGAAAATTACCCCAATGACCTGATATGAAAGCTGAACTGGTTTGTGATATATGAGGAATAGCATGGATGACGTGTGATTTGTGGCTTCCACAGATGGAGGAGAAGAACCGGCAGTTGCAGGAGCGTCTGGAGCTGGCAGAGCAGAAGCTCCAGCAAACCATGAGGAAAGCTGAGACTCTGCCCGAGGTGGAGGCTGAGCTGGCACAGAGGATTGCTGCTCTCACCAAGGTAAATATGTCACAAAGACACACTCTGGTTACGCTTCTGGTTAAGTGGATCGTAACAATGTCTATATGGTAGATCTTGGAGTTCTGTACAGATGAAACATTACATGATTTTGTAATACAATATCTGCAATGTAGAATTACTGGAAGATATATAAGATACAGGAAACCAGCAGGTCAAGCCTGAGGTCGTGAGGCATCTGATGATGGATCATCCCTCAGACAGCTGAATGTTAATGGCCTCTGAGAAGTTTGAACAAGTCTTTATAGTTCACTCAGACTAAAATTATTCTGTGCATCGATCAGCTTTAAAACCTAGAAACATCTATTCCTGGGTATGAGATTCTTAGGTATATTGTCAAAATGTTATGATATAGATATGGAGCAGTCAACCATTTTAGATTGTTTATTGTCAAACACTAAAAAATGATAAACATAAAAGCTAAAGGCTCTTAGCATATCGACAGGAACAAAAAGAGAGCAGTAGGATGCAGCAGCCGGTCACAGGATATCCTTAACGAGACACCTGGAATCCTGTGGCTAATGAGCGAGACAGGTGCAGATAATTATCAGTCCGTGGAGAGTGCTGAGGGATTTGGATCGTATATACTTGGTACTACTTTCAATTCTAAAAATCTTGATTTTGGCTGCAATGTTTCCAACTTGTGTCATATATTTCTCATGTCTCTCGTATGAAGAAAAATCATGCCAGTGGTGGTTTGTCATCCAGGAACTTGCTCCTAATTTTCCTGATTTTTTTAAAAATATATATAAATGGTCTCGCACCAGAGTTTATCTGTAAACTAATGGAGACAAAAGCTGTGTCCCAATCCAGGTTCTGCATCCTCTGGAGGCTACGGCTTTAGAGGATCCTCTGAAGGCTGCATCAACCGTTGGTAAACGGGATGATCTATCCTCATTCTGAGTCCTTGCTCCGTACAACAAAATGACATGTACCAGTTATTAGGACACAGCTGTAGATCCACCTGATAGGGGAGATGGTGTGCTGTCTTAATTCCTGCCTTGCTTTTTAAATTCAGATGATGGTGAGAAGATGGTCACCTCTCAACATGAAAGGACATTTTGTTGATTCTCTGAGGCGTACTCTGAAAGGCTGGACTGGTATAAACAGAGTGTTGATTGTTGATGTTATCTGATATTTCTTTGTATCGTTTGCTTTGGTAGTCTGATATGGAAGCTAAACTCCAGGACATGAACTGCAGTCTTAGGAAGGTGCGGCTGAAACACACACTTAGTCTACCTCCCCCCTCTCTCTCACGGTTTTTTTGGGCTCTGTTCTTTGCTGGTGTATTTCAGCTTCTTGGGGATCTCAGCTGGGATTTTCTGAGCTTTTCTGACTTGCTGATGCTCATTCACTCATGAGACAACAGAAGCTTTACGGAAAGAGTCCCTTCTTCTCTGTTCCTCTCTGCTTTTTTCTGTGTTTGAGTTGCTGGATCCTTAACCGTTTTCATGTCTTAGAGATGGCACAAAAATGGCTCAATCTAACATCTCCATTATGGTTTTTCTATCTTCCCGTGCTGATTATTGGATTACCAAAAACTTGTCTAATGAATCACATTATGTTTGTGTGTGTTCAGGCTGAGGAGAGACACGGCAGCATCGAGGAGCGCATGAGACATTTAGAAGGACAGCTTGAGGAGAAGAACCAGGAACTACTCAGGGTCAGAAGAGCATTCCTTCATAGTTCTCTCATGAGATGTTTAGAATATTACTGTGCATAGCATGCATATATTTATTAATTATTAACAGAGCCCATGAGTTAAAACATCATCAATACCTACATACTATCTTTTGCACGTAGCTATATGTATCTAAACCAGCTTTTGAATGGCCCAAAAACTCCTATGAATTACTATGAACTCCTATGAATCCTCACAAGCCCCCAAAACAGGCCATGACTAGATTAAAGCCGGACATACACTGTGTGAGTTTTGCCCATTCTTGAGACTATTTTGGGGAGATACATCAATTTTGGCTAATAATGTTGTGTATCATGTAATATAAACATGGGGTAACAAGCAGTAGCCATATTTCCATCAAAAGATGCTAATTAAATCTATGCGCAGAAGTGAAATATTGCATAAAATATTTGAAAAAATATGTTTTTTATTTCAGATGTGCAATAAAATGGCTCCATTGGTTAGTCCATCCCACCCCAGCTCCGACCAAAATATGTTTGTTTCCATCTGACCAGTCCCAAGAGAACAAATCTTGCATCAGATATCAAAAGAAAAAGGAAATTTTCTGCGTTAAGAGGAGGCATGTTTTCATAAATAATGCCCTACTTGTATCTTAGAACATGTAGACGGAACCTAATATGGGCAGTCATGTGATCTTGCTTTTGAAGGCGAGAGACTGCTCTTTGGGAACGCAGCCGGTCAAGACAGTTCTGGGAGGTGATGATCCCGAACCACTTTGATGAAAGACTTTGGTTAAGGAATTTTAGAAAGTGCAAAAAAAAAAAACATTTCAGATGTTGGGCAATGAAATCTAAAATTGGTTAATCCGGTAAAGCCGCCCCATCGCACCCCAGTTCAGACAAAAAAAAAAAATGCCATTGCTTTGGGGTTTATTTAGTAAATGCGTTTAGTAAAGGTAGTAAAGTTTATTCCACTCAGTTGTAATTTATGAGCATTTTCGAAATGTATGCACATCTTGGTTTTTCCATCCAGATTTTTATGCGATAAACCTGAATAGGTGGATAGAAACTCACCTAGTAATTAACAGCTCATAACTAGCATGGAATTTGCACAATTAATGCCCAACTTGTAGAACTTAAGCAGGCTTTTTAAATTTCTTCTGCTCACCTTGTCACTAGTTCTTGAGTTGGAGATTTCTTACATGGACATACAGAGTGAGCAGTCAGGTCATATTAGAGTTTTATGCCATAGAATATGAAAAGATGAATCATAAGCTGCAAATTTTTAACTCTTGCTATTCACTCGTAAAAGAGAAGATGTGAAGAATCATGTGATGAAAAAAGCACAATATATGCCCATTGCTGTGAGAAAAACAACTTTAATATCAATGCAGCAATATAATCAGAAAGAGTAAACACAGATGAGAGTCAGGACAACTCATAAACTGACTAAAATAATCAAATCTTTTTTACTGATCTGACAAGCCAAACGGAACTCTTCGATTTCAACTTAAAGTGAACTTGAATAAATTTGGTGATACTCTTTCTAGTATAAACATACAGGTCCTTTTGATCAGATTTATCAAACTTAGTCATGGCATTGTCTGATGACCAGAAAGCCTACATTTCAAGAGAAGATGCTTAGTCTATATTTTATAAAAATAGATTTAAATGGGAAGGGACAATGGACCACTGTAATGTAGAGAAAACTCCAAATGTGGAATATTACGCGTTAACTAAGGTTGTTTTGTATCCAACACTATACATAAAGAATAGTATAAACTAACTTACAAAGCAGGTATGATGGGCTCCAGCCTAGCCGTACAAAGGTGCATAAAAGCTATGAAAGCAAAAATTGAGCCGAATCATAACCAGCTTGCCCAAGTTAACAGCCCATGAAACACAACATATAATGTCTTTCTTTTGCTGTGTGCCATAATAAAAGCAATGCCGCATATGTTTGGCCCATATAACATAATCCAGTGCTGGATGACTACAAATGTGGCTCCATTTTTTGGCTGATTGGGTTGTAGTTGCTGCAAATTATTAATACGTCGCCAGTATTCAAAATAAGTCCTATAGTCTTATATTCAATCACACAATGTAAAAACCTTTTGTTGCCAATATAACGTTTTGAATGTTTCAATGCGAATTCTGTGTTCTGTGTCACAGAAAAAAACCCCAAACAACTTTAAAGATTATTTTGGACATGTACTATTAATAATCCAAATATATTTTATCAGGTTGTTAAGTGTTTGTCTCGGTTCTTCAGGCCCGACAGAGAGAGAAGATGAATGAGGAGCACAACAAGCGTCTGTCAGACACCGTGGACCGGCTCTTGACCGAATCCAATGAGCGGCTGCAGCTGCATCTTAAGGAGAGGATGGCAGCCCTGGAGGAGAAGGTAATGAAAAGAAGAGAAGGAGAAAGGATGGTCTTCTATCGCTCATACTCACTCTCTTCTTTCAGAACGTTCTGATTCAAGATTCTGAAAGCTACAGGAAGCAGTTGGAAGACTCCATTCAAGAAAAGGTCAGTAGTTTTGTGAGACAGTGAAGAGATTCTGATGTCTTTTCTGAGTTGATTGTGTGTTGTGGTTGCAGTCTCATCTCTCAGGCGAGATGGAGAAGATGAGATCTGAGCTGGATCAGTACCGGCTCAGAGCTGGATCCCTTACAGAGCCCACGCTTTCTCGGTGAGAAAAATGGTGTTTTGAACAAAAGCTTAGTTCGAAGCAAATGCTTAAGAGAATCATAGATCCGGTACTACGGTAATACCTGATATGAACTTTAAAAACATTACACATCTCCTATGGGAGATGATTTTTAACAAAAGCTGATTAACTATGCATGGGTTGTCCTATTAGTGCTCATAGTTTTACTATTAACTTTTACAGAGTTTTTACATATTGAGCAGTTCAATCCATTGAGTAAAGTTAATTTTAGTATTTGGTCTCTCTCTGTAAAGACTTAAACTGACTCTGATGAAGAGTTATTTATTCATGAAAACTCTGTCTTTTTAGTTGTGTTTGTCTTTTTTTCTGTATCATGATAAAACCCCAAAATATTCGTATTAATTTGCAAAGTAATTAAAATTAAAATGTGAGAATGCACAATTGTCTTTCAGTTTCATTTTACAGACCCTAAATTGGTGCCACCAGTGCCATCTAATGGTAGAAACTCTTGGAAGTACAAAACCTGTCACATGGCTTATTTTTTTTCGGTGCACCTGGTTTTTTGATACAATTTTCTCATTGTTTCACCTTGTCTTTGCTTTTTAGAGGGATTTATTAATTTTTATTTCCTCTCAACACTTTTAATGTTTTATTATAAAAAATGACAAATGTACAGTTTCAGGTTTGTTGTGGAATTATTGTGCAATTTAATTAAAAGTATTTGTTAAAAAAAGAACCTTGGGTTGTAAAAAAAAAATATTCAACTAAAAATGGTCAAAAAGACCCCAGACTTATAAGGGTTAATGAGTTCATTTCGTTCATTTTTTTTTTCTAAATCTGTGAATGAAAATTCTGTCTTTTAGTTGTGCTTGCCTTTTATTTCTGTGTCATCACTAATGATAAAACCCCCAAATATTCTCATTAATTCCATATTAACTTCAACTTTGCCACTTTTTAAAACTCTATTCAGTGCAATAGAACAAATATGTTAAATATATTCAACATATTTGAATAGATTAGAAATAGAAATAGAATTGTGTGTAATATTTGATATGTATTCTGCCAGTGCATCTATGAGCTTTGATAAATCAATTTTGATTTGTGATGGGTGTGAAATTAGAGCATTTTGGACCCAAATCCTTGAAATATGTGTGAAGACCTTTACAGCAGCAGAATATTGGTGTAGTGTGATATAAAATACAAAGGTGAGCTCTTTGAGTTGGTTCGAAAAGGATTAGGGTTTGTAGATCACTGTACCTTCAGAAGTGGGTCTATATGCACATCTTTAGCTGAATGTAGATTGTGCTCCTCTTCCCAGTTCTCATCTAGATGCATCGGGAGATCTGCGCTTTTCCTTGGGTTCTCTAGCCGAGACACAATCGGACCACTATCGCTCAAATAAGGTGATCCACAGACCCAGAAGGGGTCGATTGGGACTTCGACGGGATGAACAAAAGGTACAAAATCTTCAACCGATGGTTTCTCAACCCACATGATGATTCTTTCCTAGCTCCAATGTGCTTCTCTGTCATCGGTTTCAAAGGCCAAGTCTCTTGGAGAGCATGAGTGGCGCTCCCAGCAGCTGGGTGTTCTGGGCGGGCACCCATTCGAAAGCGACACTGAGATGTCGGACATAGATGATGATGACAGAGAGACTCTCTTCAGCTCCATGGATCTTCTGTCCCCTGGAGGACATTCAGATGCTCAGACACTAGCAATGATGCTGCAGGAACAACTGGATGCCATCAACAAGGAGATACGGTCAGTACATTTCCAGTTCCTTTAGTGTCTATTTGAAGATGGGTTCGGTTGCATTTACCAAAGATATTGAGAAGAAGCTTTAAATTCATATGGCAACCAGTAATTGACGCAGGAAGTGAATCAGACAATACTATATTATCACAACATTTTGGCTTTGATATCGATATGTCAATATTTATATATCATAATATTGATACACTATCAATGATTTTGTGACAGGTCATATATTACAAGAAAATTAGATTTTACACATTTCTACAAAAAATACCATATGTTTATTTTATTTACAGCACATCTCTCAACTAATAACATGCTTATGTTTCCTGAGAACCTGTTGTGTGCTTTTGCTTGTTTCTCTAGGCTGATTCAGGAAGAGAAAGAGTCGACAGAGTTGCGGGCAGAGGAGATTGAGAACCGTGTAGCTAGCGTGAGTCTGGAGGGTCTGAACCTGGCTCGCCTGCACCATCCCGGACCCGCATCCATCACAGCCTCAGCCACTGCCTCCTCACTGGCATCCTCCTCACCGCCCAGTGGGCACTCAACCCCCAAACTGACCCCACGCAGCCCAGCTCGTGACATGGAGCGCATGGGTGTCATGACCCTAGTACGTAGGAGAGCAATGATAGTTGACTCCTGAAAAAATAAACAAGCCTTTAAAATATTTACAATAGAGATGGAAGAAAATGTTGTTTTTTTCCAACAAAATTGGTTACTTAATATTTTGTTGTTTTGCAGCCCAGTGATTTGCGGAAACACAGGAGAAAGGTACTTAGATTTCTTAAAGTGACTTTCATGGGAAATTATGTTAGAGTCAGAGCCAAAGTCATATGACTTGGACTCGAGTCATTCATTTGGTGACTTGAGAATATGGCAAAAGACTTGGGCTTGAACCCCAATGACTGGCTACTTGACTCTGACTTGACCCCTTTGACTGGGAAAGACTTGAATAAAAAGCAGTTCACATTTTGCTCTGTGCGAGTTTGTGTCAGGCATGCTTCTGTGTCAGAGAGAGACAGAGAGAGAGAGAGAGAGAGAGAGAGAGAGAGAGAGAGAGAGAGAGAGATTCGCAGTTTAGATATTTGTTTTGCTTGAGCCCTATTTCCTTTAGCAGCAGACATTAATTTACATTAAACCCATATGATTGTTTTTTCTTTTTTTGAGATTTATTGTTAGGTTTGTTACGTTACGTAGAGTTATGTTAAGTTTACATTTATGTAGTTGACATAAATTACTTAAAGTGACTAGAAATTAAAACTTGGACTTGAACTTGCCCTACTTTGACTTGGGACTTGACTCTGACTTGTCTTGTACTGACATGGGACTTGACTTGGCCTTGGCCTGTATTTACTTGGGACTTGCCCTGTGTTGACATGGGACTTGACTTAGACTTGCCCTGTATTTACTTGGGACTTGCCCTGTGTTGACATGGGACTTGACTTGGACTTGCCCTGTATTGAATTGACGTGTCAAGTTGTGACTTTGTCCCACAATGGTCAGAACTAGTTTCATGAAGTTATGCGCAAAAGGTTGCATGCTGATGGCAAATTGCCCATTTCATCCAAACTTAAATCAGTCTACTTTTAGATTTAATATTGTTTAGTTTGGCTCAACGGTGTCTAAATTGCACACATATTGATTTTAAAATCATTTTATCTCTTTTTGAAAATAACAGAGTGAAACTAAGAGTGTATTCCCTCAGATCGCAGCAGTGGATGAGGATGGGCGAGAGGACAAAGCCACCATAAAATGTGAGACATCACCCCCTCCAACTCCTCGCCAGGTCCGCATGACCCACACGCTGCCAGCTTCTTCACACAATGACGCACGGTGAGAAGATGGAACTCATGGAGATCTGTGATACAAACAACCCGAATCTCCAATCTGTCTGAATTTCTGTCTCCAGGCTGACATTAGAATCAGAAGGTGGCACACTGAGTAGTGTGGCCAGCAGTCAGGATTCGCTCCATAAACAACCTAAGAAAAAGGGCATCAAGTCCTCCATCGGACGACTCTTTGGGAAGAAAGAAAAAGCCAGACTGGGGCAGCTGGGGAAGGAAATCATGGGACCAGGACAAGGTAGGCAAGGTTTTGACGTGCAGAATTGCTTTTTACAAATACTCTTGTGGAGTTTATCTAGCATTAAAAGTAAAACAATAGTAACATTATCAAATGATGAGGTAATTAATTTTCTTTTTCAGTCGGGAATATGTCTGATCCTGAGCTCATGGGTCAAGAGGTTACAGTGGGAAAACTGGGAACACAGGCGGAGAAAGATCGCAGGCTCAGAAAGAAGTAAATATTGTGTAACTCAAACTCTTAACAGTGACAAAAAACAAGATTGAAGATATGAATCAGCTGAAGTGCCTTAGGTCTGAAACATACTCTACTCAAGCACACTTGCTTGCTAAAGCTGACCAGTTTTGGTAGATTATCAATTTTGGAAAAATATGAGCAATTGGTAAAAAGCTGAAATCCTTTTTAATTATGTGATAGATCTCTTGCTATTGTGTAGTTACCGATCTTTGATGATTTGTGAAATCATTTGGAATTTTAATACTGTACTTATAAATACGTCACGCTACGTTCTTGTCAGATTTATAGTCAGTTTCATCCCTTTAAAATGTTAAAATCCAATGGAATAAAAACCTAGAGTCATAGCTTTACGCTTGCATTAATAATATTGTACATACACTAAAATAGGAATTTTTAACAGAGTATGTTTCAGACCTTGCATATGTTGGGTAAGTCCCCTTTAAAGGCTGAGTAAGTAAATTACAGGATAGGTCTGAAGCCCTGATACACTACAATAGAAAAGTTCCAACAGCTTGTTAAAGTAAAGCATCTGGATTGTGCATTGAGGTGGTGTAAACAGTTCGGTCTAATCTTCTGTCAGCGTTAAACATTGTTGTAATTAAAAACAGTTTAAAACATTCGAGACTTTAAAGCTGAGGAAGCTCATTGTCGATAAATCAATGTGTAATACACCAAAAATCTTGTAAAAACACTTAAAAAAAGTAACACTTTGATGAGGTTGTCGGTGAATTGTAAACTGAATCTTTAAAGTGGCCACGAAAAAAGAGCTGTTTCCTAGCTCACATTAGCTGTGGATGGAAATGCCAAGATACACATACATTTTGAAAATGTGCATCAAAACATTAGGTGCACAACTTAGTAGGAAAAACATTTTCTGTAAATAAACACATTGACAGAATCCCATTGTACAGCGCAATGACAATGTGTTTTTGGTCGGAACTGGGGTGGGATGGACTAACCAATGGAGCCATTTTATTTCACAACATCTGAATGTTAATTCATTCATTCTAAAATTAATTAACCAAAATCGACCATCAAAGCTTCTGGATGATCACCTCCCAGAACTGTCTTGAACTGCTGCGTTCTCGAAGAGCAGTCTCCCGCCTCCAAAAGCAAGATCACATGACTGCGCATATTGTGTTTCGTCTACGTGTTCTAAGACACAAGTAAGTTATTAAATTAAAAAAATCCCTTCTTCTAATACAGCAATTTCCAAATTTTGATAATTGTTGCCATTTTATCTGGAAGTCATGAATTTGCATCTTTGGATGAGAACATGGCTATTGCCTAGCTTTTATGGAGAAACTAGTGAAATTGTCGCTTCACTTAAACCTTTAGGCAAAGTCAAAGTCAACCATTTAAGTGAAAACTATTCATAGAATACACTCCTTAATTGGATCCAAAGTGCACATTACAGCCATCTATGCAGTTGTTCGTAGAGGGAAAAGACCTACATACTTCATCGATAATGAATTCTATTGAATTCGTTAGTAACATGCCCAAAGTTTTGGCATGACACATTATAACTTACAGATTAAACAGATCACTAAAACATAATTAGAGAACGGTAAACATGGATTGTTTTAGAACTTAAAATGTTTTAAAAACAAAACTGTCAATCCCCCCCCCCCCCATCTCCATTAGACTCCAGAGACAGTCAACTGCAGGAGTGCATCACAATTTAGCTTTTACCCTAAGACTGTCTGGCTGGTGTAAACTCCCCGAGCAGTCAGGCTCATTCATGCTTTAATATGTTCAGAGAAAGTGGGATGAAAAAAAAATCACATTGGGGAACCGCCATTAAACAGGCACTTCTAGAAAGTAATTATCAAAATGATCAGCAAAATGTTTTCCTAAACTTGCATTAAAACAAAAACTTTTCATAATGAGCTAAAAGATGGGACAGTTCCCACCAGGACATGCTTCTTCACTTGCTTAGAGGCTTCTCACAAACTGAGCTAACATCTGTAAAGCACGAGCACTCGCAAAAACAAACAGTTTATATTTCGGTGGGTGGCTAGATCGGATGAGGTTCTATGATCTGTTTTTGCGTTCATGATCTGTGTTCAGCTCAGTTTGTGGACGCTTAATGCTGTAAGTATTAAGGACTTTGTAGTGTATCAGGACCTTAACTTGTGCGTACTTTATGAATGTACTGCTGAAGGAAACATTGCTGAAGACGCGGTTGTGCCTTGTGAGATTGCTACATAGCTGAACATCGTGTGGTGTGTTGTGGAGCTTGCTGATTGTCAGGTTCCTTTGCTTTATGCTGATGGTTGAATGTGAGCGTTTCATGTCATTCGACTTGTGTTTGTCTCACCTGTGGTACCCCCACAGGAAGATCTTCACCGTTTCCATCGCACTTGAACACTTTTTGCATGCTGTATGATAAACCAAAGTTAAACTGAGAGAAAATTGTACAATTGTGACCAATTAGACCATGTGAAAGTATCCAAGTACTCTCAAAAGTAATGCACGTCCCCGAAGGCGAGGTGTTTGATCTGAAGTCTACATACAGTATGCTCAATAACAAGCATTTAATTTTGTCTCCCATGGCTTTCTCTATTTTTCTACCTCTCTGTTTCTCCTCATCTGACTCTGTATCAGCGGGTAAGTGTAGTTTGTGTTCCCGAGACTTGCTGCATTCTCCACTGTCCACGCTCTGCCTGTGTGTGTGGTCATGCTCCTGCAGTGTGTGTCTTTCTTCAAGGGGGTCCGACGCATTTCCTGTCTGTCCATCTAGAGCCCCCCACCTCTCTTTTTCATTGGACTGTAAACGTGTTCTCCCCTCTGCAGTTCTATAGAGGATGCATCTCTGCCTGGAGAGAGAATGTGTGCCTTTATAACAAGCTGTTCTCGATCTGCCATGCCAAGGCCTTTCTCCTCTTGTGTATGTGTGAAAGTGTGCCGTTTTCAATAACCAGGTCTTGTCTCTGGTTATGCGCTGTCAACTCAGTGACTTTTCTCCTCACTCTTTCTCTCTCTTTCTTTCCGTTTCGTGTTTTCTCTCATAACTGTTTCTCTCCCTCTCCAGCTACGGTATGTTCAGATGAAGTCATTCATATGCATTGCATTAATCCTGAACATATGACGTGAGGGACTGGTAAAGATGTGGAGAGAGCTGTCATAACCACCACCGCAAATGCCTTCCAGCACACAGACACTATTTTTGAAGGCCACTAGACAGTTTGCTACCAAAATGTTGCCGGTACTCGATCTGGTTTTGCATTTTTAATTAGGAAAACGAGATTTAAAAGTCTATGTCTAAGTCTATGGAAGTATGAACTTACCCATCTTTATTTGTCAGCTTAAGTCATTTTTCGTACGAGGTCACAGCTTTGAATTAAGCAGGAATGATGCAACTTGTGTTTTGTTGCGTTTTGATTTCAAATATACTGTGTAGGTTTTAAAAAATGTTATTAGTTTTGTTATTTGATTTTATAGACCCCAAAATGGTGCCGTCAGTGCCATATAGGGGTAAAAAAGGGATAACGCTAGGAAGTACAAGACTTGTGATATGCCTTTTGTTTTCAAGCACAAAAAAGCACAGTGCAACAAGTTCTTGGAACCGCGCATAAGGTTTAGGAGACATTTACCTGGTTTTTGATACAAGAATTGTTTTAATCCTGTTTTTAGGGATTTATGATTTTTTTAAATTTTGTTTCAACACTTGTGTTTTTTTTGCAGTAAATAAATTTCTGCAGTAAAAAAATGCCAAAATATACTATTCAGAATTCCACAATCACAGGGTTGCGGTGGAATTAGTGTAATGAAAACATATTTCTTACAAAAAAAAAAAGCTGGGGTTCTAAAAATGATATCAAGTGTTGCCACAAAATATGTTTTAAATGTTTTGCTCAAATTTATTAGAGCAAATTGTAAAGTAGTAAAAAAAAAAACGCTTAAAAAGGCCCCAGACTTATAGGTATTAAACAGTACTGTACACTACTGTCAAATTTGCATTTGGTCAATGTGATTGGACAACGAAGCAATTTTTGTTCTTTATTTGTAGACCACAGTATGGAATGGAAAAAGATGTGAAATAACTTTAACTCTGAATATGAGAGAGATGAATACGAGAGATTTCCATATACTAGAGATGGAAAGTAGCAAATTACAAATACTCAATTAGATTTTTCTTTTTACATTTTTTATCCTTTATTTATTGTTATGGTCGCGTATCAGCTTGAGTGTCAAGATTGTTTTTGAATAGGATAAAGATCCATTCTATGTGTATGTTGATAAGTAAACTTTATCCAATTCTAATTTTTTTTTTTTGTTCAACGAATCTTATTTTTAAATAAAAGACGAATAAAAGACGATGAATTTGTCGTTGACTTTGGTGAACAATATTAGCCTCTTCACTCGTCTCGGGGTCACTGCTTGAATGAAACATATGCGGCTGAATTTCGGCAATATTTCTGCTAACCATTGTGTCCAAAGATGCTTCAATTGTTCTTCTACCCAAAGGCGTTCTTTGGTGGTGGGGGTGGAGTTGAAGCACTGGACTTTTTCAGAGAACCAGATCTTGATCTATAACCGGCAATATTTTGGTGTAAGATTTGAGTGGACTCATAGGTGGTTTTAGATCTGTTTTTGTGGGCAGAACCACATCATTCACTGCAGCATGTATTAGTTGTGCAACCAACACTCAAGTGGCCTTAAAGTAGACCCCAAACATCCTGCAGATCCGTAAAGGAGAAACATCCAGCTGTGTGTGTCTCACAGTCATCCTCCATGAAGCACCCCGTTCATTGTGCACTGTAACCAGACTAATTTATCCTAGCCTATAATAAATAGAAGAGCAAAGTAGGATGAGAAGAGTACTACTGCACATCCAGACAGTAGCAGGAGATATGCATAAAAACATTTCCAACTGAAACGTAAGCGGTAACCTTGACCAAAGCTGGACAGATGTCCCTGTGGAGGACTAGCGTGAAGCCTGATGAAAGTCGATGATAGAATCCTTTTCTTAAAATGCAAATATGTATCAAGAAAAACACTGCAGTCAGTTCAAAAGCAGATGCATTTCTGTTTCCTCTCGATAAGACACAGGAATGCGGTTTCCTATAGCAACGGCTTTTAAAGTGGTGCATCAGGACACAGCTAGGAATATCAACATACCTTTATCAGAGAAATATGTCAGGTTTCACCCTTAGTTTCTTCCTTCTTTCATTGCTAATCCAAAACTCAGATCCCATTTAAAGAAAAATACAAGGCTGAAATGCAAATGAAGTGAAATGAAGTATAGTGTTTGTCACAGCGCATGCTAATTATGAACCAGTGGTTATCAAAGACAGTGGTGAGACAAAACTACATTTTGTCCTCCTTGAGGTAGACAGACAGGGTCTATTAAAGGAGCGAATCCTTGACAGAGATCGATAATGCATCTCACTTTCTCTCCTCTTGCCTTCTCTACATGGTCCTTTCCTGTCTTCCCCTGTATGAGTAGAGTCGATTATCTCAAACATGCTTCTGTCTTTCTCCTTATCTGTTTTACTCTCTATCCGGCTCGCTACCTCTCTCTCTCTCTTTCTATCTCTCTCTCTTTCTCTCTAGACACGAGTTGTTGGAAGAGGCTAGAAGAAAAGGCTTGCCCTTCGCTCAGTGGGATGGTCCAACAGTGGTGGCGTGGTTAGAGGTGGGCAGGATTGTTTTTGACCAACGGAAGTGCAGTGAGCCATCCACAACATTAGGATGAAATAAAAATAAATAAACTATTACTTAAACTTATTAAAGAATTAATTTATATGTAAGTAATATAACTGTAAAAATGTGGTCATCTCTAGGGTAGATTTTTACATAAATACTTGACATTTTTTCTGCGTAATCATTAGCAGGTGAATTATTCCCATCTGAAGTCCAGAGAGATGTGAGGTGGCAAAATCATTAGAATCAAAAGCTTGATTGCCATGTGAACAAAAGTTAGGACCACCCACAGAATTGGCATACGGACAAGGAAATTAACTTCCCTCAGGAGTACACCTGTATGGCTCATCACTGGGGAATTGGACATGCTGTGGCATAGTGATGTATGTAGTGTGATTTGAGTAGAGAGCTGCATTTTATTAAAGTTTCAATTTTTATAAAGTACAGTGTGTGGTGCAGCTTAAAGGCTGTGATTGCTGCAAGCTGGAGTCTTCACATTTTGACTGGGCAAGCTTCGCAGGAAATTAAAGTAAGGTTATGGCGAAAACAAATAATAATCCCCACTTTCAACGTTAGGAGCATTTTTTTAGGAGCAGCACAGCAACCACTAAGGGCGTGTCCACACGTTCCCAGGCATGTGTTTTTTCTCATACCATGTGCAAAAAATGTGTCCACATGCGTCCGTTAAAAAAAAAAAAAAACGCATCCCTAACACTCAAACACACCAGAAACGCTGTAATGACTCTACCAAACCAACAGGTGGCAAAGGAAAAAAAACAAGCGCCTCTGTTCGGTGATCAAATGGGAAACATGCGCAAATAACCCTGTACTTGCTGTAAGCCATAAAAGCAGAATAAACAGCAAGATAGTCCTCGCTTTCTCAGCCCAGGCTTCACCTAGTGTCATTAAAAGTTTACGGTTCATAACAATTGTAATCAGGGAGAGTTTCAAGGTGTATGATGCTGAGACAACTTGCAGATATGGGTCCTGCTTGTCTTGTAACAGCACCTGGGTGTGATATAGTCAATATTGCAGAACCTGTGGTCATGATGTGAGTCATTTTAAGAAGCTTTTCTCCATCATCAAAACTACAAAAATGGTGAAAATTGTGCTTCTAGAATCAGAATTCGAGCTATTAATACCCCAGATAGTCATCCACCACCCATCTCCTATTGCAAAGGGGCTGCAGAATATTATTTCAGGTTTCAAAGTCTGGTCGCAAATTCTCTAGTGTGTCTCAGAAACGTCTGTCTGTTTATTAGGAACTAATAAAACAATCACACGTAACAGGGAAGTGGTAGTGGAATGAGTGCTTCAGGTATATTTAGTTATAAAAAGTGCTGCTCCACCACCGTCATAACAATATGGAAAAATGTTCTTTAGATACAAATTTTGTGGGTCCAGTGACCAAGTTTATTACATTACCGTTTAGGGTTTGGTTTAGGGTGCAAACTACTGCCTTGGCGTAGAGTGGTGAAGAATGATTTAGGGGGTATGGCTGGCCTGGGCATGCACAGATTGACCCATGCCTGCCCCTTTTCTCTGTGACAGACACCAGGAAGGTGTTCTTGTAGCTGATTGGTGCCATCTAGTGTTGAAGTTCTAAACAGTTTAGATCATCTTGTGACGACTGTGTTGCATTGGCGTCTGTAATGTTGTGGGTATATTTAATGTTGCTGACATGTTTGTGTTTCAAGCTTTGGCTGGGGATGCCAGCATGGTATGTGGCAGCGTGTCGTGCTAATGTAAAGAGTGGCGCCATCATGTCAGCCCTGTCAGACACGGAGATCCAGAGAGAGATCGGCATCAGCAACCCCTTGCACAGGCTCAAGCTGCGGCTGGCCATCCAGGAGATGGTTTCGCTCACAAGCCCCTCTGCACCTCCTACGTCCAGAACTGTGAGTAAATAATGAATCCATGCGTTTTCTGATATTTGCAAAAATAGTAGCAGCAGTAGTTTGCTTCTATTTATCAGGTGGCACCAATAAAATCTAAAGCATCTTTATTGTTGCCTCATAGTCACTGAAATGAACCTGCTCCTTTCATGGTAACGTTTTTAAAACGTAATTAAACATATACATTTAATTAGAATTTATTGGTATTATAATTAAATTAGTATAAATTATAAATGGTAAAAATATTTCTTGACAACCAACTGAGGAACTGTACCACCCCCTGCTCATTTTCCCATTGTTATTGCCTCAAAAGGTTGTGCAACAAAATATTGAGTTATGGGTACCATCATTTTTGTCCAGCCCTATTTCTTTTTTTTGTTTGTTTGGTTTTTTTTTTTAATAATTATGTAAATCAACAATTCAAAAGTAATGGCTGATTGTTTAATTTTCAATCAATTTTTATTTATTGTTACTTTTGTAAGTTTCGAGTGATTTCAGTGAGAATTGTGGGTTTGTCCTTCTGTAACTGAGGGGTACCAACAATTTTGTCCAAGTGTGTATAACAATTGACTGTAGAAAAAACTCCAAATTTTTGATCACTCGACCTTTCAAAAGATCAATTTGAAATAAAAGCGACAACATGCATCGCGTGCACAGTAAACATCTTGAGTTTTTATCTTTCTAGTTTTCATTTTGAGTAGCGTTTAGATTTTTTTCACTGGCAACTCTTTGTACAAGACTCGTTTGTGCTCCACTCTGTGTGTATGTGTGTGTTTGTTACTATGTGTGTGTACGTGTCCCATACCCATGACTGCGTGACCCTGGCTAATGATCTGAGCGTGATGCTGTAACACTGTTGGCTTACAGTGCTGCTGCTCTTCTTCTTTAACACTGCTTGCCCTTCCTGTGGGATTGCTCTCTGTGGTCGGCCACATAGCCATCGGGTAATGTGTGGGTCACCCACGAGGAAATGGAGACCCTTGCCGCCCCCTCCAAAACGGTCAGTCATCCTTTTCCAACCCAAGAATGTGTTTGACGGCATGCTGGTAATCCATGCGTGTAGTTACTTACATGTGTGTTCTCTCTCTATGTGTCTCTTGATGCTTTAGGGCTTTGAACCTTAACATGAACTGTAGAATATTTCTCTGTCATCACTTTTTAGAAGGATAGGGCAATAGAATACAAAGCACATCCCAAGGAGATAAGCTGAGTTCCATCATTTATGATTATATATGTGCAAATGATTTCATTGTAATCAGCTTTTTCCGTCCGGTGCTTAGGATCTTTAGATGGGTGAAGCAGCATCCACAGCAGGGCCAAATTAGCAATTGTAAAGGTCCGCCTTGAGCTAAGCTGAGAAATAACGAAGTTCTGCTTTTCAAATCAACTGTAATCAGTGCCACAGCCTCATGAAGTTTCTAATACAGCAAGAAGCCTGATGGATGCATGCTGTGAAATGGTAGTGGCATGCATGTGATAAATTGAGACAACAGGGTCAGGCATTTTGTGTAGTAGTTGCAATGAAGCAATGCATGCTCTGTTGGGTTGTGAATGTGAAAGTGGCCTTATTTAATGTATTGTTGTGGCTTGTGGGATTTAGCATGATGTTACTAAGGGCCTTACATAAGGACCTTACATACACAAGGGTTACTAAGCTTACATTTTCATTCAAAAATTCGCTAGATCTCATTATATGTAACTGTTTTTGCGAATTGTGTTTCCTCATAGAAATCCGAATCAGATGAGGGAAGCTGGTCACAGGTGAGACTACAATCAATGAACATTTTCAGTGGATCCAAAAGGTTAAACCTGTACGATTTCTTTTATATAACAGTCAGCCGCTGAAAAATAATTTAGTAGTAATTCATTTGGAGTTGAGTAATTGAAAGGCATTTTTCTGAGCTGTTTCTGTGCCCTTTGTAGACCTTGGCTTACGGGGACATGAACCACGAGTGGATTGGGAACGAGTGGCTCCCCAGCCTCGGCCTACCTCAGTACCGCAGCTACTTCATGGAGTGTTTGGTGGATGCTCGCATGCTGGACCACTTGACCAAGAAAGACCTGAGAGTCCATTTAAAGATGGTCGACAGCTTTCACAGGTGAGCTCAGCGAGGAAATAACGAAACTAAAACGGTCTTCATTACCAAAAAAGAAATAAAAATTTACTCATGTGCAATTGCCGCCTCAGTGTCCTGTTCTTAGCTTACATGATTGGCACTTGGTGTGGTCTTCGACCGCTGTAGCCTGTCCTTCTTAAGGTTCACTATGATGTGCTTTCAGAGATGCTCTTCTGCAGACCTTCTGAAATACTCTTACAACCATGCCACAAGCAAAGTCACTTAAATACCCTCATTTCCCCATTCTGATACTCGGTTTGAACTGCAGAAGATCGTCTTGACCGTGTCTACATGCCTAAATGCATTGCGTTGCTGCCATCTGATTGGCTGATTAGAAATTTGCATTAACGAGAACTTGGACAGGTGTACCTAATAAAGTTTTCGGTGAGTGGATGCTGTGGGCAGAGGTGGAAAGAGTAATAAAAGATGCTACTCAAGTAAAAGTACTGTTACTTCAATAAAATTTTACTCAAGTACAAGTAAAAGTACTGACCAAAAAATCTACTCAAGTAAAAGTAAAAAAGTAACTCTTCTAAAATTTTACTCTGAGTAAAATTTACTGAGTAATTTTTTTTATTTTTGAACAACAGTGGTGGGTGGATGATGCTAGTGTAGATAAAAAAGTAAAAGATGTAATATAAATATTACATATAATATAATAATAAATTGAAATATAAATTTATAAATTTGAGCTGGTTGATTTTAATTAAGGAAACAACTTTTAAAATTAAAGTGCAATAAAAACAAATAAATAAAATACAATAAAAGTAAATAAAATAACCATATAAAATATTTAGGGAAGTCATTTAGGGCAAATGATCCCATAAAACATCACAACCACTGAAAACTGTGAATAAAAAAATTAAAATAAATAAAATTTTTGTAAATTCAAAGTGGTCTAGTTAATACGGCCACGGGTTTGTTTCTGGAGAATTCAAATTCAGCAGCATTTCACTTTCATCTGTGTGTCTGTCTTGTTCGTCTCCATCTTTCTTGAGTTAGCGCACTGCGTTTGTTCTCCTGCGCATCAAGCTGTAGCTTCCGGCGCGCGCTCCCCTCCTTCCCTCCACGCACAATTATTATTTTTTTAATTTTACCTTTTTTTTTTTTTACTCAGTAACGGATAGGATTTAAAATGTAGTTCAGTACAATACTTACATCAAAACGTACTTAAGTAAAAGTAAAATTACAAAATTTAAAAGTTACTCTAAAAAGTAGGAATAAACAAAAAACCTACTCAATTACAGTAACGTGAGTAAATGTAATTCGTTACTTTCCACCTCTGGCTGTGGGATTGTGTTATTCAGAGATTCTGCGGTGAAGTTCTCACTGACATTCTGAAAGGTCCTGAACTTCAAGATTCAAGCATTTTTAGCTTTCTGTGTTAACTGCAGCTTAAAAGGGATTGGTTCAAAGGTGGAAACCTTCTTACAACCTCTCTGTTTCCCACAAACTAAATGCATTAATGGAGATTTTATATCTAGAACTGTCGTAATCTGTGCTCACCAGTCATGTGTTAACACTGTCAAATGAAGTTGTGTTTAATTCAATTGTATAAGTTCCTCTCCTTTTCTTCTTTATTCGCAAACTGAAGAAAAAAAATGAATCTTGTATAGTGATGCTAATCATTGTATATTGATGTATATTGCCAAAAAAAACTGTGCATTAAAAGCTGTTTTAAAATGTAATACTCTTTCCAAACTAATCATAATTAAAATTTGACTTGTCAAAATTCTGTATATCTGCAACTGTAAATGTAACTAGTTGCAATTGAAGTTGAGATGTCTTCAATGTGATTGTGGTTAGTCGTAATTTAGAGATTTCTGCAATTCTTTTACGGCTTTTCATATTCCTCCATTGGAAAATATTTGCCGATTTCTACAATTGAGTTGTGACTAATAGCATTTATATGTAACAATTCTATTTAGCAAAATATATGCTCACTAGGCAGAAGATATTCGAGATATCTTTAAATCTTTAACATTTTTCTAGAGATCTCTATAAGTTGTGCCTAGTCTTAAATCCAATTACAGATATCTACAACTTTTATTTGATAAGTTAGAAATATCTGTAAATGTACTCTGCACTGGTCACAGGAAGCTGAGCCTCTGAGTACTAAAATGTATAATAAAACTAATAAAAACTAAACTAAAACTGTTCAGAGTGGAATAGTTATCAAGAGCTAGCAACTGATGTATTACAGAACCAGTCTGCAGTATGGCATCATGTGTCTGAAGAAGCTGAACTACGACAGGAAGGAGCTGGAGAGACGCAGAGAGAGCAGCCAGCACGATATCAGAGGTGAGCAGCCAGTCACTGAGAACAGAGTAAGTGATTTTTTTAAAGAAATGTGAATGCTAGCTTTTGCGTATCTGTTTCTGCAGATGTTCTTGTTTGGACTAACGAACGTGTGATTCGCTGGGTCCAGAGCATTGGGCTCAGAGACTACGCCAACATCCTGATGGAGAGTGGCGTGCATGGTGCACTGATTGCACTCGACGACAACTTTGACTACAGCAGCCTGGCCCTGCTGCTGCAGATCCCCAACCAGAGCACTCAGGTCTGGGACTACACCCACTATACGTGCCGGTGTACACAGAGATCTTACACAGAGGATACAAATGTGGAGTTTATTGTGTGGTGCTGTAGTTTAACTTACAACACCCACAAACAATTGATAGAGTATTAGTTGAAATGATGAATAGCAACTTCCACATAAAATACAAATTAGCCATTTTTTAAAAACATTTCCACAGTAATCCCGTTTGAGCATCATAAATTTAGCATTAGGCCCAGTATTATAAATATATATCTTAAAATCGAGGGAGCATGCCAGATTTCTAAATTAAGAAAATCCACTTTTTTCTCCTTTTTTAAAGTGTATCAAACTAAATTGTAAGAAAACTATAGAAGCATATGGAAACAACCTTCACCTCAGACGCAGTAGACGAAAAAAATGATATACAAGTTTGCTCGTCAGGATCAAACCTGAGTACGCAACCCGGTTTGCAGGGGATTTACGGGCACAAAATGAGCTGTCCTGGGGTCCGGGACACCCACAACAAGAAGATGGCTGTGGAGAAGCTCTTTTACTGTCAGAGTAGCACATAAGAGAGAAGGCTTATAGAGTGTTGCACACAAGTTTACACACCCATTTTTTATTTCTCGTCATTTTTCTAAAAATATGAAGCATAACGCAAAAACTTTTTCCCACTTATAGTTAGTGCAGTTCATGCAAGAAAGCCCAAAAACTACAAGAGTTGAGGCTTTTTGCAAAGAATAATGAGGTGTTTTACCAATAAAGAAGATAAAGAACCTCATCAACAACTACCTCAAGAGACTTCAGGCTGTTATTGATGATAAAGAGGGAAATATATATTATTAAGAGCTTTTTGTTGCAAAAATGTTTGCTCAGGGGATAATTTGGAATTTGTTTTGTTGTCATTATGATTTAAAATGAGTAAACACAGTTTTTTAGCAAAAAATGGCTTCACCCAACCACAAATTTTGTGAATCTGAAACTTTGCCAGGATAAAAAAACTTACGAGCACAACTGTAAGAGTTGCAGCAACTGAGCTAGTTTAATTCACACCTCCTGAATCTAGTTTGATAATTAATAGTAATCTCTTTTTGATAAAACAACTGACCCTTGATAAACACATTATGAAGTGGTAAAGTAACTAACAGGAAGTTTACCCCAGTACTCCAGTGCAGCTCAGCTTCTAAAACTCTTCCGGTGTACATATTACTGGTTTGCTCACCCATAGAACTTATCTGAAGAAATGTAGTTATGAAAGGAATTAGGTGGATGAATCAGGTATAACAGGCACCTTTATTTCACAATTTAAGCGGAGGTGCCTCTTGTGAAATTGTTAAACTGCTGCTGTAGAGTAACTAACAAAGTGTAACATGCTGTTTTTCTCCACAGGCGAGACAGATCCTGGAGAGAGAGTACAACAATCTGCTGGCACTGGGAACGGAGAGACGACTAGAGGAGGTCAGGCTCCATTTTTCCATCCATACTAACCTTGAATGAGACATTATAGCACAGGTTTTGCCATAGATGGCTACATTTCAAGCCCATCAAAACAGTTGTGAAGATCACGGAGGGGTTTTTGTTTGCTTAGTGATTTGTGTGCTGTGAAAAAAAACATTGTATAGAAAGATGAACACATGTATAGAGGGAATATATAAGGGTATAAGGCTATAAGGGTAACTTGAAGATGAGTACATTTAACTGCTAATGCTTGGCTAAGCATGGCAGAAGTCTTGGCTACAAATGTAATGATTGAAAATGGATTGTAAAGCCACGCAGAAAAACACGACTGATGAATGTGCAATGTGTGTTTGTGCAGTGTGACGAGAAGGACTTCAGAGGAGCGTCCTGGCGGAGACAATTTCCTCCTCGAGACGTCCATGGGATCAGCATGATGCCTGGCTCAGCCGAGACGCTGCCCGCTGGTTTCCGGCTCACTGCCACCTCGGCGCACTCGCGCAGACTGCCACCAGAGGGTAAGAGATGGCACAGCAGAAATTTGGGAGAGAGAGGAGAGAGCTGGATTTGTATTTCAGAATAGTGAAAACCATGTTGTGGTCTGCAGGAGTAGTTGCTAGATTTGGGTTAGGAAAGGCTTTGTTTTCCAAGCACAACTGGCGGCAGCTTGCTACACCAATCTAAGCACACACAGACAAACTAGATTGATTGAATTTGTGTTTTTTGTTTTTCTGGACTGCTGCTGGGTAGTCCTGTACGAGACGATGGATGACAGTCCTGACGACACATATCTGGACTGGTTTGAAGGTCAGCTATGACAGAGCCTCCAAGCGTGAGGCATTCGTGACCCCGGTCTCCACATTGCAGTGTCCTTGTGGCCCCTTTACGTGGTGTGAGTGTGTCCTGTTTAAGTGTGAATTTTCCTTGTGAAAGTGCACTGTTTATCCCCCAGAGATACAAGCTACGCTGTGTATGGAACATAAGAGGGATGCTAGTTTGTTGGCAATAGAAAGTGCAAGTAAGGAAAGTATTGGGAGATAGAGTTGCACTGTAGACTTAATATAAAGCAGTGAGGTAGTTCCAAATGTTCCATTTGGCTCATATATGTACACAAGTAGAGCTTTGTAAAGATGTACATGATATTTGATGCAGGAAAAGGTGAATAGAGAAAATGAAAAGACAAATTGAGATGTGATTGAGGGTGAAGGTAAGCAACAGCACTCTCTATAGGTAGAGTAAACCATTGGAAAAAGGCGCCCATTAATAGAACAGTGTTCATCTAGTCAGGAAATGTACTGATAAATTATTTTGTATTGTATATATTACTATTTTCATTTGTTACCAATTATCTATCTATAGTTGCAAGAAAAAGTATGTGAACCCTTTGGGATTACATGCAGTTTTGCATGAATTGGTCATAAAATCTGAACTGCTCTGAACTTCTTCATCTGAGTCACAACAAGAAAGACACTGCTTAAAATAATACAGGTTTTTATGTTTTAATTGAGCATAATGTATAAACATTCTGAGTACAGGGTGGAAAAAGTAAGTGAACTTATCAGGTTGACCCTCCTTTGGCGGGAACGACCTCAACCTTAACAGTGAAGGATGGAAAAAGTATGTGAACCCCTAGCCTAATGACTTCTCTAAAGCCTAATTGGAGCCAGAAGTTAGACAACTCTGTGTCCAATCACTGTTGTGATATTAAATGTGTGGCTGAAAGCTGTCCTTGGCGAGACATTTAGTAGAAAAATGTCAGACCATCTTTCCACCAGCTGAAGCCCTGCTGAGGATGGGTGCTGTAACAGGACAATGACCCAAAGCATACAAGTAAGTAAAAAAAGGAATGGCCTAAACAGAACACATACACCTAGTCCTGACCTTAACATACTTAAAATGCTGTGGCATGAATTTAAAGGCAAAGAGTTACGCACTGCCACATCAATTCTTTTTTCGCAAGGAGAATGACCAATCAAAGCTGGTTCTTTTGATGATGTGAGTAGGACGTAAAAGAGCTGCTTGGTGGCGCTCAGCCCACATTTTCTTAGCGACTTTGTAGAGGAAACAGGAAATAGTGCACCACAAATCCTCCCAGTTTAGTTCAAATATTTTTTATTCTCTGTATTTTGAAAGTTTACACATTATGTTCAATAAAAATATTGAATAAGTATTATTTTAAGCAAACTGTGCTTTTTATATTGTTGATGAAGTTCAGAGCACATTTTTCATGACCAAAATTCTGAATTATCCCAAAGGGTTTGCAACTGCATTTACTTTCTATATATATATATATATATATATATCTATATATTAGGGGTGTAACGGTACGCTAAAATCGTATTCGGTTCGGTACAGTGTCTTGGAGAGTTCGGTTCGGTTCATTCGGTTCGGTACAAAACAATAAGAACTTACATATTCTTTATTTTGAAAAGCTGCCAATACACAGTAGAATTCTTGCATAAAATAAATAAAAGTGACACATTTGGGTGATATTTTAAATAAATTGCACTCTTTATTAAGAAAAACACATTTTTTTTAAATAAAAAATGAAATACTGCAACTAGTTAGAATAGATTACCTATCCACATTTTCTGAAGAGAGCACAGATCTGGTTGCAGTGACAATATCTCCAGCAGTAGAAAATGTTAGATGTGTTGCCTGCCGATCTCCGTGGAACAATGTCGGCATACAACTTTAAATTTATCCACTCGTCTATCCCGTTATGTATTTTAACAGAGAAGCCAAAGTGTTCCCAAACACTTGACCATAGTGAGGTGAGAGGGTCTTCCAGCTCTGGCTTCTCTTTCGCTTTTGATATGATTCTCGCGCTCGTGCTCGTCAGTCAATAGCGTCCGTGCGGAAGCTATCTCCGTGGAACAATGTCGGCATACAACTTTAAATTTATCCACTCGTCTATCCCCGTTATGTATTTTAACAGAGAAGCGAAAGTGTTCTCAAACACGAGACCGTAGTGAAGTGAGAGGGTCTTCAAGCTCTGGCTTCTCTTTCGCTTTTGATAAGATTCCATTTTCCTTCTCGCGCTCGTCAGTCAATAGCGTCCGTGCGGAAACTCGCCTAGGAACATTGTTCCGCTGCGCTTAATATCGCGCTAATAATGCATTTATATAATTTAATAAAAATACCGAATACCGAAACGGTACGCAAGTGTCCCGAACCGAACAGGCCGTACCGAAACGGTTCAATACATCCCCGTGAACCGTTACACCCCTACTATATATATATATCTGTACCGAACCGAATGAACCGAACCGAACTCTCCAAGACACTGTACCGAACCGAATACGATTTTAGCGTACCGTTACACCCCTAATATATATATATATATTGTTATGGTAAAAATATACCTTCTCAATTGATAATGAACACTGGAGACCGTTTGAGAGAGAACACAGCAAATGCGGCTATTTATTACAGAGATTAGCAGTCTCAACGCATTTCCTACACACGTGACTCTAACGTGGAAGAAGAACGTGGTTTAGCGCATATTAAGAGCCTATTAAAAAATATAAACGAACGCCAGAAGAGAAAAGAAGAAAAACATATATATATATATACATATATACATATATATATATAGATAGATAGATAGATAGATAGATAGATAGATAGATAGATAGATAGATAGATAGATAGATAGATGAACTGAAGGACTGATGGATAGATGGATGGATAGATAGATAGATAGATAGATAGATAGATAGATAGATAGATAGATAGATAGATAGAGAGAGAGAGCGAGAGACCAGATCAAGCGTTTTCTTAACTCCTTATCCCCAAGGGCGGGACTAAAGTATGACGTATGCTCTTAAAACTTTTTCAAATTACATTTCTCAATATGACCACTAGATGGAGGCATTACATAGGAAAATTTCCATCATATATATATTATTTGGGGAAGATGAGGGGGGTACACTGATTAATTCTGCTTAAAACATATAATTGGAAGTAAGTATACACTGAGAGCTACAGATGCTGTAAAAGTGGGTCAATGGAAGTTGTACTAGTGTGGTGTAACATAGACTGGGCTCAAGTATAGAGAGCTGGGCTTCACAGAGGAATGATGGGATTGAGTGTTTAGAGAGTGTGGTAAAGTAACGTGAGGAGAAAAGGTGGTTAGAAGTTGGAGGATATGATTGTTGTGTGATGATAGTAAAGTGAGGGGAAGAACCCTTTCACACCCTGCTTCTTTTTTGCCTATAGAAAGTCATATATCAGTGGTCTCTGCACAGTTTAGCTCCAACCCTACTCAGAGAGATCCACACCTGAAGCTTACAAACCGCCTGAAGGACCTAACATGCCGCATCACGTTTGTTTAGTTGAGGTTGGAGCTAAACTGTGCAGGGATCTGGGCCTCCAGGAACTGAGTATGGGACCCCTGCCGTATATAAAAATGTTCATTGGTACAGTGATAGACAGAAACAATCTTGAGCAAAGTATTTAAAATCAATTAGAAAACTAAACATTTTCTGGCATAGCTCTTGTTTCCAGACATGGAGGCTTTTGTTCCACTGGGGAAGGCTGGAACCTTAACTGGTTTGGGCCCTCCAGGACTCTACATCTTGTTGAGCCATGTGTTTTGATTCATTATTAGGCCCAGTACATATCCTCTTAAACTTTCTTGTCCCCTTGGCAGCACTCCTTTCAAATTTTTCACCACCATTTCACCATGTTGTGCTGATTCCAGCTTCATAGGCAGCATTTCTTTTTGGGGATTTAGATCTGATCTGGTCCCAACACCTTGTGACATTTGCACAATTCTCCTATTTAAATATAACCAACCTATCCTCTATCTCTGTCCAAGCTATCCCTCCTCACTTGGAGGAGAGTCATGGGTTCTTATCAATTCCCACACGGCTTGACTTGTATGTTTGTAGCTGTTCGTACCTAAGCAGGACCAGATAATGAACTTGTGGAAACCCTGTTCTCCACTGAATCGTTCCGATGTTCTTTGTTTTCTTGTCGACTATGGTCATTGACGGGATACTTCTGTGTAGTTCTGGGATGGAAACACCTCAAGGACTGGTCGTGAATAAAGGGTCAGAAGGATGGAGAGAGGGATACACACAAAATCATCCTTGGTCTCAACATAAACGTCTGTCTGTTTCACTCCTGCTCACTGACCTTGTGTATCTTTTTCCCACAGTAGGACCATCAGTGCAGCGTCTGGACAGCTCTACTGTGAGGACATACTCCTGCTGAGCTCACAGCAGCACCTCATCAGGTCTGACTTCTTTCTCTTCAACACATCACCTATAACACATAGCCTTTAGGTGGAGACCATTTCATTAAAACCCTGGCAAATTTGTAACTACACTTAGCAGTGCTGTAGCCCGCAAGGTCTTGATTGGTTGGTTTGGTTACTGAGCATTTCCTTTTCAGCACTGTACATATTGTATTTCTGCAATTAACGCAGCAAATGCTGAAATAGACTAAATCACTAAGGTTATGTTCACACTGCAGCACAATGCGACCCAAATCAGATTTTTTTCTGCCTATATGCGACATGTACCGATTTGCTCCAGACGAATTCTGATTGTTTCATTCATATGTGGTCCTAGATCGGATGCGTATCTGCGTCTGAATTGCCAAGTCGGGTGTATCAGACGGTTTTCATCACCAATCCAGACGTGCTTTCTGCTGAGTTAAAATAGCTCCGTCATTGCTTCCGCCATTATTCCATTTGTCTTGGTCTTTTTTTGTCAGAGTCTTCCTCCTAATAATATTTGATGAAAATAAAGTAGTCTCACATCAGACATTATCTTCAAAGCCTCAAAACCCCTAGAAGAGCATTCACATCTATATGTACTTCCGGAATCAGTGCAATGCGCCATAACGTCACCCCCTCTTCTGTGTATGCGTGTCCATCAGAGGCTTATACGTTTAGACAGGGCCAGATTTGAGTCGCATATTAGCAATATTGTGAATAAGCACACCCCAAAAAATCGTATTTCATCCAAAAATTGTAATTGAGCATCAGAACCTGCGATGTGAACCTAAGTGATTGATAGAAGAAGGGAAGAAATAAATCCATGGGACTGTTTTTCATTGGAGTCTTTGATTGTGTTTTGATTTCCTGGTTGTAACCAATCAAAGACGTCCTATTCAATCAAAGACGCTAGCTTTTACTACAGAAGTATAAATCACTGCAGGAGACTATGCATGTAGGCCACGCATAATCTTCATGCAAAAAAATATAAATCAACTCTTTAGCGCCTCTACACACTTCCTCCCATTTACTCACTACTCTTCACCCCTACCCTTCGCAAGAACACATCCAACAAACAACGAACTGGCTACCTTTTCAAAGCTTTGCTCCATCTGTCTCTCACATCTCCTGTCTTTCTTTCAGAGACCTTCCGACAAGTTGTCCTTTGCAAACTAATTCAAGTTACACTGCCAACACAATACCAGGACAACCAGCCTCTGGAACATACCGATGTTACCTGAGAGGGGGCACGTGTCCCATCCATCGCTCTAAGCTCACTTTGGCTCAAGTACTGTGTGTTAGTTCAACAGGGGATGTGTACCTTCAACTGTAAATGGTTATAAATAAAGAGATTTTCTATCTATCGGCCTTACTCATCACTCTGCTCTGGTCTCTCCTCAGGAGCACCATGTCTGCATCATTGGTCAGTATATGTGTGTGTGAGCGTGCAAACAGGATAAATAACTTTATTTATTTATTTATTTTTACAAATTGACTTACCACTATTGGCTTCTGATCAGAGAAGGCCTTGAAAGCCGACCACTGGCCATTTCAAACTCACATTTACATGAAATTCACAGACTTTCTGCTTTAATTTGTCCAATTAGCATTACCCTAAACACCGCTGATGGATTTAACAGTATGTTCTCAACCACATCCTTCAATTGAATAATCTCCACTAAACATCAAGTCTGGTACTTCTCATGTTTCTCTGCTTCTCTCAGCATCTTCTCCATGTCCTTGAACACCTCCGGATCCTCAATGGTGGGACTAATCTGTACATTAAACACTATGCATAAATACATTTGATATGATCCATGTTCTAAGCCTCTTCCTGTCACTTACTTTGTAAGGCTTATGGTTCACCAGGCTGGCTAGAGAGGATCTTGGAATCTTCCCAGAGCGGGTTTTGGGAAGAGCTCGGACAAACAGCACCTTTTTCAGTGCTGCCACCGGTCCCACAGTGTCCCTCACCAATTTCACCAGCTCACCTGCCACAGACTCGGCACTCAGCTGACACCCTATGAGATGAAATGCTCAAAGAGTCTGTCGAACATACATGCTCATTACAGATAAAACTCTCTGAACTTCAGATTAGAATGCAGTACGTCACTGACACAATCCCACACTTTTCTACTAAATACTAAGGGTATATCCACCTGCATTGCCTGTCCAGAGCGCTTTTTTATTCCCCATGATAGAAAAAAACTACTCTACGCTTATGTGTTCTTGGGGTTGTTTTCAGCTACTTCAGGGTGATTTTGAGTCAAAATTTGGTTACAATTTTTTTTCAATGTAATGATTTTTGTGACATCTTATTTTTGCAAATATTTTGGTAAAATGCTTTGAAATTTAAAAAACACTGAAAAATGCTCTCTGGCCAAATTTACGACCCTTTTGTCAGTGCATAACTTGTGCCGTAACACACTGGAGCTTGCTTATAGTGCTTGGCTTCCGTCTGTCAAAATGTGTAAAGAAACTCTGTGTATTTCTGTGTATCTAATTTTATCCGTGTTTCACTGTGTAATATCTAATTTTATTCATGTTTTTGAAGTGATGCTTAGTTGTACATTTCTGGTGCACTTTATTCCGGAAAAAAAGAAAATAAAAGGATTATGAGCCGTCACACAATGACGTAATGCAGCTGGTAAAATTAAGCCCAGCTTCTGTTCAAAAACCTGAAAAGGTTGAACTGTTCTTAAAAACTTTTCAAAATTTCTTTAGCCAAAAATGCTTCAAATAAATGTATTTACAACCTGAACATTCACATGAAGCTCCAGAAACCTTTTTATCTTTAGAATAAGCTCAAATTAAGTAATTTAACCAGAAAATGTACCAAAAAAGTTCAGGAAACTCCAAGAGAGACTTGTGAACTATGCCCCACACAATGATTGAGACCAAGATATTGGGATTTTTTTTTTTTTTACCCAGGACATTTTTTCTCCCTTTGACACTGCTGGAACAATACCCCACTAAATGAAACTGCTGTAAAAATCAGATCAATATTTTCCATTTTTTTTACTTAAATCTTTTAATCTACTTCAGTTCTAATCAAAAATGCATATTTTTTTTGAAATCCAGGATTTTTACCCTTTAATTGGCAAGATATTACATGATGTCAGTGATTTCTGAGAAAAAAAAAACAAAATGACTGGATTTTTTTCCCTTTATCACAGTCTTGGACATTAGTAACATTATCCTTGTTGTTTTATCCTATTCCATTACATTCCAACTTTATCTTATTAATTTGTGCAACACCATTTTTTTCTCTGTTATTTATGGTTCTTGGCTGTTTTTGCCACATTGATTTCCATTATAATGACCATTTTTGACACCAAATAATCATACAATTGTTGGTGGTCATTCCTGTTGGGATTTTACTGTTGATAACCATTTTGAACCATTAACCCCTGAGATAGGCCTGTGGAACAAAGAAAGCTTAGCTTCTGACTGGTATATGAAGTAAATGGGTTAAACAGCATGTGTCCGTGTGTGTGTGTGTGCGTGTGTGTGTGTGAAAGAGTGTTCTATAAAAATATTCTGCATCAGATTTCTGAAGATAATTTATTACGAATGGAGGGCACTGTAGTGCAGTAATTTATTTATCAACACAAACAGGATAAACACTCCTTCCATTAAAAATGAGTAAACTACCATTGAACTGTCATATAACTTACTACATTCTACAGACCTCAACATATCATGATGCTACTGCGTTTGAACCTCCACTCACCGTTTCCAAGCACACATAATGCCAGTGGCACGTGTCCTTTCAGGGCATCTTCTAGACCCACAACGGCACAGTCAACCACAGCAGGGTGCATGAGAACACACTGAAGAGCACATGCAGACAGACACAAAGATACAAACAAATTCTTATTATTCCTTATTCTGCTTGTACCTCATCAGCTGTATATGCACGCCGGTGCACAGGCTCTCATTTCTCACCTCTTCCAGGGCTCCACTTGAAAGCCTGTGACCTGCCACGTTGATGACATCATCAGAACGAGACATGATGTACAAGAAGCCCTGCTCATCAACAAAACCTGCATCCATGGTATCATAGTAGCCCTACAACGAGAACAGATCAAACTCACTTGTCACTAGTACAATTAGAAACTACTGCTGTATGCTGCATGCCTGCTTTCAAACACTAGGCGGTGCCATATCTCATAAATCGAGGAAGAGAAGGATTGTCAGAACTGACACAACCCTCATTTTCCAATCTGCATTTCTCAGATAGCTGCTCCAGGGCAATTGACTGGTAACATGACTCCAGTCCCCAGAAGCATCATGCCGTTTTGATGTGCTGCTCACCACACAGCAGCCCAACACCTCATCTTTAGCTCATTAACATTTCAAAGTCAAATGGTTTGAGTAGTTTGACATGAAATGGCTGAATATTACTAATCTATATTTAAACTCTATAACATAATGTCTAAGTCGCTGTAGTCCACACAAGGTAGTCAACACCAGAACTAATCACATTCTACAAAAGGCACATCTTTCTGTAAAGGTGCTCTGAAGCATCCGTACAAAAACTATATAATTTCACTTCTTTTTTGTAGTCAGTGGCTTCATTTTTGGAGAGAACAATGGAGAGAGACATGAGGTAAGTTTGAAGAAAGTGGTGAGCGATGGGAAAGACCACAGGATTGGGAATTGAACCCCGGTCGCCCTGCACAATCTAAAATTTCGTATATGTCACCTCTCTGTAAAATAATAAATCCCTTGAAAAGGCAGACTTGGAGCATGCGCTTATATTGCAAGCTGAAAGACATTAGCTGTGTCCCAATCCAGGTTCTAAAAGCCTTCGGAGGGACTTTCCTACCCAGCCTCCAAGGCTGTGCCTTGGGAGGATCCTTCGAAGGGTGCAAAAACCTTTGGAAAACGGGAAGGTCTAGCCTCTTTTTCTTCTTCGGTTGTTTTTTGGCATAAAGTTTGCTTTATGGTGCATTAGCGCCACCAGCTGGATCATTAGTTTGGATCCCGGAATGAAGAAATTAATTATTATTCATATTTTTTTCTTCAAGTGACTCTTAAATTTATGTTTTGGTTCTGATAAATTTATAAGATAACTTTAAGTTCTTTCGTTGCTTCATTTATTTTAGAGTGTTCAGGGTTTTTTTTTTCTATTTCTTTCTTTACTTTTTTGTCTTTATTTTGAATACATTGTATTAAAACATGCTCTGTAGTTTCGTTTTAGTTGCATTGGTCACATTTCCCTCTGGGAAAATTTTCTATTTTAAACCAGTATGACGGTCGAGCTTCATTCTGTTTTCATAAGTTTTTTTAACTCCTTCGTCTGCTTCTTAAAACATAATGACATCCAGTTGGTTGCGTGTGTTAATGTTTACAATGAATGTTTTAAATAAAAATGTTTTACATTTCGCCTATCAATACCAGCTTTTAAGCTTGAATATTCTGTCCTTTATATATATATATATATAGATTAGGGGTGTAACGGTTCACGGGGATGTATTGAACCGTTTCGGTACGGCCTGTTCGGTTCGGGACACTTGCGTACCGTTTCGGTATTCTGTATTTTTTATTAAATAATATAATATTATTAGCGCGATATTAAGCGCAGCGGAACAATGTTCCTAGGCGAGTTTCCGCACGGACGCTATTGACTGACGAGCACGAGCTTGAAGACCTTCTCACCTCACTACGGTCTCATGTTTGAGAACACTTTCGCTTCTCTGTTAAAAGACATAACGGGGATAGACGAGTGGATAAATTTAAAGTTGTATGCCGACATTGTGCCACGGAGATAGTTTCCACACGGACGCTATTGAGTCACGAGCGCGAGAAGGAAAATTACATGGCAAAAGCGAAAGAGAAGCCAGAGCTTGAAGACCCTCTCAACTCACTACGGTCTCCTGTTTGGGAACACTTTGGCTTCTCTGTTAAAATACATAACGTGGATAGACGAGTGGATAAATTTAAAGTTGTATGCCGACATTGTTCCACGGAGATCGGGCAGGCAACACATCTAACATTTTCTACTGCTGGAGATATTGTCACTGCAACCAGATCTATGCTCTCTTCAGAAAATGTGGATAGGTCAATCTATCCTATCTATCCTAACTAGTTGCAGTATTTAATTTTTTATTTAAAAAAATGTGTTTTTCTTAATAAAGAGTGCAATTTATTTAAAATATCACCCAAATGTGTCACTTTTATTTATTTTATGCAGGAATTCTACTGTGTATTGGCAGCTTTTCAAAATAAAGATTATGTAAGTTCTTATTGTTTTGTACCGAACCGAATGAACCGAACCGAACTCTCCAAGACACTGTACCGAACCGAATACGATTTTAGCGTACCGTTACACCCCTAATATATATATATATATATATAAAACATGTTACTTAAATATAAATACTATAATTCCAGTGTGTTTTGTGTTGATTCTAATAAAAAAAAAAAACCAAAGCATTGTGGGATATCTGAGGCCATGATGGATGTTCGCGATGCATCCTTCAAATTCAGGGGAAAGTAGGACGCATTCGAAGGGGGCAGTTTAAGGACCCTTCAAGTTTTGCCGGAACAAGACAACCTTGGCGCACAGTTGTGATGTAGGTGGCCTTACAATACGCACTTGGGTGGGATGCACACTTCTGGATTGGGACACAGCTATTACTTTATGTCATTTCAAATTTGTGGCCGCATCGATGCAGCGTTAAGTTCAAATTTTATGGAATCACGTGTCAGAGTCTGATACTCCCTGCCTGAAGATGGCGGCACAACAGATGCAGTCCTACTCACGTCATTAAAAGAGCCAGCTTTCATTGGTCATTGTTCTTGAGAGAAACAGATCTGATATGACAATCTGAAATTCTTTTTCATCTGCACCACTCGTTCGGTCAGATGTGTGATGTCCCGTTGGCTCCCATGGTTCCCAGCCAGTTGATCACTCTGACATAGGTCAGATGACCGACTATGGGATTCCGCATTCGAGTGCATCCGACATACCTCTCGATTCCCTCCTTCAGGTAACCTAGGCACATTGTCACAAAACACTTCAGACCGAAGATTCTGATCGGAGTGTAGAGGTCTGAAGGGTGGTAGGCTGATTAAGCTTGACACAAACCTTGGCCTTTAACAATACACTGAACTACTGTTAGTGCCAATCTGCACAGCTGACAGCATAAAACCAGATAAATCTTGGCTGATGCAGTGAAACAGTCGCTGAAGGCGACACTGGTACTCAGGTTGCTCAGTATTCAAATACTCAGAGTTCATTTTAAACTAATTTTTACTGATAAATTTCTCAGGCCATGGCTTTCGTTTAAAAACTCTATAGTAAACGTTTCCAGTAGCGTTTATACTGGATATACCGTATTTTTCGCCGTATAAGACGCACTAACTTTTCCCCCTCAGTTTTGGGGAAGAAAAAGTGCATCTTAAACGGCGAAAAATACGGTATATCCAGTATAAACGCTACTGGAAACGTTTACTATAGAGTTTTCAAACGAAAGCCATGGCCTGAGAAATTTATCAGTAAAAATTAGTTTAAAATGAACTCTGAGTATTTGAAAACTGAGCAACCTGAGTACCAGTGTCGCCTTCAGAGCACCGCGAAGCGGAGGGCGGTCACGGCCGTAGGAGAGGCGTAAGAGAGGCCGCGGCTTTGGCCTAGCTCCGGAGCCGTCGGCCATATTTGTACACCTGGCAGTGCGCGCTAACGTCATCGCCCATCTCTGCTCGTCGATCCTACCATCGTAAGGAGCAGGTATGAAACATTACAGCCTTTTTTTGTTACTTTAACTGTTTACTGACTGTTCATGTTACATGTTTGGCATATAATTGTTCTTAAAACTGCTGTTAACTTTTACACAGATATAAAATATTTTACTACAGTATTTGGTTCAGAATATTTTTTTTCTAGATCTTCCTCTTTTAAAATTGGGTGCGTCTTATACGGCGAAAAATACGGTACTCACCATATATCATTCATACTGACTTCCACTTGACAAATCCTGATGCTTAAACATGAAGGTCAACTCATTGGAACAGTGCAGCACCTAAAGAAAGACTTTTGAATGGTGTTGCCCGAGAGCTCTTACAGGGAATTTGTTGAAGTACGTCTCCTTGAAGAGCTCCTTGTTCTGCCACAGACTCAGAGCTGCCCCGGGAGGAAGAGGAAGCCTGACCGGGACAGTAGAACATTAACTCCACCACTAAAACATCTCATCATCTTCACTTCTCGATCAATCAACAATGATCATATAATTTGAACTACTTACTTCACCACAATATTTCCCAGAGTCTTTGCTTTCACCGCTTGCCTTTCGTCATTAAGCACCATCACTGTAAGACAAAGAAAAAAAAAACACTTCTTTTTCGCACTCTTCACTCACAAAAACACATTTAAATAAGCGAAAGCATGTGTACTTGTCTCACCGTTGTACCCAGGCACAGGTTTGCCAGCTGTGCCAGCAGGGGGTGAGAGTGAGCAGCCCAGCCCAACACAGGACGCAGTGATAGACGAGCCACTCTCTGCGACACACAAACACAAAAAATTTAGACAAATCAGACAATCAATGCAACATGTCAATGGTTGTTCATCCTCCTGCAACTCTGATCTACCATTTTTCTTCTTCAAATAATGAGGATCAACTCTTCAGCAATAATCCCAATGCACTGCACACTTATAAGTATAAAGTAATTTGCATTATTTATCACACTTGATTTCTGCCTTATCTTATGTTTTTTTTTTATATTTAGCAGGGTTCGTGTCAATTCAGAAATTGATTAAATAAAAATCAAAATCCAAAAATGAAATTCGAATTCAATGACAATTAGAGAAAACAATAGAATTGGAATAACATAAAATTCCACTGAATTCTCTTAATTGCTGTTTCTGAGAATTCATTTCTGGTTGCATTTAGAGACGTTAGATTGAACTTTATTTATGATGCTTTACAAATTCCAAATAATTCATGATAAAAGAGTTTTTAAAGAGTCCTTTACTTTAGGAATTCATCATTTAATGAACCTGGTGATAAGTTTCCAGATGTAATATACATTTAATATATAATTATCACATCAAATATGTCTCAACTCAAAAATATATATATATATATTTCATGGAATTTTCATCAATTACTGAAACTTGGCATCTCCAAGGCCTAAGTATCTTACCAGCAATAGAAAAAACATGTTCTACAGGAGCAGAGGAAGCAGGAACAGCAAGAGAGTGGCATGTTATTTGAGCGCAAAAGGGGAAAACACTCTGGTTGACCTTCCAGTACAGGAGAGACTCAGGCTTCGGTTACGTGGTACAGAACTCATGTAAATCACTTGATTTCATTTCTGTTTCCTGTCAAGGAAGCGAATTGGGATTTACCATTCATTCTCAATTCAATTCATGAATGGCCCCAGCTCTGATATTTAGCATTTTGTTGAATTTAACTGAAGCATGGACACTGCAGTATAAACAGTGCAACAGACTCTTCTGTCCATTTCTTATCTGTTTTCAAACAAAATAAAAAAAAAAAAACGTAAAATATTTTTTCATGTATACTTTTTTGCCTTATTCAGATATATATTATATATCTATATAGATAGATAGATATCTTTCTATTTTGTAAAAAAAAAAAGATTTTTTTCTTAGTAAAAGATTTTTTAATGTTGGTTTAAAAATGGAATCTGACGTTTTAATTAACTACGCCGGTGTTATGGACCTGGGGAAATCGCACTTGCTTTCTGTAATAGCTCTCAGGCAATGTTCTATGAATATATCAGAATTCTACAATAGCTTTGCTGTGTTGTGAGACAAGACACATGGAAAAATAAAAGTAACAAACACCAACAGCGTGAAAGAAAAATATTTATGTGATATAATATCAGCAACTAGAACAATGCATACTTTAGAAGTAATCAAGGTACAGGATTGTTTTCATTGAACAATTCATATATTGATCACATATCAAAGTTATATCTCAGCAGTAAAGCTGCAGGATCCTTTGAGCGTAGTCTATGTATGTGTCTATCACGAGACATAACAGTCACTTCGTAAGAAAAACTGGTTTCTGGCAAACATCAGCTTGAAAATCAGGTAAATTTGTTGATCGTGTACACGCTCATCCCCAGTTAACATGATGCCAAGGTGATTCATAGCACAGCTGTGCTTTTGCTGCCCCTGCTGTTGACCTTTGTATTTGCTGACCAAAGTTTTTCTTTGTTATGTTTTCATCTTTAGTTATAATAAACAAAATAACAAAAAATGTGTATTTTCCTTGTTTTTTTTTTTTATTATGTTATGATAAAATGATCAGTTTTTTTGTTTTTCTGTTTTTTAGTTTGAAAACAAATGTGGAATGGACGAAAGAGACCCGGATGCAGAGAGTCATGGAGAGTTGCAACTTAACCAAGATTTCCAGTGTAAAATTATTTTTCATATTCTGTCAAGTTCGGTATGCGCCCCCTGCTGCGGGGAACTAAAAATAATCATGTCGCCGAACTCTTCCTAGACCCAGATTTGTGCTTCTAATGTGACCCTGCATCACATGCAGCGGAAAAAACAAAGAGAGCAACTGGTGAAAGCAAGTTGGGCATCAAGGTGAGACTATGAGTCTGCCTTCTACAACTAGCAGGAGAGGGATACATAGAGGGTACCAACATGTAACAGTAGGTCCCCAAACACATCCACACGTACATTAACTCAGACACTCAGAGTCCACTTCAGGTCACATCTTCATCCAAGAGCACACAGCACATACTGCCAACTGGAAACAGACCAGTTGCCCAGCAACAGAGGTGACATCAGCAGTCATCATCATCAAGCCCACCCCATCAACAGCACCTCATCACGGTAGGAGTTCATTCCCAAAATAGCTCACAGATTATTATTATCAGAACTCAAAAGCACAAGCCTTCCTTTCAGCTGTGTGTTTTCCCAGAATGTGTGTTTGTGTGTGTGTGTATGTTTCAGTGGAATAATGATTGCAAGTACATTTGCATACACTGCACATCTTTCCCAAACTGTTCACATTTCATCGTCTTAAAACAATACCATTAGCATCTGTTGGTCTTGAAAACAACGAGAAGTTTGAAGCGGATACAAAAGTCGCTCAAGAATACACACCCTCTCACTTCATCTCACACCCTGATATCTTTCTCGGCTACAGCCATGGCGGTTCCTCCTCCGCTAGAGACCAGGGTGGGCTATAGGCCTTTCACCCATGCAGTCCCAGTTCCTTGGAACAAGCTGCCAGTCGTGGCAAATTATGCTTTGTTAAGCTGTTTGTTGTATTATTTCATTTGACTCACAGCAACTCCCTTGTTTTTCCTGTTTTGGTGCATAATTGAGTGTCACAAAGTGTGCCACATATATTATGCTTTGAGCCACTTCCAGTTCCAAGCAATGCGGCCTTCCAGTTAGAAGGTTGTCTGTTCAAGGCTTGCCGGTGACTTTCCCGGAAGGAGTCTGCATGTTCTCCCTGTGCTTGCATGGGTTTCCTCCAGGTACTCCGTTTTCCCCCACAATCCCAAAAAAATGCAGTTAGGTTAACTGAATAATCTAAATTTCCCTTAGGAGTGAATGTGTGATGTGATGGACTGCCCAATGTGCTCTGGAGACCCCCGTGACCCCAAAAGGGGAATAAGCGGGTTGGAAAATGAATAAATAAATGAAACGATGTGTATCTATATATATTTACAGAAGTTTGTGACTCTATAATAAATGATTGTCCTGTACAGTCTGTTCGTACCCATGTCTAGGGCATATGAGCTGCAGTCTCAAGGAAGACCTTAACCCTTTTGCACATACTGGTGCACCAATCATGGTTATTGACGATTACAACAAAGCGGTTGTTTATTTTGGATTTTAAACGAACCCTACAAGAGTTATGACACATAACTTTGAAAGTGCACGACTGACTTTCAGTTTTATTTTACAGACCCCAAATCAGTGGCATCACTGCCATCTAGTGGTGAAAATAAGGGAAATACAATATCTGTGATATGGCTTGTGTTTTTCAAAGTTCTGGCACAAAACAAAGTATAATGGTATAAAAAGTGCTAGGAACAGTGTATAAGGTTTAGGGGTTTGCCTGTTTTTTGGATAACATTTTATATTGTTTTGACCTTGTCTTTGCTTTTTTGGGGGGATTTATGAATTTTTATTTCGTAACACTTTTGATTTTTGTTATAAAACATAAACACTTTTTGTTCTCAATTGTTTAGATTTTAGAAGGAAACAATTCTGTGCACAATTTGAGGATTGTTGTGGAATTATTGTGTAATGTAACAAAAAACACTTGTAAAAAAGAAACATGGGGTTTCATTTGTTTCATTTTACCATTTCAAACATGAAAATGGTTTCCCCCAAGAATTAGCTTCTTTTTCAGACCACATTTTTGACTATATTTGTGCGATGAACCACAACTAATGAACAGTCAGCTTGTGAACAGCTAAGCATCCTTTTCCTATCACTCACTCAAGTAACAATCCATCTGTGCCAGTTTATAGACACATACAGCAGTGTGCCCACCCAGCAGCCCAAGACACGGCTCTGAAAACATCCAGTCCCTTCCTCTGTCTTTCAACATCACACCAGCACAAACCCTGCTGCTCTCACACTGCACCTCTGATGAAACACAGCATGCCCTTGGTTTGTTTGCCCACTGAGTTTGAGATCTGTCTCAATACAACTGGCACCCAATGGTTGATTTGAGAAGTACAGGAGGACATACACCTTTTTCCTCAACTCCTTCATCGAAAAATCACTTCAGTATCTCTGATCCAGTCTTTATACAATCATCTCAGGTCTCCATGACCACTGCTCTGAATATTACAGAGCACATTCACCAAACTGCCATTACCAGCATTACCAACTACAGGTACTTTTCTATTTGGTAAATACCACACATCGTTCCATTCAGGTGAATGCTGCACACTCGTGGTGGGTTAGTTCTCCTCTGTGTAATATATTAAATAAAACTCTTCTTGACAATTATTCAGTTCTGTGCATCTACGGTTTGAATGCTTCCAAATCATAGAGCAGAGAGATAGATCTGTGAAATCTCCATATTACGAATCTCACAATTCCTATTGTAATAGTATTCTTAAATAGACCATGAGCATAAGTGTGACAGCAACATGAGGGGCATGTACTTAATTACAGCACTGCAAGTAATGCTTGAAAAACTTGTGTTTTGCATCATGGTTTCATATTTTAAAACACCAGCTTTAGCCAATTATTGAATCTGTTCATATAACGATCATTGGGAAAAAAATGATTTTAAAATGTTTAAAAAAAGAGTCTAGTTTGATTTGTATGAGGGCATTTAATACCATCCATCCACCAGGGGCAGTGTTAATGTTTTTTTTTTTTACTTTAAGCGATGAAGAGAGCTAATTTTATAATCTTTTTCGTTACTTGTCTCCTAGTAAATGTTACATGAAACAAGAAGACAAGGTAAAGAAGTTTCAGAAGTGACTAGAATAATCACTCCACCACTTCAGCTCCTAGACGATTTCTCCCAGTAGCTCCATGATATACTGTTTTCATCATTTATTGACTATTTTACAGAATATAAGCTCTAGTAGTAAGATTGATTAAAAAAAAATAATCAGTTTTTCAAATAAAAAAAAAAAAGTTTGTATAAACTCACCTGTTTGCCACCAGTGATCCAGTACTGGCACTCCAAAGCTCCTCTTGGCCCACTCTAGGGTTTCTATGTCGCAGCGCTCGCCGGCTACAAACAAGGTCCTCAGCCTACAGGAACAGACAAAGAAAAACAAAACTTACAAAAGACCTTGTCATTAACAAATTAAGTTTTTGGTCATTAATTACTACTTAATTTCTGCTCCTTAAAAATAAAGTGTGATTAAATGTACAATTACCTTCATGAAAGTAACCTGACCAGGAGGATGTTACTTGCCATGAACGAAAGTGATTTAATAAAATCCACGAGTTTTAACTCATTGCTGTCTAAGGTAGGATTGTAATTCTGTTTCCTTTATTCCTTCCTTTCGTTTATGACTCATCTGAATCCCAGATACAACCAAGCCCCATAGGATCATTCCTCGACTTGTGTTTGGTAAGTTGAGTGCATTCTATTTTACTATTGTTTGAACTATAAAATTGTAATAAGACGACTACAATGAGCTCCGTTTTACTTCTCATTAAAAATCAAGAGACTGTGTTAAAGTCAAGTGCATTAATTGTTCCATTCCAGGGTCAAAAAATGCACAAAGCTGCTCCATTACCAGGAGCAGTCAAGGTCGTGCCTGTGTTCTGCATTACAACAAGCTTTTCACACCCCTTCTGTCACGTGCAGGACACAATCACAGTACATTTCTCTGCTTAAATCCTTCGTAAAGGTCATCTGACTCAATATGCTGCCTTCACATTCAGTACTATCTCCATTGAAACCGTAGGCTGGATTTATACGCCTTCCCCTTGCTGCCAGCCTCCATTCAGGCATCAACATCCCCGTCCTTTTCAAGTCCCTTTCATAGGTCCACACTTTGTCTGCATTAACGTTTATATTTGTAACCTTAAAAGATGATTGGAAATCTGAAAGGGAAACAATGGCAAAATTCTCACAAAAATGTCACAACGAGTCTAAATGTACATCATTTAGCTAATGCCATATTCATCAGTTAAGAAACACGAGAAACAAGCCTTCAATCAAAAGACTGAAGAATATATAACATGCAGCACACAGCTATACTCAACTTTGACTATTGTGAAAGAATATTAATTCTAAATCAAGTAAGAAGACTCTGAAAGCAATGTTCCATGAATATTTAACAGAAAACACTTCTTATTTTAGCTTAAACATCAGATATGAATCAGCTAAACAGACGCTGCACTGAGAGAGAGGGAAGACAAAGAAAATGGGGAAATGGAATGGAGGAAGGGAGAGTTGCAGTTGAAAAGAGAGGAGGAAAGTGGAATAAAAAAATACTAAAAATTAAAAGCTTACTGTCGAGATCTGGCAAAAAACAAGTGTTGAGAGCAATAACATTACACAGCATAAATATTAGTTTGATGAAGAATTCCAAAAGACTATCACCTAGTACATCATATTCTAATAATTACAGGACATTACATTTCACCCCCTAAATTGATAAAAATAATGATCTTTGACCACTAATCATTTCAAACAATTCGCAGTTAATCAACATCTCTTGGAAATGTGGTACTGTTGAAATCTTAATAAATAATAATTCTCAATACACTAGATAAATAAATCTTTAATATCACTGGTTCAGTGCATGCTTACCATCCATTTATTATCTTTAGAGAAAACATACAATAGGAATCAAAATTCTCTTAAAGAGTTGACTACAGATCAAAAGATTTAATGAAATTCTAGGTGTAAAAAAGCTAGTAACAAAAAAATCTCACCTCTTCACTTGAAAACACACGTTTGAATCAGCATATCTATACAGCACTGAATCTCGTATGATTTGTCAATGGCTTTGATTACAACTGATACAAAGATGTTTTGGGTCAATGACATTGAGTAATGAAGCTAAGAATATAAAGACCTGCCCCATTCTCAATGTTTACCCGCTCTGCATCCAATACAGTGCCAAATATAGCAGAACCCAATCTTTTGTCCAAGGTTTATCTTCTTCTCATCTTGTGTATAGTAAAGACTTTAAGACTTTCTTCTCCTTAGACAATTATTTGGCTCTTATTTGGCTGGAGAGACCAGATTGAACAAATCCCAGAAAAATACCCAGATGATTTATGAACGTTATACTTTTTTTTGACCAATTGTTTCCCCAGATGTTGAGAAGTGGCAACCAGCCTTTAGTTATTGTTTCCACAAAAAAGGTTTAGGGCACTGGAGATATGGAGCTGTGGCTCTATTATGTAGTGCTGTCTAGGTTAGAATCAAAGACATGACCATTTTCTCAAGAAGACTTTATTGAAACATGTCTATTTCAATCACCATGGAAACATGACTTTTTCCTTCTCAATGAACCATTTCTCAAATGACCATTTCAATGCTGTTTGCTGTGAAACCATATTAACACCCTAATCAGCACAGTTATGTTACTATTAAAGTCCTAAATATAATTCAAAAAAACACTTACTAAATTCACAAAATTGCAATCTTTCTCATGAAAATTGTCAAATTTCACCATTACAATCACATGTTACAGATTCAAAGGAAACTCAACTAAAAATCAAATTTTCCAGGTGTTTAAAAAGAATTATGGTTTATTAATGTGGCTACAAAAACACCACAAAACGCTTATAATATATCTACGGTCATCTTAAATCACAACAAACCTTAATGTTAAAGAAACTTCTGTAAAGTTAGCACGTCTTAACTTTAAACAAACTCACAACTCCCAACCAGAGTGACTCTGCTTCTAGTTGTCATCTACGCTGACCAAGGGTGCTACGTTTCCCAACATCACAGCCAAACATGTCTCTGTCTATAATGGTGAAAGTGACATTGTTGTGCTGCTGTCATATAACAATCATCATATACTCCCAATAACTCTTCAGGATGCAATGGACAAAATTCCACATTATGGAACAAACAGGACCAGGATCATTTAAAGGGCCAGACCTTAAAATGAGTCATTTTGAAAGGAGCCGTTTTGACGAGGAAAACAGTGTTTTACGAAGCCCTTGGCGAATGTAACTTGCTTCATAAGTTGACTAAAGATCCAGATCACGTTGTAAGAAATACCAAGACATAAAATAGTATAGGATTTAATACTATTAACAGAGGAGCATATGCTTTCAGTGCACCAGGGCCCTCAGTTTTGTGTTTTTGCTATTCACAGTCACATCAAGCATCTAGCAGGAGACTTCAGTCCTGTGGAACTCAAAGTAGTGCTGCCAAAATTCCAGAATTTCATACACCAACAATATCACGGATCAATTTTACTCTGACATCCCAGGAGCATGCCAGGCAAATCCTCTTTGGGGATTTCAGATCACATCTCAGAGGAGCTGATATCAGCATCCAAAACCGTTCAGGTTGTTTTGAATTCACATACTGGCAAGTATGGCTCAGACCTGGAGACCTAGACTGCCTTCGTCCTGGATTCAAGGTCAAAGCTTGTGATGTGACCTTGCACCATAGATTGACAATGCAATGAAACCCTCAAAGTTGTTTTCATTCATTGGAAAAAGTGCTCTCATTTACAATGGTTTAAACAGCTTTGATCAATAAACCATCTGTACTTATGACCCAGCAATTGGGTAGAATGATGCCATCTTCGGGGTTTGATTTGCCTTCTTCTCTTTCATTCCTATTATTTTCTGTGTAATACAAGCACCCAGACAGCATCAGTCATGGCAAGCACAGTCCTAAACTGTTCATAAGAGCAGCACTTGTTACACAAATGCACCTGTTTCACTGTCAAAGACTTTGTCAAAAAACCAAAATACCATAACTCCATTTTGATGAATTGGAGTGTTCTTCAGCACAAAAGTGGTTTAAAGAAAAATCAAACAATTCTGTCCAAACTATCATAAAGCACCTCAAAGCAAGGCAAACAAACCAAAAAATTGGAAAATCTTGTCTGGCCCTGTTGTATAGCAGACGGTGTGCCAGACATATATGCACGCAGTTGAACAGGCTGTTCGTCATTTCCCAACCTTCCCCCTCTCTCTACCCACATCTCTTCCTGTCTCCTTACTGTCGTGTCTTTCGAAATGAAGGCAAAGAGGCCCAAAAAATAATCTTATAAAAAATAATAATAATAATTGGACTATCTTGACTCACTGCAGTGAAGCGCAGAGTTATCTGCTGCCAGGTCAAGTGAGGCCATGTACCGCAGTCTCTGCTTTCGCCTCTCTGTGACTGTGGACCATCTCTGCTGGACTTTTTTGATTGTAAACAGCTGGAAAATGGCCTGATTCTGTTCCATCTTCATGGAATTTCTTTAAAACGATTCAAAACTTTTGACAGCCAGCATTTTTCCAACTTCTCAGCCCCCCTTCTTTGTGCTGATGGGCTTATAGCGCTTTGTATAAAAAAACCAAAGTGGCAGATATTTTCTTCCTAGTCTCTACTGAACAAAAGCTCATTCAAACTGACACTATGTTTGGACGAGACTCTTCTCTGCTTAAGTTTAATTACAATGAAGACAATTTATGCTACCTGTTGAGCGAATACTGTTTCCCATGCTCTGCCTGCGGATCCAGCTGGCGGATGGCTCTGATGGCAGTGGGTGCAGTAAACATGGAGGCCGTACCATGTTCAGACATCACACGGAAGAAAGCCCCGGGGTCAGGAGTGCCTACAGGCTTACCCTGTAAAAGCAACATGGACAATGTACGACATCAAAACACCTAGAGAAGATTCTGTTGATGCAAAGAGCACAAAAATGATGCCTGTACAGCACTATTGGGATCCAAGCTGTGAACATTGAAGGCACCTACTGTGTCTTTAGATTTTCTTCTCTTTATTTCTTCTCCTTCAGATTCCAGAAATTGGCTATGGCTGCCCCAACCCCTTTGAACTAACTCAAACTCTTTGTCCATGTTTGCACATATCATATGTTTGAAGTGTAATGTCTTTTCCGATATTACCACAAGTTATTTTGATTGTTGTCAAAAATCAAAGATTTATTACAGTGACATCATGTGGTCAAAAGATAGTGGAAAATTCATCTTCCACAATGATCGCAAGCTCAAAGTATGTTTCCTCTTCCATACATTGCAGTAGATGTTCAATCGGCCCATAAAACATCTTGCCAATTCCGCTGTGGAGTGTCTTGCAAATGCCAGACATGCAGAAATGTTCTTTTTCTGTATGTAAAGTGTTTCATGTATTGTAGACTCATGAACAAAAATATTAGCACATTCCAATGATGCTTTCAAATCTTTGGCTGTGATTTGGGGCTCTTCCTTGTTGACAAGGCATAGCTCACAAAAGCATTTCCTAGTTCATAGCACAAGTATGAGGGGTTTTTATAAGTCAAAGTTGCTGCAGTCATCTATACGAGAATCCAGTTGTTTTAAAGCTTTTTTAAAGATGGAGAAGATATGCCGTGATAATCTGTTTTTCATAAAATTTAGATGGTTACCTTTATACCATACTGGCATAAAGATTTTGTTTCAGACCCTCAACAGTGTGGTTTTTGCTTACAGCCATGCCGAATTCCTCCCATGCTTCTGACTACACATTTAACCAGAGGCCGAGATTCCTCTTCTCAATTCACTTCACTTTAACTTCTGTAACCTTCTGTTTTATTCATGCTGCAATGTCAGACGTCAAACTTTTGAATTTTCTGCAATGGTCTGGTAAGAAAGCCACAACCACATCCACAGTGTGCCACAATAATACAGACTAATTATTTCATTCAAGCCATAAACAGTTCCAGGAATCTGTAAAACACAATGCACTGAACAACCATTTACATTTATGCATCTTACAGACGCTTTTATCCAAAGCAACTTACATTTCAAGGAATTAACACATTTTTATTGCATCAAAATTAAAGTTATGTTTACTCTTTACTCAAATGCTAGAGACACTGGCAAATCAATGGCACATACCTCATAGAGTACACTTGTGTTCCCATGCAGAAGTGGTCCATAGCAGATATAAGAGTGCCCTACAACCCAACCAAGGTCTGATGCTGCCCACCAAACCTGCCAGTGACAAGTATGTATGTTAAATTGTGCAGGGAAGCATCAATACAACCAAGTCAGTCGTTCGTTTTTTTACCATTAACATCAAAATAATGATCTGAAGTAATGTCAAGTCTGAGTGCTTTAAAAGAGACTCAGATAAAAGCTCAGAAACCACTTTTCTGGTGGTTGCTGTGTGTATACATCACCATATAATAATCAAATATCATTTTTTGCTAATCACTTACAATAGGGATTCATTGGTACACAAAGCTCACGGTTTGGTACATACTGCGTTATTTATCCACGGTTTTCGGTTCGGTTCTGCTGGCTCAGCAAATTGTAATTTTTTTTAAAAAAAATTATAATTTTTTGTATAGATCACATGAAGACATAAACAATGAGTGTTTGACAGAGAGAGAGCAAGCGACAGCAAGCGGGGTAACGCAGAAAGAGAGGGATTTAAGGCAGGCAAAAGTCATGGCTACCTAGAGATCCTAAAACATGGAATAGCTGTCTGAAGACGGTGCAGATGAGTGCTTCATGTGTTGCCTTTTGCATAATTACATCTGATAAAACATTGCTGCCACACAGTGTTTACCGTTCTTTTCCCATCTTTGTCGTATTCATCAGCAAAACAGTTAACACCGTTTCCTCATAGTGCTGACAATTCCAATTCCTGCCATTTTTGCAGGTGTTTGTTATATTTATTATATAATTTTTTTGTGTGTAAATATCCAACACAGGGGTCACCAACCTTTTTGAAACCGAGAGCTACATCCTGGGTACTGACAAATGCAAAAGGCTACCACTTTTTATACCCTCTTCTGAATGTATTAATATTTAAGGATATTCATCTCTGCAAACACACTGATCGTGTTAATTATTTTTCACAATGAATATCAACAATGATTTAACAAGGTAGAAAACAGATAAATATTTATGGTATTTCTTAGTGCAACTGTTTTTCTTAAATTAATAAATTATATAAATGTTCAAAACACTTCAAAATGATCACTTCTATAACCTTTCCAAAGGAAATCAAAATGTCCAATGTAAAATTAATAAATTCTATTATAAATACAAAACATGAGCTAAGATTATTATTTTTTTACATTGTTAAACAATTTAACATAAACAATTTTTACATTTTACAAACGTATTGAACTAAACATGAACTGGACACCAAATCTGGTATCTGTTTCTTTCATTTATTGGGAGCCTGGCATTTACCAGTATGTTGAACTCTGAGTGAGTCTTGCAGATGTACATTTCACGCATCTCCGCAACTCACAGCTTTTTCTGCATTCAGTGCTGTGTATAGTAGGTAGCTTGTGTGACCCGTGGTGAAATGTCTCTCCATGTTGTGCCACTTGGCTGCCACCACCACAGTCGTCGCACAAATGAGACAAACACATGCTCCTTCCACAGAGGTAAAAAAAAAAAAAAAACCTTTACCTCGCATTGGTCATGCAAATGAAATGATCTTTATATGGGTCAGTCGTCTCTTTTTCGCTGCGCTGCCTGTTTGTTTGTTTGTTTAGTCGTAGCGCGTCATACTGACCTTTCAACTCTACTGTTGTTGAAAGGCTGTAGTTCATATATATAGTTCTTGTATATACCGGTATATTTAACAAGAATTGCAGTCATATTAAATTAGATTTAGCTCACTGGAAAGTGGCACTATTTAGAACAGGTGGCAAGCCACCAGGTGCCCGCGTTGGTGACCCCTTATCCCAATATCTGAACCATTGTTTATGGATGAAAGATGTGTATCACTGAGTGACAGAACTTTGCTTTCTTACAGACTTTTCATAAATCCTCATTAAAACCATCTTCTGAGAAACAGGCGTCACTTTTAAACTCTCTTTTCACAGATGAATGAATAAATGATAAGAACCTGATATTCAGACCTACCTCTCCAGGAGCCAGACCGTAGATGTTAGACATTGTCCAGTTTAGCATAACAGCATATCCTCCCGAATCCCTGACAATTCCCTAATGAGGGGAACAGAACATTACATATTATTGCTGCTCAGCCAAGACAGTGTTTTAATTGATTTCATGTCGGTCATTTGTGTTTCCTGATACTTCTATCTACTTAAAAAAATGGTTTGTCTTTATTTTTTAGCAGACAGGTTTTCTAATGGATTTTGTGACTGCAATTTAACTGCCAGGGGCTGCACATGCACAGACTACTGTCTTTGGTCAGTTTTCAAAATGTATATGGTACAAATATTACATATTTTCTTCAGAATCAATTGCCCTTTGTTGTTTGTCAGAGAAGGTTGAAGGTTTTTTTAAAATGTACTTTTTAAACACAGTACATTTTGGATTACATTTCCATCTTTGTACTTCAAAAATAAAGGCATTAAATGGACGAGATTGGGACTGCTCAATAAATTGTAATCAAACTGCAATCACGATTTGCATCAATGACATATGCAACAATCTGTGACATGGATGTAATTAACCCCTTAGTGTAAAACCTAATCAAATCAACAAATCTTATGGTGCATTGAAACTTGCTCTCTTGGCAGGTTAATCCTTCTAATAATAGAACTTCCCTAAAAAAGCTTGTTGTCGCTGCCTTTCTGATCCCTGCTCTGAGATGCTTTCAACAGTTAGCACCAGGTTAAATGCCTCTGGGCTTTTGCCTCTTATTCACATTTAAAAAGCATTTGTTTTTAAGAGCAGAAATGTAATAAATCTGCTGCTAGAGATGTTTCCCTTAAATTTGTTTACTGGTTGCCAGATCCTCATCGAGAATGTAACCCTATGCACTTTTACAACAATTACAACTAATGCATCTGGAGTCAATGCCTGAAGTGACACTACTTTTACTAACGTTTGTCTACTCTGAGAAGGAGAGAGAACCTGTTTTATACATAACTTTTTTAAACTTCTGACAACTGGCATCAGTTTGAGGTACATAATGCAGCTTTGTTTAATAATCTTAATGATATGCAGCTTTCTAGCAGTAAAATAGACTTTTAATTCAACCTAAAATGTGCAAAAATTAAACAACGAATTAGATCGAACACTTCACTGAATAAGATTTAATTAAAGAGTCCGGCTGCACAAATTAATCACACTTACTAGCATTAAATTTTCATTGTCTTTACTTACAGATCATTGTTGGTAAAACAAGGCTAGAGTTAGAGCGGCAGGCACATTTGGATCCATTAATCTGAGGAGTGCTTGGGTGAGCGAGCACAAGCCATTAGTATGTGTTTTATGAACAGGGCAGTGAGTATTGCCCTGGCCCATATAATTCATCCAGTAAAGAGACTGGCTGTTCCTGGCTCAGCCCTCAGGCTCAGCAGCTTCCTTTTGTGCTCTCTCCTCACTGCCTCCAGCTTCCTACTCTCACACTCAGTGAAAATACCATTTGAAAGTGAGTTTGAAGGGGAGAATCCCATTATAAAATTATCCATTTCTGATTCACATTCTAAGAGTTAAACTTTTTTTCTCTGTTATGAAAACATAATGAAAGTATATTTATGATTTTCATTGATTGAAGAAATCATACGTCTTAAATCTTGTTTTAAATAAAGTGTTTAGGTTAAATTGAAGGTTTTATTTATTTATTTATTTCATCTTTGATTTATTTTATTAGTAACTATAGCCTAAAAAACCTTTCAAAAACAAAGCCAGAAAACAATAATACTTTGAGCAATTACAATAGGGTCCTAAATATAAGTGGGTGGTTGACAAATAACACAAATCGGATTGACTGTGTACCATATAGAGATATTTTTAACCAAATATATTTAAATTCTGTTCTTCTGAACAGATTTAGTAAAGTAATACTTCACAAAGACCCCGTGTCTCACCAAGCACAATACACACTAATACATTTATATGTGTGATCTCATTTCCAAAATCTAAAACCAGCGTCCTGTCTTTTGTTAATGATGACCAGTACGATTTTCAGCATTTCAGAGATTTTTGCAGAGCACTGTGCACCTAAAGCTCTGGTCCTAGAATCACCCTAAGGTGACAATCCAGGCATTTTTCTCATACAGGATCTCTTTCCATCTTTCTGAAACACATAATCTCTAGCGAAACCAGTTCTAGCAGCTTTGTCAGCGTAGATGTATTTTCCAGTTTACCTTAGGGGCGCCTGTGGTCCCAGAGGTGTAGAGCACATAAAGAGGATGATGTGCAGGAACAGGTACACAGTCGTGAGGATGTGCAGCAGCCATTTCTTTCTCCCAGTCCAAGTTCATTTCAGCACAAGTTGACACCTTTTCCTGTGGGGAAAAAACCCATGAAGTACAAGTATGATTCTGCAGGATGATCAGAAACTAATTTATAGCTAAATACTTTTGACTTTGTTAATTTACTAACACAATTTACTTTGTCTGCTGAAAAAAGTACAAAACCTTATGGGGCAGTATAGCCCCATGACCTGGAATGGATTTTCGGGTCTTGCGATTAAAGTAATGGGAGCCTAAACTGTTTTTATTTACAGACTACAGCTGAAAATAATAATCATTAACAGGTTTTGAAAAGGAGGCAACCACTTTTTTGCTTTTAAAAACAGAGAGGCTGGTCTCAGAAGTGAGCAGATCCACACCCGTGTACTTAACTTACATGTAAAAAAAATAGAAATAACAAAAAAAGTTAAAAAAATTAAATAAATAAATATTTTATTTTATTTTATATATAATAAATATTTTATTTTATTTTATTACTATCCTGAAAAAAATATATATATTTTTTTCAGGATAGTAATAAAATTAAAACCTTAAATTAAACATTGAGTTAAAATTTGACTTAACTCAAAAGTGGTACTGTTACTTCAAATCTTATTAAATTCAGCATTTTAAAGTAGTTCTACACACTTACACATTGGTGTGTTTTTTTTGTTTTGTTTTTTACATTTCAACATGAGATATTTTTAGGGAGAGCTAAATATTTCTATATAAAAACTGCATAAGAAATAAGATTTAAGTTTTTTATTATTAAAATATTACATTTTACCTTTTTTGTATTTGTTCATATTACTAACTTCTATCATTATTTATATATTTGATATTTAAAGAATAATATTTCCTTTTGTGTTAACAAAACATTTCATTTTAGAGTAGTCAATAAATGTTTTTTCTCTTCACCCATGACCCAAGTGCACTTTGGTATTTGGTACCTTGTGAAATTGAGTTTTACAGCAATACAACAGCAGGAAACATACTCTGCTTTTGTCCTCTCTCTGCATAAAAAGGCAACTTCTATTCTCATAATTATGCTTGCATGCAGGGAGCTTACCATGCCAGGGCGGTTATAGATAAGAACTTTGTGAGGTTTATGAGTGCTGAGCTCCAGAGCTTTTTGCACCAGTGGAATGTACTCCACTCTGCGGCCTGGTTCAATGCCAAACGATGCAGTCACCAGCAGCTTGGGCTACAAGGAAAATTAGGATGATCAGTTGCTCCAAAAGTTAGAAAGTAGAAGTTATCCAACAAACTCCAATTGCTTACTTTAGCATGGTCAATACGGACGGAGAGCTCTTTAGAGGCGAAACCTCCAAATATGAGGCTGTGTGTAGCACCAATACGGGCACAGGCTAGCATGGTAAACATGGCCTGAGGCACCATGGGCATGTAGATTACCACCAGGTCACCCATCTTTACACCCCACTTCACCATTAAACCTGCTAACCGGGACACCTTCAAACAGATACGGAGCAGATGACACAATGGAAAAATCCAGCCATTTCAAAGTAGTCGTAAACATTACAATGATGCTTGCAAGCGGCTTCTATATGAACTCTGCTTCAAACACATAACAAATATATTCCACCCATGTGTTTTTACTATAATGTGTAGCTAAACTCAAGTGAATGCACACTTTTAACAGTATTCTACCTGCTCCTGCACTTCTCTGTACGTGAAGAGCTGTTTAGTGCCAGTGACTGGACTGTCATAAATGACTGCTGCTTGATCGCCTCGTCCATTCTCCACATGTCGATCCACAGCATTATAACAGATGTTCAGTTTGCCTCCCACAAACCTTGAATAAAACATACCTTTTGGTTACTGAAAGAATGATTCAACCAAATATAAAATTATTATTACACTGTTGTGGATAGACAAGTTATCTTGCATATTTGCCTGTCGTCCAGTATAACCCAGTGACCCCACTTTTTTTAGTACGTTAACGTACTTTACCCTACCTTGCAAAAGATGGAATTTACTGGGGATGCAAAGGTAAATAAAGCTCACGGTTCAGTACATACTTTGGTTTTTAACCATGGTTTTCGATTCGGTTTAGTTAATATTTGAACAAAAGAACAGATTAAAAAAATAGGTGTTTTTGTGAATTCATGTGATAGCACTTGTGTTTCATGTCTTTCCTTTTGCATGATTATACCAGATAAAACAGAGCTTGCACACAGTGATATATTTGTTTACCATTCTTCTCCCATCTTTGTCTCTATTTGACAGCAATGCCAAAATGCCTCCACAGAGTTTCCTCAGGATTAAAACCTGATGGTGCCGCATAGTGCTGCTATATACACAATAAGTCTTTAGTGCTAAGTGATCGGATATTTACATAAAGAGCACTTCACTTCCGTAAACAAGTAGCTCACCCGGTGTTTTGAAAGAACACACGCAGAAGCTATTCAAACTCAAGACTCTCTAAATCTGATTATTAACTGAAATTTTTGTTTAACTTGTAAAAAACATTTTCTCATGTAAACAGCTGCAATTAACCATCAATATCCTCCAAATTAGCTGTTGGCCTGAAAGCCATATTTTATTGATTACAAAAACAAGAAATATAAACACAAAAGGAAACATTAAAGTCCCTTGTATAGAAAACCAGAATAACACACGACTACTCCAAAGGAGGAGGAAAAAACTAAATGAATGAATGTGTTAAATATTTTAAATCAATCGTATACGGTAATGCACTAATTTTGACAGCACTAATAAATATATTGCATTATTGGCAACTTATTAATGCAGCATGGAAGAAAGAGCTTACACAACAACAAGACATCCTTTTTCTTGATTTTTTTCATATTATATTTTAATTTTCGTCACACAGATAACAGATATTAACAACTAAACTCAACTACGTTTTCTTGTAAATATACTCTTACATTATCTAAATAAAATGTCTGTACTTATATACATAATATCGTAAAATTGTATTGTAGCCGTACGTCCATCACAGCTGCAATCACAAGTGCGCTTGCGCTTACGATGGGCGTGGTTACGCGAGATTCTCGACGTTTTATTGGTCAAGAGACACTTCCATCAGATATCCATAGTTACAGTACTCGTGATCAAATACAGTAGAAACCACGAACAAACGTTAGCGGAATAAACTTTGGCAGATTGACGACTCGGTGAAAATATATCGCCTCTAATGTTGCCACACAGTGTGCCAGCCACAGAAAAGCGAGCAAACGCTACGCTTTAAATGGTGGATGTCTTTCTTACCATTTTGGGAACACGGGATCCGATTTATCCAAAGTTCGAGTCCAGTTTTCGAACCAAGAAATTCCCTGCGCGGCTGCACTCCAGAACTTTTCCGGTTGATCACGTGCCAGTCCAAACGCTTCCTCGTGAGTTAGTTTAGAAGAAAATGCACGAATAAAGTGTTTCCCGGGTGTGTTAAATTTTCTGTTCGGCAGTTGAGACCAACACCATATGTTTGTGTTTAGCTTTTGTAGAAGTCTAGACACGCCTGTGCATGAAAACGAAAGACCGAGCAAACTTCTTGAAGTCGCGCTTCTCATCGTTTTCCTGCTTTTGTGTATAACCCCAGACAGCTGTGCACTTAGAATGCAGATGTTTTTAACACGCGAACTCCAGTGAAGCCACATATGGATTCCCGATACGTCCCCACAACTCCATACCTGAATATTTTTCGAAAAGGACTGCGAAATAATTCAGCTTTTCACATCACAAGCCGAGGCCCCTCCAAGATACTGCAATACAAGCACGAGACGCTTGCGTAATCCTGAGATTTGTCCTGCGTGATGGTAAACTATTGGACAACACGACATAAAGCATGGGCCTACCTTTCATATAAGTTTTTCTCAGGTTCAATATAAAAAGCTGATTTTCTTTAATATTAATTAGGTATTTAAAGATACATTTAAATATTTAAAGAACACTGCTCACGAAACGATACATGCCTCGAAATTATGTCCACAATACGATATGCATCACAACATTTTTCAACACTGATATCGACATTTTTTTACCAGCTATTGAAACCATCATTGGAAAAAGTTATATGTAAAAAGGTTTAAGACGACAAAGTTTTTAAAGGTAGGGTCTAGATTGGTTTGTATGAGAGCGTGTGATACCATCCATCCTCTAGGGGGCAATGTTAATGTTTGCATTAAGTCATCCTTTTAATTCTAAGTGATGGAGAGAGCTAATTTTATGTTTCTCATTTAAAAATGTGAGTAATGGATAATTGTATTTTAGTAATTATTACATAAAACAGTAACATGGTAAGAAGTTTCAGAAGTGACACTTCAGCTCTAAGACATTATCTCCCAGTAGCTCCATGATACACATTGTGACAATTTTCTATTGTTATATATTGTTCCACCCCTAATATTGTAGATTGCAACGTTAGTTATGTTGTTTACAGTCAAGCCAAGCCATTGAAATACAGTAAAATATTAAACATGGCTTTTACCGTGAAAAGTCTTGATATAAAATAAGTATACATATAGTAACTGTTCTATGTAAAAAAGAAAAAGTTTTTAAAACTAGCACACATTCTTTAAGCCAAAATGCCTTAATGTACAAACCTTTTGTACTCAGCATTTCAATTCATTGTAAAATTATCTTATGTTCATTTTCCTTCTCTCTGACTAGTTTATGACAATGAACGTCTCACATGGCCTGAAGAGTGTAACCATATCACCCCATGTGGCTGGCTGCAGATGGAACCCAAAAAAGTATAAATTATGTTCTTTAGATAAAATGTTTTAATGATTTTTGATAGTTATTTATACAGTGGACAAAGTTAAGTAGACTACATTGGCTGTGGTACTTATTAAAGGATTCCGAGACATTCCGTGTAATGTTCAGTGGGTTCTACAAGTAACCAAGACGTTTTCATATTATTTCATTAGAATCTAAAAACCCAAAGTAAGAGTTTTCCTCCTTTTACATCTGACGTCAATCACCATGATCAAGGATATCCTGATCTGACACATTTAATCAAAACAGAATACTGAGTATATTTTTTACAGAATTAGTGAATGAGTTAAATCTGAGTAAATATTTATGAAGGTCCCTACAATGTTTTTTTTTTTTTGCATTATTTCACATTATTTTAGACAATGTGGAGTGGAAAGCAATCCCTTTTTAATCTGCTAACAATGAGACTCTTTTTTTTTGTCACAATGTAATGAAGGTTACTTGAGCATGGCTTAAAACACTTTTAAATGAGGTTTGGATCACTTCTCGCACTAAAATCTCTCAAGAATTCTTTCTTTTGCAAAGCCCTTAGGGATTTCGAGTGTACCAAGGCTTCTCTGAGTGCTGACTTAATGCAACATGGACACTCCATTGAGACATTCATCAGTCTTGCTGCCTGAGATTTACCAATCACTTGTGCAATGTATTTTGAATGTCCGAATGAAACTAGTGCTAAGTGCTTCTGTCTGTATGTATGGATTTCCAAGTAAAATGCCCAGGATTTAATGAAGCTGAATAAGTGGGATGTTCAGATTGTGAAGGTTTCAAAATATCATCATTATTTTTTCTATTTAAAAAAATGTAAATGTTTCCTTTACATGGATTGGCACCAATAACCGCACAATTTGACCACCCAATATTTAATATTTGAGATTGCTTGAGTCGTAGCACGGGTTGCTTCACTGAAGGTGAAACTTCACTCCAGCTCAATATTCAGCCCGAGTGTGATCCATCAATGTCTTATCAAGGTTTCCATTTACATTGGAGTGAATGTCCTGATAGTGATGCCTGAAGCTTCTCACAGCCTCATATTATTACAGTCTTAATAGTAAGTAGAATAAGTAGAATCTTGATCATGAAAGCTCACCTAGTGGTTGGAAGAAGGTTAATTTCACACAGTCAAAAAGCTGTACAGAACAGTAACCTTTCTTAGAGGGACCTTTACTCAGCTCCGTATGCAGTTTCTCGAGGATCCAACTGTACCAATAGAAAACAGCAAACAATCAAACCCACAAAGAACTTGACCAGACAACAGGAGTGGAGGTGAGTAGCAGGAGAGAAACCACAGGAGTAGCTTACAGGAGCAGATGGAGCATCCAGGTGTGAAATGCAAGAAGGCAGGACGTGATTATGGAGAGTCAGAAGGTGTGAACCATCGGACTGACTGTGAGGAAGGGAAAAAGTGAGAGAATTTGTTTCATTTGGTCCAGACCAAAAGAAACATCTGAAACATTGTTTTAATCATCTGCAGATTTAGTCCTCATTCACACCACACTGATCTCTCTGGTTCGCACTAGTTCGAAAGACAGCTATGAGGCATCATACTGGCTACTCTTTGGCTACGTATGTCATTAGTTGTATCCTCGACAACTTTTCAATCGCCTGAAATAAGCGTAAACATTGGAGGACAGAACACGTGACGACTGGTACATTAGAATAAAGATGGACAAACTTACTTGATTTTGACCCTTGGCTCTTTTACTATATCGTGGGTTAATTGCTTGTGGTGCAAGTTGAAATGATGCTTAGACTCTAAACTCCCAGTTTTACCGCGAACTGCAATGATAAACGCTGCTGCTTTGTAAACTGACACGTGCGACCCCCTAATGTCATGCACAAGCGTATTCAGTGGCTGTTTTAGCTCAAAAACGTGTTGTCATGTGTTATTTTTTCTGAACAGCATTCGATCATGTTTTCACCACAAACAGACCACTATAGAGCTCGTTTGGAAATGTACCGAAACCATCTCTTCGGACTACTTTTTTAGTCCGCTTTTTGTCTGATTTATAGTTCAACGGTTGCTTTGTCACCCGCCCAAACAAACCAAGCTAAAAGGGAAAGCAAACTCTAATTTGAAGAATTTAAAGAACTTTCTGAGTGGTAATGTACACAAATATTTCTCGCTAGCTAGTACTTGTTAAAAACTTTTCGTTCGTTGTTATGTCTTGTTTAGTGTTTGAACAGCTCTGCAAACAACGTGAATTTAATTTGTGTTTATTTCGTAACACAATTTTTGTGTCTTGAACAGTAACGTGGATTTCTTATCCTATTTTGAGATGTTTTTCTTTTCATTCTTAAAGACCTAGAGGAACTTTGACTACTTTCCATTCTATGTTCTGTATGTTTTCAGAACCATCTCTCTTTTCTCTGGTCATTGTGTACATGAACATTTTTCCCAACAGTCAGATCTTCATTTGCATGACTTTGTTTCATGCTTTGCATCTGCACAAGTCTCACTCCATGTCTTTGATCAGTTTCAGGATTAGAATCAAGCATGGGATATTAACATCCACCCCCCTGATCCAAGTGGCAGTATGAATAGCTGTGAGTACTTTCTAAAGCACAGCCATCCATACTGTCATGCTTGTTTCCTTCATACTGACATTAATGCCACATTCATTGTTTAGTTGTAAATATTCTAATTGTTTGTCTGGCCGCCACTTGTAATGCAGAATGATTCACAGCAGTCTTTTAGGTAAATTTCTGTGTAACACCTGCTTTGATCCATTATATCTGTAGCTTCTTCCTCATGGGTTTCTCTGGGATAATAGAGAAGTTTGCAACCAACTGCATTAATAGTTAAGACATTAGTACTGTATAGTAATCAGTTTTATGCCAACTAACTCTACTCTCAACTCAACAGAGTTTGACTCACAGTACCAAAGTTTTGAGATGCTGTCGTCGCGTGGTAACCGAGGGCTTTAGAGTTGAGGAAGGAGGAGATGACACACAGAGATTTTGCCAAACACCAGTGGTTTATTGACACCCCGAAACAAAAAATAAACAAACCAACAAATAAACAAAACACATCTACAAACAAAATACTGAGCTCTAAAGAAACAAAAATAAAAGATTTGCTTGAGAGCAGAACCTGCGTATACTTTACTTGGGTTAGCCTTCTCGCTAACAATCACAGACTAATAGCAGTCCCCAGTTTGTGCAGCTCTCACCCAGGAGCTGAAAGCAATCTGGCATTGTTTACGTGGCCCCCAGCCTCCACCCTCCTGAGAGGTTTCTGCTTAGCTTTAAATAGGCGCCGGGCCTGCAGCCTTAATTGGACTGAAGGGGTGCCATCACTGAATCAAGATGGGTTACTGCAAAAACTAGAGGTTTATCAACCCAGGTTGTACAAGTACCTTAATATTATAAATAGTTAAAAGAGATCCCCTAGCACATCATAATTACTTATACTCAAAATTTACAGACTTGCAATAATTCTTTGGGGATGAGGCCTCCAAGGGGCATCATCACAGGTGCTCTTTAAATAATTATTTCTTCCTGCTATTGAACACACATTTACCCTCTTAAAATAATATGGAATGGTTTGAGGTAGAGAAAAGCAGAGTTTTTGATGATAAGTACTGTTTAAAATTACACAATGCTAGGTAATGAGGAGCAGCAGGCAATGACTGCTACTGAGAGCAGGAACGCACCATACGACATTTCCGAATATCACTGTAATCCATTACTTCATTTGGTTTCTTTAACTTTTCTGTAACCCGTGAGTTACTTAGGTCCTTTGCCTGCTGACAAAATATGTTTCTCTGCCAGGCAAGCTGAAGGTAATGCAAGCTCTTGAGAAGCCAGGTTAATCTCTTGATTCGGGCAGTGCTTAGAATCTCTTGTTTTGAAAGCATCCAGCAGAGATGTAGTGTCATGTTCAGAAACGCCCTGACAGCTTGATGGCTAATGGTGGTGTTTACACAGAGAAGAGTGAAGTTAAACCGATAGTACTGAAGTGTGTTAATAGTTCTATAGTGACTTTTCTGCTCAGAACAAGAGGAGTTAGAGGACTTAGAAGTAATGTTTAAAATGACCTTATATTATTATGTTCTCTGCCATCGTTTTAAACAAAGTAGAGGCCTTCACCATGAAGAAGTTGCTGCATCAAAAATCAAGTCCTGGAATTGACTTGAAAATAGGACAACCCACATAATTAGATTATAGACAGAGGAATACAGTAATAAAAAATGTGGAAATAAATCAAAGCAAATGTGCTGAATACAGATTTATCTATATTTAAAGCAAGCGTCTGTGGTTCAGTGGTGGATTTCTCGCCTGCCACACAGGAGACCCAGGTCCAATTCCCGTCCAATGCATTATCTACTTTGGTGGCACGGTGGCGCAGTGGATACTTCCAGTTAGAAGGTTGTCAGTTTGAGGCTCGCTGGCTCCTTCCTGGAAGGAGTTTGGATGTTCTTTCGTAGGTTTTGTTCTGGGTTCTCCAGTTTCCACCAAACACAGTTGATTGAATAAAGAAAATTAATGAATGAAAAAAAAAATGTATTTAAGCTTTTATAAATATATAAATAAATGTATTTATATTTCAATTATTTATATGTTTAATCATTCTTGCATTTGTGTATTTATGCAGTTATCTCTACTTCTCTGGTCACACTGGTGCGTGTGTAAATCTCAGAGGCTGAATTAAGTAGGAATGACGATTCAAATGTAACATGTAGGTTTCAAAAAGATTATTAGTTTTGATAGTTCTGGTTTTAAATGAACATTATACTAGAGTTATGGATTAATTTGCAAGGTAATTCAAACTAAATTATTAATTTTTATAGATTTTTAAATATTATAAAATATTAAACTGTTCTCAAGGTTTTTTTTTGCAGTAAAAAACTGACGTACTCGGAATTGTATTTTAGGTTTGTTGGGGAATTATTTTGTTATGTAATTAAAAAACATTTGTAATAAAAATAAAAGGTTGTATTTATATCAAGCGTTGCCACAAAAGTTTTAAAGCAAACTGTAAAATAGTAAAAACTGCTCAAAAACTCCTCAGACATCCAAGGGTTAGTGTTGTCAGCCACTGACTGCCACTATTTATGCTACACTCAGCAACTGCATTGTACGTCACATAATTACAATGCTATCCAGAAGTTATGGAAGGTGTGCTGGGATTTTATTCAACTAAAATTGGAGTTCACTGGTTTTACAAATCATCTGAAACTTGCAAGCACAAAAAGGAACAGTTCTCCCAAAAACTCTAAAGCGCTGTCATTTTGCTCTGCATCTATTCTGAAATGCTGGGAAGCTGTTCTAGTGCACTCTGTTAATCTGACTGTTTTCCAGAGGCCGTGTCCCATATGGCCAGAAGAGCATAATCTCCCTATGGCCTCTTTCTCTCTGGCTTTTAAGCTCTAATATGACTTCCACTGCACATCTGTCTGCAGCTGCAGCAGTTCATCACTTCATTTATTTACAAAGCAAACTGCAAGAATGTAGCTTCTGAAAGATGAAAATTCTCCCCAATAATAAAACTTTCTCTTGACCCTCACTTGATCCAGAGACTGCAAACACAAGTTATGATTGATTATTAGTCAATTCCAATGTTATTATAAAGCTACTTTAGGACTCATAAAACAATCATTGATTTAACTTGTGAATCATAAAATTCTACCACAGAGTACTTAAAAGCATATAACCAGAAGAAACTGCAGAGAAGCTGCCAAAAGCACATAATTACTTTCACTACTGCAGAGAACTAAATGAAATGCAGAGCCTGGCTTCACACAGTAAATTTTCATGATGTAGCGTTTCCTATAGCTTTATACTGCATACAGCAGATGCACTGAACTTTAGGGGTGTGAAATGTCTTTTTGGAATAATCTGCATTTATCTAGTTATACGCCAAAAAACAAATGGTGACTTTAATAAATAATAATACAAAAATAACTTTCAAAACAGACCAGTGATCACCTTTGGTTGTTTGAGGTAGAACAATTAAAGTTTTATCGTAGTTCATGTGTATTATGGCAGTGTGCTCAGTGTGTCAAAAGTAGAGCAGATGCTGAAAATATTACTGCAGTGATGGATACTCATGGCTCCCGAAATATACTGGTTCACTCCACATGGCCAAGTGGTGGTCACTGGGATCCACTGGAGAGCAGGCGGGACCAGTTCCGTAGCTGATGGATGATGTTTGGACAAAGTGACTGTCAGAGTTCTCTTTTGGTTGGCAGAAAAGTTTTGTAGATTTATTGTTCATTTGGGAAATAAATGATTAGTTTGTAAGTTATAGTGTGTCATGTTGCTTTAGCTGTAATGGCATTTTACTGATCACTTTGAACCACAGATCATGGATAAAATGACAAATCTGCATGTCTCGACATTCTACAAACAAGGAGAAAGGTAATTACATGTGAAGGCCTCAACACAACAAGATTTTACGAATCGAGATTCGCATGAATTTACCACATGGGGAAACAGGAAAGAAGAAGTTGGTGGCTGATAACAGGGAGCAGTTTTTATAAAAATATGAAGAAAAGAGAAGATTTGTGGTGCGTTATTTCTTTCCAGTTTCCTGTGCGAAGTTGCTATAAAAATTAGTTCCACTGAACGGCTGTTTTACATCTTATATCATCATCTTATATCATCATCTTTCATTGGTCGCTCTCCTTGCGAAATGTTCGTCATGTGTGATTTCTCTTTAGTGCCCATCGTTTAGGCCTATCCTAAAATTGAAAAGGTTAGAAACAACAGACAAAATAACCTGCACACATACTCGTTCTTTCCCCATTTCGGTGCGGCTTGTTTGGAGAAATCATAACCAAATCTACTACCAGTAAAGGCCAAAAAGGAACCTATAGCTTGTGAGAAAATACTCCATAAAATGTTATCAAAAGATAATCCACAATGTGAGGTGACGTAACACATAATATAAGTGTTAATTTAACATTGTATTGTGAATTATGCTGTGTATATTATACAAATATCTACATATGGCAAGACAGAATTCAAATTCAAAGAGGTTAAACCTCAGTTACAATAATAATTCACGGAATTCATTCAAACTGTATTCATCCATTTTCTAAAGATAAAAATGTATATAGTCTATAAATAATTTTGAGGGGAAGTATTTATAATTATAAGGCTTTCTGCTTCCAATCAAAATTGTGCGCCATGGTAGAAAGTGCTGAAAATTGCCACGCCCATTATGCTCGCGCAGCCAATAAAAACTCACTCGCGTTGCGTTGACGCCGCAGCTCTCTCTCTCTCTCTCTCTCTCTCTCTCTCTCTCTCTCTCTCGCCAGCTTTCTCCATCTCTTATGATAACACAGCACAGTCATGGCGACAGTGACCGTCCAGCCGCTCACCCTGGAGCGAGGTGAGTACCGATAAACGCTCCTCCATTCCCTCTGCGCTTGATTCCGCTTTGTTTTGGCACATAATATATCTGAAGAAGATATATCTCTGGTGTTTTTGTGGTTTCCCGCCTCTCCGTAAAGGTAGTGTCCGTCAGGTATGATGATGGTGGTGCTGATGCCACGCTCTATGCTTCAGTCTAATTGAAGCGGCATATGCACTTCTTTTATTTGACTTCATTATTCATTTTTTCCTTATGTACTACAGTATCTAAAACTGAATTCGACAGGGTCGTGTATTTGCTAAATGAAATAGTATAACCGCCACACGGGCTATAACTCTCTGGGTATAAACTCACTTTAAAATCTCATGCCAGTTGTGGCTTCATCATCGGTCAGTGTGTGCATGGTGTGAACTTTGTCTCTGGAGAAACTAGTGCGAGCAACAGTGCTGGACAATGGTTACAGATAAACCACATTTCATTTATGTTTATACACAGCGTCCAACAGTAGCCTGCAGAAACCCTTACAAGCCTCACTCAAGTGATATTTATAGAGAAATGGATACCTCTGGCATGTGCACACAACCTGCTTTGGAAACTCTGTATTCCTTCAAAACTACAAGTGATCAACCAATGTGATCACATGTATGCGTTGAAATGTTTATAACGAACCAATAGATTTCATTCACAAGGTAGCCGTTCTCAGGATATTGGTGAAATTATATGGTTAAATTGGTCATTTTGGGCTGTACATAACAACACAGTATTACCCTCCAGTGCAAATGGTGAAATTTTACAACAAATGTGAATTTTAACAGTTTTTCACTATAACTGATTGTAGTGAGTTATGTGCAACACATTTTAATGATTCGACACATGATTAAAAAACAACAAGGGCTTGAAAAGTAAAATAAAAACGGAATATCACACATCTGACCAAACGAGTGAACGACCAATGAAAGCTGGGTCTTTTGATGACGTGATTATGACGTAAAAGAGCCGCTCAGTGGTGTTTATCCCCTGACATATCACTACCCATTGTAGCTAATGTTTAGCAGCCTCAATTTTCTGGGACTTGTTAAACCACTCTTCCAGAAGAACATTTGTGAGGTCACACACTCCACCAAACTTCACAGTTGGCACAACTGTCTGCATGCCTATGTGCTTGATTTCAAACACCTGTGACTGGAGCGCCTATATTCAGTTGTTTGTATGGATGAGCAATGCTTCTATGGTAATAGATATAGATCATTTTTTTGTAAGAATATTTAGAGGAGACACAATTAAATATAGATCAGAAAGAAAATAACCTTGTATTGCCTTTATTTACGGCTTAACTGCAGGCCATGATTCTTTCCAGCTATCATTTTCTAAGAACAAATGTTCAAAGATAAGATCGTTTTGCAGTTAAATTGTTATGTCTTCAAGGACAAAATTCATATCTCAGCTAGATTTTTTCCAAAAGCTATACTAAGCACGTAGTCCTTTAAGAAATTAACTTACACAAATCAAAGATTAGGCTGGAATGCTGTTGCCTGCAGAACAGAGTAGTACTGCGATGTAGAGAAGTAAATAGTGATTGTAAAGAAGAATTGAGCTCCCTTTCTAACTTCATTCACAAGATGCTCCACAACATGAGCTTGGGGTGAAATGAAAGACTGCTCTGAAAAAAGAAAGTGTGTAAAAAGTGAAATGCCAATCTTTCTAAATGTAAAGAATGGCAAACAGAACTGTGCTGAAATTTTAGAAAGTCTCTGTCACTTTTTACACTTCTAAAGCAACTCGAGTTTAATAATGTACTTTGGGTTTGTTGAGCACAAAGAGATCAGTTCTAATCTTTGGAAGCAGTTTATTTTAGACCAGGAGTTCTAAATGCGTAGTACCTGCTTGTAGGATATGGCAACAAAGAACACGTCTATCCTGACATCTAAAAACTGATAAAAGAACCTCCAAAGAGCGCCTTGACGTGTTTCTGTTTGCAAAAGAAAGTAGCATTTCCCAGTTTTTGGTTCCCTGTTGTGTGAATCAAAGGGCAAGTGTTTGTAGACGCTCTCTGTGTTGAGTTCAGTTAAAACAATGAAAGTTCTGGCAGGTAAATCCCTGAAAACGATTGTTTTTCTGAGGGCAATATTTTTCACCATAGTATTCTGATTTATTTTTGTGTTTGTTACGATGAAGGAAGCAAGCAATAAACCATGCACTCCCCATGAGTTCATTTCTATGTATTGTAAAAAAAAACTCACAAAAGGGTGAATGTAATGGCACTGGCACATAAACCATACAACAAAAAAAGTACTGTGTTTGGAAAGTATTATATTTATGTTGGATGTTTCTTAGTGGTTTGTTTATTGTACAAAACGATTTATCAAGGAACAGTGACAATATTTTCAGCAATTAATTTTTAAAAAGGTATTAATTATCAAATCTATGAATAGCAGTAATGTATTTCCATACACTGATCAAGTGGCAACTCACCACACAATAATAAGCAGATTCTGAATCTTAAAAATGAACTGAAATCAGAAAGGATTGCCTTGTCTGTGACAACAGCCATATGTTTTTTTTTAGAGTGATTTTGAAAGTAAAAGGGGATGGATTCAGCAGTTGACAGAGTGTCTCTACCAGATTGTCCAGCTACAAAACCAGAAAATGGGCTGCACTGATGAAACAATGTTTCAAGTCATTTGGATGATTGAACTAATGGGAAATCACAATCTTTACATTAACCAAATTCTCTGCAAAGGTTTCTCTGCATCTTTGTAAGTGCTCTTGAACTCTGCTTTCTGATTGGCCTATGTTTGCATATAAATGTGGGACTTGCTTCAAGCACTGACTGTCTGGTGAAAGTGAGCGGAACCATGCAAATCTTCCAAGGTGGTGGAAGATTGTAAAAAGTTACAAATATGTTCCTTCCAACTAGGGGTGTAACGGTTCACGGTATGTATTGAACCGTTTCGGTACGGCCTGTTCGGTTCGGGACACTTGCGTACCGTTTCGGTATTCGGTATTTTTATTAAATGATATAAATGTATTATCAGCGCGATATTAAGCGCAGCGCAACAATGTTCCTAGGCGAGTTTCCGCACGGACGCTATTGACTGACGAGCACGAGCGCGAGAATCATATCAAAAGCGAAGGAGAAGCCAGAGCTTGAAGACCCTCTCACCTCACTACGGTCTCGTGTTTGAGAACACTTTGGCTTCTCTGTTAAAATACATAACGGGGATAGACGAGTGGATAAATTTAAAGTTGTATGCCGACATTGTTCCACGGAGATAGTTTCCGCACCGACGCTATTGAGTGGCGAGAAGGAAAATTACATGGCGAAAGGGAAGCCAGAGCTTGAAGACCCGCTCACCTCACTACGGTCTCGTGTTTGAGAACACTTTGGCTTCTCTGTTAAAATACATAACGGGGATAGACGAGTGGATAAATTTAAAGTTGTATGCCGACATTGTTCCACGGAGATCGGGCAGGCAACACATCTAACATTTTCTACTGCTGGAGATATTATAACCAGATCTATGCTCTCTTCAGAAAATGTGGATAGGTAATTTCATTTTTTATTTAAAAAAATGTGTTTTTCTTAATAAAGAGAGCAATTTATTTAAAATATCACCCAAATGTGTCACTTTTATTTATTTTATGCAAAAATTCTACTGTGTATTGGCAGCTTTTCAAAATAAAGAATATGTAAGTTCTTATTGTTTTGTACCGAACCGAATGAACCGAACCGAACTCTCCAAGACACTGTACCGAACCGAATACGATTTTAGCGTACCGTTACACCCCTACTTCCAACTATTATTGAACAAACTTAATCATATTCTCTGATCAGTCTCTAGGAGAAGCTCACATGTATACGGCACTCAACTTGTTACAAGCAGGGAATATGGATAAAAAAATTAAATGTTTTTATTTGTTGTGGAAATGTTTAAGAAACTCTTGAATCAGGGAATGAGAATCATCCCAAACACTTTGTTGCAACTCTATTACTATTCTGTATGCTACATTAAGACAAAAAGAGCTTTTATAGGACCTGTGAGAGAAGAATAGAAAAGGTCCCATCACCTTTTCTCCTTTGAACCAACATACAGTGAGTCTATGTTACATATACAACTGCATTATTTCTCAATTTCCATCAGCAAAAGAGACTTTATTTATACATTTACATTTCGGTTGAGTTTTTGTGTTTATTCATTCGATATTAAAGTAAAGACAGAAGCATTAAAATGAACTTGAAGGCTCATTCTGCTGTTAGCTAGTTCAAATTCTTAAACCAGCCTCCTTTTAGACAAAAAGTGATACATTTCCGCATGTAATAATACAGCAACCAATTCTAGCAGTAAAGATATCATTGCTAGATCCCTGCGAAACCTGCGAGTTGTTGCAATAGTCAGCATTTTTCTCCTTTATTATCTGAAAATTTTACACTTTTGAAAAGTTGTGATATAATCACAGAAATATACCAGAAGTAATAATATTACCAGTAAGTAATAATCTCTGTTAACGAATTGATGTATATTTTACCTATTACATTACAAAGAGTTCTCGAGATAAATATAATATTTATATTAGGGCTGGATAAAAAATAACGATTCTCCTGAATCGATTCTTAATGCCTGTGAGGATATGAATATTCACAACTCGTTAAACGTTGTAAAAAAAGAAACAACTGTGTGCACCCTATTATTAATGTAGATGTGTATTTCAGTAATAAACCTAAGTAGGAGAGTTTCAGTTACCAGCATTTAAATCAAAATATGGATCCCGTGTCTACATAAACAACGTTTTAAATGAAATACAAATAAATCGAATTGAAACCATAAAAATAAGAATCGAATTGGTGAATTGGTTACAATACCCAGCCCTAATTTTTTCATAGAACAATACATTTAGGAATATGGTGCTTCTCGCTCCATATATGAAGTGCTGAGCTTGATACTTCCAAAGTAACACATGTAGTGTGATAAATAAAGTTTTAACCATTATGTTGCAATGGGGTTCTGTGACTAAGCATCTACCTGGAATGCTTACCACTTTGTTAAATATAAATGTATTCAGGCAGCCTATCAAACCATTCTAGAGGCTACTCTTCACCATTAGCAACCCTATTCAAATAGCCAAAATGGTTACTGTCAACAGAAGTTGCAGTAGGTTCTTATCATGCCATTCTAATGTAGAAAAATACTTTGTTCTGTTGATGATACCCTTGCATATGTGACTGTCTTACAGCAATCACTCCCACACAAAGGATCAGCTTTATTTGAAATGTAAAATAAATAGTCGGTGATACACTTCCGATTTAGATTTATCAACAGTGTTTATACATTTATACAATAAGCGTGCAAAGCACAAAAGTATTAAAAGGCTTACCTGCACAGGGCCACTTCTTGCCAAATGGCCCTAAGTAGAAATGTACTATTTTGCCCCCAAAATTTGCCCAACACACAATTTCATTAAATGTATTTTTCTCCCAAAAAAGCAAAGTTCGAGCTTGTATAGCTCAAAAATATTACAGTAAAATATTCTTAAATTTTATATTCTGAAAGTCAATAATACGTACTATAATGTTGTAAAGAAGTTTTTTTAATGCAGTTAAAACCTGAAAATTAGCCCAATACAAAATTACACCCATTACACTTTTTCAAAAAAAAAAAAAAAAACATGTTCAGGATGGAATAACTAAAAATATTTGCTGTAAAATATTTGTAATTTTTGGATTCTGATTGTCAATAATACTTACTAAAATGATGTGGAGAGTTTTCAAACGCTTCTATGAGAGAAAACAAGAAATGGAACCTCAAAGCACATAAAACAGGTCATCTAAACATGCAACTATCCTGGGGATAATAGTGGGAATAATCCACAACTCATGGAACCACAATTAAATATTTCACGCTTAATAAAAGATTTGAACAGAATGAGTAAAAAACATGTGTAATATAAAACAATATGTTTATTAGTGCATTGTGAAATATTCGACATCATAACAGCACACGCACTGTTTAAAGCTTGCAATTGAAACTGTAAACCTAACATGAAGAAGAAACTGCTCAGATAAAGTCCAAACATGTGAATATTAAAGAAAAAGCCAGACATGAACAAGACATCACGCCGATATCATTCAATAGTGTGAATATGGCACAGTACTCGTATGTCGGAACTGTTGCGTCATTTTAAGGTAAATCGTTAAGTGTCAATGAGAAGCTGGAAGCAGCTCATGTTTATAAAACCTTATTACAATTCAAAAATATTTATAAATATTAAAAAACATGCAGAATACACGCAAATATAGGCATATAACAAAAGAACATTTTTTATTAAAACATATCTAATGATAGTTGTTTATCATTCATTTGTTTCCTAGTACGCAAACGGGATAAGGGTGCCCCCCTCTGGTAGCCCTGTGCAGACTGCGTGTATATGGAGCGATGCTACTGTACCTGCAGAACAGTGAAAAACATTATTCATTATATGACTAGTCAAATAACCAGAAACCACTGGGGAATATTTCCTGAGTACTTTATCCAAAAAGAAATCAAATTATTGCTTTTGGTCGAACCTTGGTTGAACTACACTATCAGATCATTGTTGATCTTCTGTATTTCAAAAGCAAGAAAACATGGCAGATGAGAGCTGGTATTTTGCAGAGAGTGATTACAGAGATTTTAAGGAAATGTTCAGTGTGTGCTTCATCCTACAAATAAATTTCAACAGAGCAAACTTCATTTCAGTTCTCATTCTGTATTGAGAATATGCTTTAAATGTATGTAAGAATGTTTGGATGGATGGGCTGTTTCTATACCCTACCATTTAGATTTATAGCTTAAAAAGCTGTGATATAATCTGTCCTCTGAGAGAGTGTCTGTCCTCTGTAATCTGTTTGAAGATGAAAGCTCTGTCCAGCCCGAGATGGAGATCAAGGATTTATATTGAAGACTATTTTTGTCTGTACAGGGCTGTCTGTGTGCGCCACCAGTAATTGTGTGAATGAAACAGAGCAGTCTGGGAAGAGAGACACTGCATGCTATCAGGGGACAGATACTCCGTGAGGTCATTTGTGCACTCGGCTGTCTGAACCATTATCCTGCCAGGTGATTTATGTGCCCTTTGCTGTCTGGAATGTCACAGTTGGGCCAATTACTGATAATCCACAGTGTTTGATAAAGTGAGCATATGATCTGGACACCAGAGGTGGCTACTGCTTAGTGTTTGCAGCACCTCCTGATGTTTTGGCTGGCCAGCTGTCCACAGACACAGATTTTCCTCTAGCCATAATGAATGCCCGTTTGAATCTGGAAGGTGCCAGATGGTTCTTACTTCCTCCAGCCACTGTTTCTAGTGATTAACGGAAAACCAAAATGCTGCAGTTTTAGAAACTCCATCCATCAATATGGTTTTTGTGACTTACAGTGCACGGAATGGCACATGTGATGTGTTCTTGCTTTCACTGGGACTTGAGCCCATGACCTTTTGTTTGTTTTCTGGGAAAATCATTTGTATGTTATGGAAGCCCGTTTCTGCCACTTAAGTTAAAATAAAACAAAATGATCGTGTCTCACACTTCTGACTTTTTATCATGCAATTCTGAGATTAACAGTCAGAATTCTAAGTCTGGTAGGTAGATGTGTAATCTTGTACCACAGGAGATCAGTGGAGATAAGTGGTTGAATGCAAGTACGCATTTAAGAACGCTGGTGAGTCTGACTGTCAAGGTCTAGCAATTTAGACTAGGAAGGAATTGGAGTTCATTGGACATGAACTAGGGATACAATGCTGGTGATTGACTGTGATGGGGATTGGTGTTGTTTTTTGTGATCGTTGAAGATCCTCAGGTGGCTGAGATTCAGTGAAACAGAGTGTGTTGTCCATTGCAGAGAACAAGTCCTCTCTGAACCATCATTAGCTGTTACAAAACTGTTTTTCATCAACACTTGACACCCCTTTGATTGTCTTCTCCCTCCACTGGATTTAATTTCATTTTAGAGCGGGTTTGACATTTTTCATATTAGTAAAAAACTAACGGGCTGGCTTCTGTTTATTAATATAATCTTTGAGTGGCATATTGGTGGATTTTGTCGTCCTTGAACTAGAAGGTTGGCAGTTCGATCTGCACAGGTCCATTCTGCCGTTGTGGCCTTGGGCAAGCCACTTCATCTGTATTGCCCTGTATGGATGTGTGTGACTGGTGGGGTGTGTCTGGTGGTGGGCAGGAAGTCGTTGACGCAAATATGAATAATGCTCTGAAAAATGTAAAGCGTCTGGAAAAGCGCTATATAAATTGAAGCATTATTAATATTTAATATTATATAAATATAATAATAAAGTATTTACCATCCAATCCTGGCACTGGTCTGCTGGTTAGTTTCTACTGATGGTCCCATAGATTCATTAAATCAGTTTGGTGAGCATTCTTCCAGTAAAACTGAATTGTGTAAACTTGTGTACTTAAAATATGTACTTTTGTTAAAATATTTTCTTGGGCGTATGTTGTGTTTGAGTTTGAGTTGTGTTTGTTCAATAAATCACATACAATCATAAAGCTGATTCAAAGTGCTTGAATAGTTAACTACTTTAAAGCTTTTATTTATTCTTGAGTGATTTATTGATACAAATAAAGGTGAAATAGTAACGCCTTAGACAAGGAACACAAAGTTTAATTGCCACTGTGATTTTTAGCCAATACACGCTATAATGGTGTAAGATAGTAGCGGCATTCTTTAGTGACAATGAAACCACTTAAGATTAATTGTTTCTTCATTGAAAACCAAACATGCCATGCAGATCCATATCTTTTTTTTTTTTTTTAATTAACCCTTTCAACAAGAGGAAACTTTATTTCTGACTCGAAAGTCTGGTTCCACACACTTGACTTGTTACTTTGCTGTAATAGAAACAGCTACACATAGCATTTTTATGTTTATAAAGTGGTTCATTTGCCCTTTGAAAGAATGAAAAACTCTGTGACATTTGATTTGTGCAACATTCAGGCTTTCCCTTAATGGTTTTTTGTGCAAATAGAAAGACAATTTTACATTAACTTATTCCGCTAACATTAAAGTTAAAACACCTGAATATTACATTTACATGTATCATCCGGCAGATCCATTAAAATTCAAATCCTCCAAATGACTGTGTAACTGCGTTTGAACAGCGGGGGGGTTCAAGAGTCACCAGAGGAAAGCTGTTTTGTGCTCAAAATGGGACTTAACTATATTTTTTGTTAAAAGCTTGATGTGACCAAGTCAGATTTTCGACATACAAAATCTCATTGAAATAAATGTTTAGTTTTAGTTCAAGAGTCATTGAGTCAGTTTCTTCCAAGATCAACAAACAAACAAATAAAAATTGAACCTCAAATTCAAGTTTTAACCTTTTTTTAACATTGTTTATCATGAGTGAATCTGTAGATAAAAATAGGGCCACAGTGGTGGTGGTGTTTCCCGTTAGCAGCAATGCTAAAGGTGACAAATGTTTGAATGGTGAGCTGGGTTTTTTTAGTACTGCTGTACGTTAGAAGGCTAAATATTCTCTAACTCAGAGCTATTTTTGCCCAGAGTGCTTACTCACAGAGCCATGTGGGCAGGCAGCCCGCATGTGGCTTTTACATTTAAGGATGCACAATCACACAATCACTGGCTTTACTAGAGCAGATATATAATGGTGTACTCTTTCACTCTATTGCCAACGCATTTGCAGCCTCCGCCACTGCACTTAAAGGTCTCCATGGCAATGTAGTTTAATGTACCAATCACAAACATGCAGTGTGTTCTCCAGGCTCTCTTAATGTCATGCCTAAGAGGCAGTGTTAGATGTGACATAAATCCCAAGGCTATGAAAGTCTGATAAATGTACTCTCATGTGCTATAGTATCCCTGCCATCTGAATTCACGCTCAAACTTGAGATTGTGAAGAGACCATGAAAAACAAACCAACCCGTGCTTTTCCGTTCAGCTAAATACGGGGACATTTCAAGTTAAAGATAATTAATGACGTGTGTAATTTTCCATGCCCTGTACAAAGTAGCAATCCGCAATGCCTCTGCTAGTCTATTATTAGGGTTTTGTTTGTTCTGAAGTTCTAACTATAGGTTAACCTGTCAAAAACGATCCGGCCGCATTTAAGCTTTGTTTATAGTTGAAAACATTCTTTTAAAGCTAGAGTTTTTTTTTTGTTCTGAATGAAATAGTGATTGGAAGTTCAGATCATTTTACAAACTCTTCACTGTCTCGTTCAGAAAAATGAACAGATCTTTTTTCTAGTCATTTCATTCATTTCGTCAATTCTCTAACAATTCTCTAACTATATACACAAACATATGACAAAAGAATAATACTAGAAGACAAAGAAAATTATTTAAGCCAACAAGAGTTTGAGGTGTTTAAGTCTCCTTCATTCTACACCCCTCTCTTTTATGTTACTGAGTGCAGACCAGCCTGGAAAAAGAATTTATTTAATCAGTTTGAATAACGTTAGTTATTTTATCGAGTCTTTTTGTCTTGTGACTGCTGCAGTCTAGACCAGTTCTTTTTCAGAGCGCTTTGAGTCCTCTCATTCAGTGTGAAATGTAGTATGAGCCAGAAATCGAAAAGATTTGTTCTATACAGAAAATGTACCTGAAGCAAGTCCCACTTGTATATGCAAATTTTGGCCAATCGGAGAGTGGAGCTTGGGAGTGCTCAATTTTCGGACTTCTATAACCAAGCTGCAGAAACACTGAGCAGAACATACTTTGATAAAATTATTATTTTTTTGACATTCACGAACAATTGAAGTTGAAAATCCAGCTTTCCTTTACATTTAAGTTGAGTAATAGTTTCCATGTGTCATTAATTTAGTGAAAAATGTGTTCCCAAGCACAACCAGATAAAGGTTTTGACAGTGCCATCTGCAAATCCCAAACCCCTCTGAGATTTATTGTTGTCACGCCTATTTTTAGACTTGAACTGTTGATCCATAACTGACCTATAAACTCCCAGGAAGCAATTGATTCTGGATTTTACTGGTCAGGATCAATGGTCCACGTAAATCTAGGCCACAATGAAACTATTGAAGCTGTTACAACAGTAGACTAGCATGCTGTCTGCCATTTGTCTCATAGGTTAAAACCACAAAGCATCTCCATGTTTACTGTTATAAAAAAGTATCCATATTTGTTTTCCTGGTAATATGCATCTGAATTAAAGGGAATGTGATTTCACCCATGAAGGATATTACAATAAGATGTTATAATTTTGATCAAATCATTCAAATGACCAAGTAATGAACGTATTTACTCCACAAAGACAAATTAAATTATACAAAAATAACATGATTGTTAAATTTAAGATTCAGCCTAGTGTTCCAGGGTGTACAGATACTAAACATCTGCTCAACCTACAGTCAGACCCCTTTCTAAGAGAAAGTTCACGGGTAAAGTTCACGTTTAACAAACTACAATTACTGACCGCAAACTGTAGACCAATTACAGACAAAATGTGCGCAAAAGAAAAAAAAACATTTAATGTGCGCAAAAGCCTTGTTAAAGTCAACACATCTGTCTGATTTGATATTCGTAGGAATCTTCGGATGGCTTCTCAGCAGGGTGCTCTTCGTCCGGTTGGAGGAAATATTAATGCAATGATGCTCTCTGCCTGAAGATGGACCTCGACAGAGAAGAAATCAAAGAACACATTGAAAAAAATCCTGAATGTCGATCGGTTCATACTGTTGCTGGCTGATCACATGGAGCTGTTTGACAAAAACATTGCGAAAAAAAGGATTTGTGGTACAATATTTCTTTCCTGTTCAGAGTTGCGATGAAAATGTGGGATGAGCGGCATCAAGTGGCTTTTTTTTTACACCCTACTTTAATTGGTCATTCTCCTTAAAGAAAAACGGATCCAATATGGCAGCGCAATACTAATTTTCATTGCTACCACTCGTTCTGCCAGATGTGTGTTGTCCTGTTGGGGCCCATGGTTTTCAATTGAGGCACTTAGGTCTAATTAAAACCCACTGCTCGTTTAATTACCAGTCATCATCATTTGCACTATGGCGGATACAGATACTAAGGGTATTGGTATTAAGGTAATGTATAGTTATTATTTTGTTAAAAAATAACATACTGTGTTTACAGTTACAAAAAATGTCACTTTCACAAATGCTTGTAAAATGCTAGTTATAAACATAATGTACCACCACTTTTATTTAATCCACTCAGTCACGATTGTTACCATGGCATACTCTTTATTTTTTGCTGAAATCTTCAGTCATCAGTTTAGTTGCTGACGTGAACTGGCACTGGAGTGATTAATTTCACGTTGACATTCCCCTGACAGCTCTGAGACTGAGCCAAGTGGGACACTGCTCAATCCTGGATCTAGCTCTTGGTCTGTGATACAATTTAAGCTACGTTAAAGACACAAGTGCTTTCAATATAAGCACAGAAGCTTCAAGGCAATGTGGCGCATTAATGAAAAATGTCCAAAAAGCATATTTTGGGGTTAGAAGCGGTTGTACTGTAAATCTCTTCTGCATGTGTCTGACAGAAATCCTCTCAAACTGTGAGAGCATTTTCTCTGAATACTGTTTCCCCAAGGGCCCAGAGGCTGTAATAGCTTCTGTGTCTGCTCTCCTTCTCTCTAGGTTTGGGTTTATTAGTTCCTGCCAGTAACAGGCTCACGTCGTTCTGCTTTCAGTGTTTGGATAACGATATAATCTAATTTGAGCTGATGTGGAACCTAACAATTCCCATTTATGACTATATGTGCGAACGTGTTCAGGAGGATTTTTCACTTCTTTTCTCCTCTCCACTATTCTGTACAATGAGAGTAATTTTTCACACTCCAAAGATGAATGAGCTCAATTAGCCACACGCTTGCTTTCACCCTAACACAAATCACAACTAAATGTAGAGAGCAATACATGTTACCAGTGGCACTGCATCACAAACACTACTGGTATATTTAGCTGAAATAGATGTGTAAATCTGTGTAGTTTTCAAAAGCAGTTTGATCTACAGCCACCAAAACTTTGCCAAGACTCAGGTTTCCATATCTTTTCAGACTGTTATCAATAAAGTAATTTGAGGAAATTGCTGAGAATGCTGGGAAATTTTCCATTGACTTATCATGGGGCTGAACTTTGTAAACTTGTAACTCAAACTGAAAATCTCACAGAAATATATAAACAGACTACACCTGTGGAGGTTACCAGTCTGTGCAAGATCATTTCAAATCACTGTGCTAAAGTATTTGAACCCCAGGCCATTGAAAATAAATGGGAAAAGGCAACAAAGATATCACTGATATAATTTTTATGACATCACTGACAGCTCACTAGCAACCTGGGAACTCAGGTGAAAAGAATCCAGAACTCAGGTACTCTGGAAGGCAGTCTTTATGTCCAGTCTTCTGGGTGTCCAAACAAACAAAACATGAGATTACAGTAGACAAAACTGGACAAAGGCACACGGCGTAGGCCACAACAGAAAACACGAGCTGATAGTACTGCAACAAGGACCTATAGAGAGAGAGAGAGAGAGAGAGAGAGAGAGAGATGCCTAAATAGCTACCTCAGAGTAGAACAGGTTAAATATATAAGTCTAAGGTAAGGGAGAAGAGAAAGAAACAAAGTGGAAGAACCAAACTGTTTACCCTAGCAACCAAAATTTCTGAAATCTCTCTCAGCTTTGTAAAAATCATAGAGACATGGGATTGGTTTATGTTGCTCACAGTGACATTTGGAACATTAAGTTAAATAACTGACTCCCCATTGCAACCATAATAGCATATCTCTAGCTCAGCTTTGGAAAATAATAGAGACATGGTTGTGGTTAAAATCTCTCCTTTTTGCCCATTTGCCAGGATGACTCCACCCATTTTTAGGATGAACATTTTCTCTTCAGAAATCTATGGGTGACGTTACAGACTCTATGTCCAAAGTTTTTGAGCCCTTTGTTGTGCTGTGGGTTTATGTAAATGTATTGTGGTAAATGAATTGTCTTTTTAACTTGTATTTGCTTTTTGAATTCCATTGTGGTTTTATTTATTTATACACTAGTGTGCATTTATATTTGATTTCAAGCAAATCACTTATTTAGAGTGATGAGTTGTTGTTGCTTGCGTGTCATCAGTTAATCAAGTTCTACTCATTTGAATTAATTCAATTGCTTTTTCTTTTGCAATGGTGCAGAAGTACTGAATATGAGAACATCTTAGTATGAAAACTATCAACAAATATACCATGCATCCCTTGATTACAGAATGGATCACACAGATCTAGTTTGAGTAATCTGTTGGAACAGATCAATATAAATATTTGACCAAATCAAGAATCCAGACCCAAGTTGATCATAGGTCTGTGGATAATGGGGGTACAGCACTGTAGTGTCTCTTTTGCCTCATGCAAAGAGAGCACTTATGGCTCTCTCTAGCCTCCAGCAAGTCTATTTCCATCATCCCAGCAATCGATTAGACCAGGGGTGCTCACACTTTTTCAGCTTGCGAGCTACTTTTAAAATGTCCAAGTCAAAGTGATCTACCCGCTACAAAAAACATCAATCAACAAACAATTATTTTCAACTTTATTGAGAATTGACAAAACACACATAATAATTAATTATTTAAATTTTTTGTAATAACGTGAGTTTAATTTGATGACTTGCACTGAATTAAATCATTAGAACAGTTGTGTGTGACCTGAATTTGGTGGTAATAGAGTGATTTTTATGGGAGCAATTGAGCTTTGATCCAAATAACTAAGAATAAAAATGATGCTCTAATAACTATTTCAATTTTTATTGAAACTGAGTCGTGCAGTACAATATGCAGGTGAGGAGTGGCGTGTTGCTTGATTTTGGTTGTAATAGAACAATTTAGAATGAAGTTATGAAGCATATTCTGGGTAAAACATATTTTGGATCTGGTCATTTGCAGACGGTCCCTAAGCGATTCCATGTCAGCGGTTGCTCATAGACGGTAATGTGTTTCTGCGAATGCCGAGGGAAACTTGTTTTGATAAAAAACGTTTTGTAGTTTGTCCGCTACATAACACAGATTAAAAATAGGTATTATTTGTTTACTAAGAACATTCTGCTCTCGAGCTATTGAGCAGAGAAAACCGAATCCATGAATCTGTGGCTAACTTTACTGAACTGTGACGGGATGGATGATCGGCTGATATTGTTTCAATTTCACGCCGCCGGTCGATCGCGATCGACGTAATGAGCACCCCTGGATTAGACAATCCCAGCAAACTCATTCTAACTCAAACTCTCTCTCTCTTTTTAGATGTTGCCCGAGCAATTGAGCTTCTCGAAAAACTGCAGGACTCCAGTGATGTCCCGGGGCATAAGCTGCAGTCACTTAAGAAGGTCCTGCAGAGCGAGTTTTGCACCGCTATCAGAGAGGTAAAAGTACAAGCTTCACATCACTCACAATATCTACTAGTTAAAACATAGAGATAATAGTTACTACAATAACAAAAAACTACAAAGCATTTGCTGAATTGTGAGATTTGGTGTTGAAGGTAACGACGGAACCCAATTAAGCAAACAGTAGAAATAAATGCACGAAAGAAAAGCATACACAAATAGTAAAACATCATTAACCAACACATACATCTTGACTAAAATAATGCAATCAATAACAATATTTCCTATATAAAATTAGAAGTTAAAGCTTAATGAATCAGCACAGGACTAAACACAAGACACACATGTAAAGGCAGAACAGTCAGGGAAATGATGAACACTGAAAGATAACAACAATAACAGGCCAAAGAAGGATGACCAACACGACACAGACAGGAGAGCTAATGGCCAACAGAAACAGACAGACACAAGCTCAGAACAAAGAAGACAAGCATAACTACTCTCCAGCTCACAATTGATTAACCCACAAGTCACTCGAGAGCAAACAAAAGCAGATAGGACTGTTCCTGATGCCAGATCTCTGCCACAAACCAGCAGCGACTGCCAGGATTCTTCCACAACCTTTGACATTTGTATTATTTTAGTTTCTCTAAAGATTAAGGGAAACCAAACCAATAACAAAAGTGCATTTATATTTTTTAAACTTGAAAACATTATTTTCTTGACCATACCTAAAGCATACACAATCCTAACTGCTCTTAAGTTCTACGTATAACCAAACCAGAGTTAAACACTGAGCATATCTCTGGTAAGATCTGACCCCCTCTGCCTCTGAAACGTTAGGCCGTGTGGTTAATAATTAACATCGTTTAAATCAAGCTCACCAAAACAGGTTGGAAGCACAGAAATCCCATCCCACATCACTTGAAAATAAAACCTATTGTGTAAGCTCATTATCAGAGTTTCTGATTTTAAACCTCTACACAAAAGTCTAATTAGCTACAACATTAGCATTTGTTGTCAGCAGTTGGACGCTGTGTAAAGAAGAGTCAGCGTGTGACATTCTGTTCAGGTCATAGCAAGCTGAAAAGCTGAAAATCCGAAACATTTATTTTTTTCTAGACATGCTCGAATAGTTAGAGTATGCACAAAAAAGTATTTAAAGCACTACAGATGTTTAAAGATTTCTTACTTACTCATCTGTTTTATTTTCATTATTTGAATTTATTCTATTTTCACTTTCACCTTCAATCCAAACGTCCACTAAACATTATTATCTGGAACAGATCCTAGCTTTGTGCAGGCCTACAGTTTTGTCCCTAGTGTCCTTAGACAGCTTCTTTTTCTTGTCTTGTGGAAAAGGTTGAATGATAAATTTGTGGGCAGGTGGCTTTTGATCAAGTAATGAGTTCAATCACATGAAACATCTCAAGTATTTAGTGGAAGATAGGAAGCTTATTAAAGATGATCTAAGTGCTCAGAAAGAGCCAGGTTTGAAGCGGTTTGGCTGGTGATCAAATGCTTTTTCCGTGCAATAACATGGAAGTTAATAAAAAGGTGACATTGAGTTACAATGAACCAACAGACCTCTCTTTTCTTTGTATATGGGAAAACTTGAAAAATCTTAGTCAAATATTTAATTGCCCCAATGTATATCACCATACAACATACAAATATTTATGCTGGACCAGGACAAATCTTACAGTGCACTGCTGAAAAAGGAATTGGTTATGATTATTAGTTTGTTTAATTATTACTTGGATAATTATATACTGCTGTGACACAACAGCTGTGCTTTTCTCTCAATAGTGAACTGCTTGCTTGCAAAGAAACTAGCAGGTTTGCTACAGAAAAAAAGACAATCTAATCAATTATTGGAATAGTTTGCTTTGAGGTTACTAAACATAGAAGATTCATTGTGCGTTGAAAATATACTGATCAAATAAAACACATTTTTAAAAGCGAATACCCTGCAGCTGTAGTATTTTATGGTGTTGTGTGTTGATGGCAGGTTATCTCTATAGATATCGCATACTCCTTCACCTGATTATTCCTGGAAAGAGTCATAGGATTCCTTTTTTGGCTGACTGAATCATGTTGCCTGGTGGTCACACACACACACACACACCCTTTTTTTTTCTTTGAAGGCTGAAATTACAATTTTGAGGGGCTGCATTGAGGTGTAGTGGTTAGAACTGTAGCGGGAGATGTTAGTGGTTAAAGACGTTTGACCTGAAGTTTGAACATTGAGAAGTTTGGGGAGCTAGGGATCCCCTGGGATGGCAATGAGATAAATTTTAACATTTTACAAATAAAAAACTATTATTCTTTAAAAATTATGCACCCAACTAACTGGTTGGCGCACTTAGCATTTTCCTAACCGGCTTCATTTAAATTTACATTTATGTATTTAGCAGACGCCTTTATCCAAAGCGACTTAATTGAAGGGCTCGCCTTGATGCTGGTGTGTGACTCGTAAAAATGTCAAGCTCACACTGGCCATTGGACAGAACACATCATAGACATGTCCCCAGTTCTTTTTAGGAACACATATGCTCTTAACTAATTTACACGAAGCAGGGTTTTGGAGGCGGGGCAAGCTAACGGGAGAAAATCCAGGAAAGCACAGAGAAAGCTCTACTCATGAAGGCATCCAGTTGGCATCGAACCCATAACCTACTTACTGAAATAGAGTGCTACCCAGTGGAAGCTATATATATATAATTTACACAAACTAAGGAACAACAAAGGAATATTTACTTATTAAAAATGTCATGTGTTTCTTTTTGACTTTTATTCAGATTTCATATCTAAAACTGGGAAATCTGACTATTTGTGTTTGCAGCTTATCAGCCAGCGTACTTTGAAAAACTGAAACCTGCTATTCCGTTTTAATAATGATCTTATTGTAATGGGACATTGCATCAGATGGTCCATAAATATTTGAATCTTGTACAGTCCATGGATTAGATTAATGCTGCTTGAATAAAATATGAAGAAGAGGATCAAAGCCTGAAACTAAAAATTTAACAGAAAATGAAAAAATGATTACTTTGTGTTTTATCGAAGAGTTTCTCATGTGAAACAAGAGATCTACGTAGTAAAGTATAAGTGATGTCACACTCCAAGAATCCATCAGGACGCTGCCCTAAGAGCTCATTTCATGGGCCGACAGATGTTTGAAAAATCACATGGCTCAATCTGTCTCCTACATTTGTATACTGAAGAGGTGATAGGTGATAGGGTACATAAGTAGGATTGATGCAACCCACCTATTGTTTAATTTTGATTTAAAATATAACGTGTATGTTTCAAAAAGGTTATTAGTTTTGATATTTTGGGATTTAAAAGAACATTACAGTTTTGTTACATTAAGTTATGACGTGTAATTTGCAAGGTAATTCAAATTAAAATGTGAAAAAAATGCACAATTTCGGGTGGCGCAGTGGGTAGCACTGTTCCCTTCCAGTTAGAAGGTCGTCGGTTTGAGGCTTGCCGGTGACCTTCCTAGAAGGAGTTTGCATGTTCTCCCCGTGCTTGAGTGGGTTTCCTCCAGGTACTCCGGTTTCCCCCACAATCCCAAAAACATGCATCAAATTAATTGAATGACCTAAATTCCCCTTAATTGTGAATGTGTGTTGCCCTACGATGGACTGGGAAGGAAAATGAATGAATGCATAATCATCTTTCAGTTTTGTTTTATAGACCATCTGTATGGTCTATAGAATTTGTACCATTAGTATCCTCAAGTGATGAAAAGAAGGGATAAGACTTGGAAGTACAAGACCTGTGATATGGCTTTTTTAAAGTTCTAGCACAAACAAACACAATGGAACAGTGTATAAGGTTTTTTGTACATCTTTTACATTGTTTTGATTTTCTCTGCTTTGTTGGGGAGTTATCGTGTAATGTCACGAAAATTTGTAAAAAAAAGAACCTGGGTTTGAAAAATAGATCAACAACTGTCACAAAATACTGTTTTAAAGATTTATTACAGCAAATTATTAAAAAAAATACTTCTAAGGGTTAAGTTCATATAGGTTTGAATTTAGATGAAAAAAAATCATTGGCAAAATTATGCACATCACCTTCACATCATTTGTCAAGTGCTACACATAGTTACAAGATAAATCCAAAATCATGGCACAGTTCTTAAGAAAACTCTAATTTATGGGCACACTGTGAACAAACATGAATTGTTCCTTTTTGTGATTTGGGATGAAATACGTATCTTGCTCAGAAGGACTGTTTTCAGGGGTAATAACTGTTTATTTGTACCAGTGTAAAAGCTTTTTGTTTAACATTTTTTCATCACCTTTGCTATAGAAAACAATAATAACTAACATTCAACAATAACATTTGATATCTTGTTAAATATAAACATACATACACATGGAACATTTGTGAACACACAGGAAATAAAAGTTGATAGTGAGTAGAGTACTTTTGACTTTATTTAATATTATGTAATTAAATGTGTTTATTATTTTTAAATAACCTTCTTTTATAGTTAATGACTTTAAACATTTGTTATCAACTGAGCCAGTAAGTACCTGCCCCCGTACTGGCAGCTTGAGAAGATGGTGAAGGCCGAAGTGTCTAAGCAGTGTAATAAAAAGAACATATTCCGAACAAAATTGGTCTTTGATGAATGGTGTTGATAACAGCTCATAAAGTAAGAGCCATTGAATCATATGATATAATCAGAACAGGATGTGAGCTGCAAGTATTGTTCTAAATCCTACATAAAAATCTCCTTAGTCCATCCTGATGAAAATGTTTGCAGTTATTGGTTTCCAACAGGCAGTGAAATAGGCATTAAAATGAGTTCAACCCATTACTCTCACAGTGGGAGGCGAGCAAAGTAACTTGGTTTTTACAAAAGGTGCTGGGGGGTATATTAAAAAGAATGTTATTATTTAGCGACTATGCAAAGCTTCATGTGGCACCAGCTGTGTTTCAGAAGTACTGGGTAATGAGATAAACATTGGTTTCTCAAGCACCGGTTGAGGTAAATGCCTATATGTCCATGTACCAGTTTGTAAAGAGTGTTGAACGATATCCCAGATGTTCTACAGTTGTTTGTAGCTTGAGCCACGCTCTTATACCTGCAAATCATCATATGGCAATTTGAAGCGTTCCGATAAGTAGCCCGTCAAATAGATTTCACGTGACAAAATGCTTATGGCAGCTGTGATGGGGGAATAGTTTAAGTTCTATTAAGCTTAAACTTTTAATCACTGGCATCTTTGCAACCCATAAAAATGTATGTGTTCTTTAAATCACGTGTACTTATTTTATAAATTTTTTTTTGGGTATGGAATTAGTTTTCTACCAATGAAACATAATTTCAGCTAAAACGAACAAAAATTAATTCATAACAAAGAAAAAAAAATCCTAAAAATTTATGTTGATTTTAAACACTTCATACTTTGTTGGCTTCATTTCCAGATTCAGTTTCGCATCCCAGATTTTTGCTTACAAACAAAAAAAAACCTTCAAAACTCAAGTTCATTGAGCTGCTAACCAAAATCGTACTAGCCAATGATCTCGAGCCACTGTTATCCCTGCCCTCATGGGAGATTTGTGACAGAATTTCGTAACATTCTGGATCGCAAACGAAAAATCCGAGAGCGAAAGGGAAGATGCTGAGAGCGTAATCAAAACTCTGAGATGGGAAACTGAATCTGAAAATGAAACCAACAAAGAATTGAGTGTATTTGAAATCAATGTCGATTTTTATGGTAATTACTTGATTATTTTGGTTTTCAGGTATTTTTTTTTTCTTTATCAATTTATTTTTGTTGGTTTTAGCTGAAATTGGGTTCGTTATATTGGCACAAAAATTGTTCCATTATTTGGGAATCTAAAGAGAGGCTGATTACGTATTTTTCTTTAACTTTGATTTACTTTTATTAGCAGTACTCACAGTACTCAGTACTTCACACAAAAAAATCACTTAACCTTAATGTGTGCAGAGCATCAACAGCTGAATGTTAACATTCTTCATTGCTTTAACAGGTCTATCAATACATGCATGAAACCATAACTGTGAATGGATGTCCGGAGTATCAAGCACGTGCCACAGCAAAGGTAAAAAGTCCTGACATAGAAAAAAAAAAAAACATCCTGTAACATGTGCTTTCTTCTGTGAAACTGAGAATACCTAAAAGACGGACAAGCGTCTTACTGAATCAACAAATTAGAATGTTAACCCCTCCAGAGCACAGAGTTGATTCACCAACCCAGGTAGAACAAGGCCAACAAGCAGTTTGTGGGGAATGGACCTTCCTGTTCATGTGCTGCTGGGCCTTGTTACATCACCATTTAAGCTCATTACCACTCCCCTATACATACACAACCAAGCAGAGCTACCCCAACTTTCACTCTTTTGGAGGAATTGTGCTGCGTATCGCCTTCGGTTCCCAGACCTATTACTCAGACATCTTTCTAATACCCTTTATATACCCAGCAATCTCGATAAGATAACATGACCAGTGTAATGTTCTTGTACAGCTGACCTGACATCCAGTTAAACCAAAGTCAATGAAGTCATAGTCGTAGTAGCTTTGTTGCTTTTATTCTGACTTTCCTCACAGAAGAAATGTGAATGTGAAAGCTGCAATAAAACAATACAATGTTTAATGTTATTATCCAATACAATCAAAAGTCTAATTGCTAATCTCAATACAGCAGCCTAGCATGTTAGCGGCTACAAGGTGATCCCACACAAATACCATTGTCCAAACCTATTAAAAATGATTGTTTACAACAAATAGTCACTGATTCAATATGTTTAGCATTAATAGTAACTTATAAGTACACTTACAGCAGTGAAATGGATTGTTTGGAGCTTGTTCATCATGAAAGCCTTCTTTCACATGATGCCCAGTCACCATGATAGGATATAACCTAAAGGGCGTGGCCCAACCCTATGACCAAACAGAAATAACTTCTTGTAAGAAAGATGTTATACCTCACAGAAAAATAGACTTTATATTTTATTAGAAATATATAAGCATACACAAAGTGGACATGAAGGATGGTTGCCCCATTTTGAAGACAGCACAACCAGATAATGAACTCACTGGTAATAAACAGACCCTGCTATGGATTATTTAAAGTAACCAATCATGCAAAAAAGTACCATGCAGCTAAGTTAATTGAAAAAAAAAGAGTTTTACATTTGATAGTGGTCTGTGCCTAATTAGCATTAAAATCAGGGAAAACACAAACATACTCCCTCAAATACTAGAAATTCCAGTTGCGTAAAAAGGAGGTTTTAATCAATGATGATAAGAGAGGAGGTTGTGAACACAACATAATCACAACAGACTGGGTCTAGCTTCCACTTGCTGCTGATTTGAGTGATGTAAACAAGGGGTTTAGGTTAACCTGTAGCTGGAGACTGCGAAAACCTAAGTATGTTCCTTTCATTTTCATCTTAGGGACTCTTTAAATAAAGATCTGCTCATTTCAGCTACCTGCTCTACATTTGTGTTCTGTTTCTCCCTCGTTTCCAAATTCACACCCTATTAGAACATATCATCAATTACTTGATCATTTTCCAACCCGCTTATTCCCTTATTCACAGGGCAACATTTACAATACAATTAATTGCGCAGCTCTATTTTTAAGTCCTTTTTTTCCATATGTGAACATTTAAAACGGGCTGGACTGAAAATTACTTGCTAAAACCTTTTTGACTTGCTGATCAGTACTTAGTTGTTTTGTTACTTTGAGATTTTTTTTTCATGTTTAAAGCCTCTTTTCAAACCAGTGTTGATGTCTGATTTTTGTATCACCAAGACTAAGCAACTTCCGGTCTTTGAACCCTGCTTGTGACAGGACCTCCATGTTGTACAAAGTAAAAAACAATTCTTTTCATGAGCCAATCATGTCAATAATGTAATTAATGATTTCCTATTTCGGGTGCATTTGTCTTGCACAGAAGAGTTTGCTGTGACAGCTGTGCATGCAGAGCACTTTCAGACAGTATTTTTCCCAGTGTCTTTAAATACTCAGACACAGACAAGCACTTCTGTCAGTTTCAGAGATCAGAAGAACTGTTTGCTGTGTCGTTTTAGAATCTGAACTCTGAAAATCCTCTGTTTTTCTCCCTGTTTCCTGTGTGTGAATGCCTCTATAATGAGCTGGGCCCCACAGCGGTGCACCTGTAGCTATGGTGTGGATCAGCAGGAAATGTTTTGCCTCCCTTCACATTCTCTGTCTCCCAGTGGTTGCACATGACTAACAAGCTCAGAAGTGATGCAAGCAACACAACAGTTTAAACAATAAGTGTTTTAATAGTCTTATGTAGCCTTATTATGAATAGGAAAAGTGATTAAACTCAATAATAGTACAAATATTTTCCTTGTTTTGTTTGGGTATTTTACACTTCGGAACTGCCATCATCAATGTAAAGGGGATAATTTATTCTAGAAGTTGGCCAATGTGGTTTATTCTATTGGTTTATTCACTGAAACGATATTTACAAATCCGGGTACCGTCAAGGTTTCAGTTCATTCAATCACTTACCCCATCCACAGCCGCTTCCAACGATGAAACTTCTGACCAATCACTTCTCACCTCCAATCACACACTATAGAAAATGTAGCTCCATGTCGCTCACCAGATCTACGGCTCACAGCCTGCTGACTCTCCTGTGTTGTTTATCCACCTGGATTTCCCCGAAACCTATGAATGAATGGATCCCTAGCACTGTGTCCACTCCATCCCTCTCACTCACTCCAGCATCTATTTCCAATTTGACAATCATCCCCTCTTCGCTACTCGTATTGCTGCCTCCATGGATTTCCTTCAGGCCCCAAACATTAAGCCCTGTGAAAACTATCTTTGGACCATGTTTTCTACTTCAAAAAACCTCAGATGAGCAATCAATTGAAACATTATTGTTTGTTAGGGTCAGCGTATTAGAAGCTAAAGCCAATGAAGTTTTTGCATTTATCAATATTTGAATTGAAAGAAAAGTCAATACAATACAATACAAAAACAAAAGACACTTTAATTCCCAACAGGCCACGGTGGCAGCATTCGCAGCCAGTGAAGGTCATTCTCACCCACGGGTGGTGGAGCTGCCCAAGACAGATGAGGGGCTTGGTTTCAACGTTATGGGCGGAAAAGAGCAGAATTCGCCAATCTACATCTCCCGCATCATCCCTGGGGGCGTGGCTGAAAGACATGGTGGACTTAAGAGAGGCGACCAACTACTGTCTGTCAATGGAGTGGTGAGTTCCAAGGGATGTTTTCTGTTTGCAACCTTGCAATGTGCTTTGAATAATTGTTTGGGACAGCTAGGTTCATATTGACAGTTTTTAAAAATGGCCAAATACAATAAACCTAAAAAGTTTTCAACCTAGCATTTTTTAACACAACTAAGGTGATTAGTGTTTAAAAGTTACGTTTTAGAGGCAGATACATTGCATTGGAATGAAACAACAGTGTTTTATGACACATCTCTATTCTTAACAGAGAAGCTAAGACTTGTCAGTTATGACTCAAAACAGCATTAGGGATGAACCAGTAAAAACAGAATGTGCTGGAAAAAGGTCCCAGGCACCAGTACAGTACAAACACTGAGAGAAAACCTCAGAAACGGCTCATGTTCATTAATTGTGTATTTGTGAAGCAATTTGTCATGAATGGGAAATTAATTCCTCGTTTGTTTTGAAAGGCTATTAAATCTCCATCAAGTAGCCCTCATAGTGCAGTTTTGAGCTGACAAACCATTAGTCCATTTATAAAAATGCGGAAGTCAACAATAAACAAAGCAGTGAAGTTATTCATTAAATGAGATCAAATCAACCTTAGCCTTCTCTGAAAAACTCTCTGCTGAACGCTTTCTTCAGAGTGTGGAGGGGGAACACCATGAGAAGGCTGTGGAGTTACTAAAAGCCGCCAAGGACAGTGTCAAGCTGGTGGTGCGTTACACCCCTAAAGTCCTGGAGGAAATGGAGGCGAGGTTTGAGAAACTCCGTACCGCTCGCAGACGCCAGCAGCAGCAGCTCCTCATGCAGCAACAACAGCAACAAAACCTGGCCACCCAACAAAACCACATGTCGTAGGTGAGGCTTTTCATTGCTTTAAGGGTAACAGGGTGGCATGCAGAGCTTAGCTGCCTTTGGTACCCTTTGAGGTTTGTGGGAAACACACAATCTTAAATGTGTCTGTCTCCAGAACTGCTATCTGTCAGACAGATCCCTATTGTGCCTAGAACAACTATGAGATGGATGCTAATGAGACCATTTTCTATTATAGACATACTAAAGAGTAACAGTCAGTAGTTGTTGCTCTCTATAAAACAGACACTGCAGCTCAGTGCTCAATGATCTAGAAACAAAGCTGTATTGTGTATAGCCCCAAAACAATAGATGATGCTGTATTTCAACCTTATGCCTTGTAAATGTGTATCCAATGTGAGAACATTGTAACTATGCTATAAATATGTGCTAATCCCTCGTGTAAATGACAGACATCAGATGTACCAATCACTTCTATGACCATGTGTGTATAAACTCAAGTATCAAGTACCTAGGTGTTGAGGTAGCATTTGTGAAAGAATGAGACCGATTCAGGAGCTTAGTAGTTACCATTGTGGTAGCAACATCTGAATTTGTGTCTTGTGTGAGCAAAATGGACAAGGGGCCGAGACAAATTCTGGATTTGAGCATCACAACATGCAACTACGACTACAATAAAAGCTGCTGATAAACTAATAAAACATAAAATTAATAAATGAGTACAATTTGTAAAATTCAACTTAATAGATTAATAAAATTTGTTAAATATTCAATTTGTAAAATTTAAATTAATAAATAAAACAATTGCTCAATTAATCACATTTGTCAAATTTCACCTTTTTTATTTCATAAATGTTGTCCTTTTTGTATTATATTGCACTGATTGAGGCAAAAGCGTAATACAAACCTATCAATAAACAAAGTTAAAATGGCAATGTTTTTTTAATCTGAAATGTTCTTTTACACTTTTTTATAATTAATTTAGTATTTAATTTATTTATTTTATCGGCACGGTGGCGCAGTTGCTACATTGTTGCCTTTTGGTGCTCGCCAGTGACCTTCCTGGAAGGAGTTTGCATGTTCTCCCTGTGCTTGCGTGCGTTTCCTCTTTGTGCTCCGGTTTCCCCCACAATCCGAAAAACATGCGGTTAGGTTAATTGTATAATCTAAATTCCCCTTAGGTGTCAATGTGTGTGTTGCCCTGCGAGGGACTGGCGACCTGTCCAAGGTGTACCCCCACTCTCACCCCCATGACCCCCTGAAAGGTATTAAACGGGAAAGAAAATTATTTTAATTATTTATTTTATCTTAAATCAGCACCAAACAGCAATGTTTATCAAAGGTTACAGATAAAGTTGCTGCTCCTGCCTTGCTAGAAGCTGAGCTAACCTGCTTACAAAATTGATATTCTTTACCATTAGTTTAATCTTTCTTGACAAAAACAAGTGCCAGAAAATGTTAGAAAATCAAACTCTGCCTATGGTTAACAGATCAATCAATCTCTTGTTTTATAACACCCTTATTGGTGTTTTTTTAATATTTACAAAATATTTTACAGTGATCTTTCTGCCAAGATCGACAACACAATCATCAATTTCAGTAATCATCACCATATAAGCTGAATATAACACAACAGACTCTACCAAACAACTAAATGCACACCAATTTGAATTTAGATATCTTCAGATGGCTGCGGTGCTCTTTGTTTGGGTTGAGAAAAAATGGATGCATTGATGCTCCCTGCCTGACGATGGCATTTGCGGTACAACAGATGCACTCTGCGCCACACGGGGAAACAGGAAAGAAAAAGACGTCGACAGAGAATAAAGAACACATAGAAAAAAGTCATAGATGTTGAGCAGTTTATAATATTGCTGGCTGGAGCTGCTTGACAAAAATGTGGAGAAAAGAGAGGAAATCTTTCCTGTGCGAATTTGCTTTGAAATCCTGGGATGAGCGGCACAGAGCGGCTCTTTTGCAGCATACTCACGACATCAAAAGAGCTGTCCTTCAATGAGCTGAGAGAAACCAGCTCAGCTTGTGATGTTAGAGAATGCAGAAGAGCAAGAGGATTGTTATTCGCGTATTCAGAATCCGCTTCAACCAGCGGGCAGAGTACATCTCCTTCAGTTAATGATGCTGAGTCCATGCATCTTTCAGCTCACTGCCTCCGTGCCCCTCAGATATTATGTTTTATGGCGGCAGTAAATGTACAGCTCTGAGAACAAGGATCTTACGAGCCGCTGACCTCTGCAAACTTTCTTTTAACACAGAATTGGAGCTCGGGTAAAACAAACCTACAATTGTAATTTACAAGAAAGATTACACAATATAAGAGATTGAAATTGAGCCAACAGATTAACCCTTGAAAGAATTTATTCACATAGTTCGTTCAGTGGAATTACATATTCAACAATTATTGAATGAAATAAATGGAATTTGATTGGAATTAGAAAGAAGCTGTAGCGAAGAAAGTCTTTTGTAGCAAATCATGAGATAATGATGTATATTGTGACTGAATCCTGGCTAAGTAGCCACACTCTAAAAAATTACATTTTCTGGAAACTTCAAGGTAACCAAATACAATTTTACACTTTTGAGGGCCAACTGAAATTTTTTGCATTGCATTGAGGTAAACTAATATGGATCTCAGAGTTAAAGAGATGACTCGCTGATCATTTTAAAAATTCAAACTCCCACAATGGTGGCGCAGTGGGTAGCACTGTGGCCTTCCAGTTAGAAGATTGTCTGTTCAATGCTCACCGGTTACCTTCCTGAAAGGATTTTTTTCTCCCTGTGCTTGTGTGTGTTTTCTCCGGGTGCTCCAGTTTCCCCCACAATCCCAAAAACATGCGCTTAGGTGAAAAGCCCGAGGTGCGCTGAAGATAGGCACCAGCAGACCCCAAAAAGCGAAGAAGTGGGTTGGAAAATGAATGAATGAACTCCTGCACTGATACAATGTGCCTGTATATAGGACATCATATATGCTGAGAGCATAATCAAAACTTACTTGATTATTTTTTATTAATTATCAAGTGATTTATTAATAAACAGCTCCCTGTGATCAGCCACCAACAGTATAAACTGCTCAACATCCATGATTTTTTTCTGTGTTCTTTTTATTTCTTCTCTGTCGTTGTCTTCTTCTTTCCTTTTTGTAGTGCATCTGTTGTACATTAAACGCCATTTTCAGGCAGGTAGCTTCATTGCGTCAGTATTCCTTCGATCCGGACGAAGAGCACCCTGCAGAGAAGCCATTCGAAGATGTATGCAAATCTCAATTCGGAGCGATGTGTAGAAACCTTCAGTGTGTGGTGAAAACTGATGGAAAAGTACTGGTGATGAACTCTCGAACTAAGAAAAGAAAAACCTCTAGTAATTATTCTTGGGGTATAAACAGGTAATTATCACTGAAATGTTTCTCTCAGCTTTTGTCTGTTTGTTTTGTTTTCATTAGGCTCTTCCAAAAGAAGAAAAAGTAGAGGATGCGGACCGAGACTTGTGTAATTTTGCACTGAGGAAGTCAGAGAAATCTCAGAGGACTCTTACTTTTTTCCAGTGGAGACCATCCTCTTTCAGTAAACTACCTACAGTTGAAACCGGAAGACTACTCCAAGATCTGGTGCTCGGAACAATGTAAAACTATGACAAAGAGCAAGTCTTGCACTGAGTACGTGGTTTGAAGCCCTTTTTTTTTCAGTTCTCTGGAACCCATTACAATTTGTGGCCCCCTTGAAAGTCTCCTTGTATTATGCGAAGATGTGTTTCCTCAAAATGTATTCAGCGGTTTGTTTTTGGTGATGGCATTGTGTAATAATATTCTGAAAGGTTCTTCTGGAGTCTCTGTGAGTAGAAAGCGCTTTTCTGTCAGTTGTTCCACCCTGGATAAGGTCTTTTGTACCACCCTGTACCTGGGGCTGTTTCGTGAAGAAAGTAGATTTAGCAATAACATGTTTTATTTGTGGAAAATTATGACTTGATTAAGACTTTTGTGTGTGGAAAAATTAACATTTAGATAGAAAGTGACTAAACTGTGTCTCATAAGTCAGGCTAAAACATAAACTAAACTTGCACAGAATGTTCTTATGAGAGCGCAGCAGCAACGTGCCACTGACAGAGATTATATTCTACCTTTAAATACATTGTGAATAAATGTGTACTTTTTTCACCAAAAAAAGTGAAAGTCGGGACCGTTTCTGGTCGGTTTATAGAACATCCACTTTCTACCATTGGTTTGCATTTGATCTAATTGCCCCATTACTAAGCCCCACCGACCTCAGTAACTGTTGCTGGCTGCTTGCTAACATTTTATGAAATGAGTTATTTTGGACATATTAGTACCAAATACACTTTTAGCCACAAATTCCAAATGCCCCACTACCAAAACGGCCATGCTTACCACCACGGTCTGGTGTGAGTGATCATTTCAGCTGAGGACCCCAGGACAGAGGCTACAATAACTGCCAGGAATGTCCATATTTTGTGATGTCCATTTTTGCAATTTTCAATATATTCACTTTTTTCCCATATTTACTGAAGTCGTTTAATTTAGAACTGAAGTAGATTGTACAAAAGCTCTGTTAGTGGGCAATTTGGTACATTTTTGTAGGCAAAATTCACAAAACATTTTTGAGTATCGCTATCTCAGCAATGAAAAAGTCAAGGTTGGCTCTATTGCTCATATTGGCATGGGGAACTCATATTGGGAATGGAGCTTTTCCTTCATTTATTGAAATTTTGAAAGCAACAGAGATGTACAAGTGCTTTAAAGTGGCACTTGCATGCTATATGGTATATTATGTAAGCTGTGCTGTACATTCAAATCAACAATAACCAAAAACTAGTTGATGAGAATTTGCTAAAAATTGAGAATGGAAGGGATGAGACACAACAGAGGCAGATTTTTGGCACTTTTGTACACTTTTTCATATGCGGAGAGATCATTGCTACTTTCAAAGGCCAAAAAACCCTAAGATACTAAACACTTTAATAATTGAAAAGTACATTTTCTCCCTAAGTTTGAACACATTCCTCACAGGAATTCCTAAATATTAATTTAGTTTTCTGCTAAGATTGACCTAGGAGAGGTTATAGTTATTAAGCAAGGAAAATGGTCAATAGTGATGTGAGGGACGCATTAGGATGCATTCACACATGCAGCAAGATCGTGTTCATTGTCAGAATTGAGTAAAAGCACATATGAGACATTTGCAACTTGGTGAACCAACATCCAATAGAAAAGAAATGTTATATTTCTGTGGAAGCGACCTCTCTTCATTGCCAAAATACATGAAAGTGGGAGTAACTTCCAGCAATTGTTCCACCTATTATTGGGGTTTGAATTAAGAATAAGGGAGGAAGATTAAGTCTAGCACTGGATCTACACCAAAACTTGTATAGCGCTGTACCAGTTTGCAAAAACAGTACATAGAACTGTTCTACTGGAAACCAGTGAGCTGAGGAATCACATGAACAATGGACTTTTATTTTGTAATCGACGTCAATTTTTATGAAAATCTGTTGCTTGTGTTATCACTGTTATCAGTGGTAACCTTTAGCTCTAGTTGCCAAATGTCACAGTTCTCCAGAAACCAAACATCAGAGACATCTGTCCGCATATCATTAGTTAGATCTAGGAAAAAAGTTCTTTTGGATGTCTTTGGGTCATGAGAATGTCCCTTTAGTTTTCAGCCAGGGACTATTTGTGCAAACCAATGGAAGAACGGGAGTAACCTTGACACCAGTTCAAACGGTCCTTATTTTTACAATTGTAAACAGTGAAAGGAGTGTGGAAGTGACACTTTACCAGGTCATGTGTTCATGAAATATTGGTGCAATTTTATAGTTGTGGTTTGACTTATGAAAGTCAATATATTATTTAATATTTCAGATGTTTATAGTTCATGAAATGATAAATTATTTACTAGGAGGACAAAAGGAATGTCAAAGACAAAGACTTGTAAACTGGAGCATAACATATTTTATTTGAGAGATTTATATTTGAGTTTATCTGTTGTTTAGTGCAATCCATTTCATATGATTCATTTCAGTATAGCTTCTGTTTAACATTTGACGATTGCATAAAAAACTTTCATTACTGTGCAGGGTTTTAAATAAACTACCTGTACATACTTTTTCAGAGATTGATTTTCCCAATTCAACCTGTCCATCGTTTGCAGTGCTGTATCGCTGTGCTGTTAGATTGGAAGTCTTTTAGAAGCTAAACTGTAAATCAGCAACTAGTTCTGGACCACAACACTATTCAAGAAATATTGTAAACTGTGGATGTCTTGGTTTGATGGGTTTCCTGTTGTAGAAACTTGAATTAGTTCGCTTTTCGTTGTTTTGGAGTAAACCTAGACTATAGGCAACATGTAAACGTGACAAAATCCCTCAAAGCTGTGAAGGTGATCCTTGATTGTCAATAGGTTCTTTTTAATGAATTCTCTTCCTTTTGTATGTTTGCATATTCTGACTTTCTTATTAATGACTTGCATTTTTGAGGCTGGACAAGCTGATCTTATTATAAGATGAAATCTATAAAGTGATATGCAATTGTTATACCAATTATATTTGTACAAATAAATATATATGTATGTGCGCGCTAGCATTTGTATTGGCTGTTTTACTCATGGGAGAAGTCAATATTGCCAAAACCGCATAATCTATAACAAGAACAAAGGAAAGAAGAACCATTTTAACTCAGCTTTGTAAATATCCAAACATATTTATGTTGTGTTACTATTTATTGAACTTGACCTAACCCTGAGCCATATGCTAATAGCTAAGACAGCTAGCACAGCTAACACATTAGCAGCATCAGAGTAGACATCAACGCTAATGTATGGATTTGATTTGCACAGAGAGTTGAGAAAAGGTGTTAAAAGCAAAAAAATCTGTTCCCTTGAAAAATTTACTTTGGATAATCATTAAATTGCATTTTGCGTCCATTTGGATTTGGCAACTCAACATTCTCTCTGCACACTTCAAAGTTTGAACTTACAATTTTAAATTATTTTTAAGAAAAGATTAAATTACAGTTCCTTATGTAGTTAATATTGAACATAATTTGTAGATATGGGCTATTTTTTTCCAACTGAAAGCATGGAGATGTAACGAGGCTTGGGATTTATTTAAATGTCTGATGGGAACCATTTGTTAAACATGTTTTCATGTAAAAATGTAGTTAAAGAATGAATGTCATTCTCATTAATATATTCAAGGTCTGCCAGTATGCCCATATTAACAGATCAGCTCACGCAAAGGGTGACAAAAGAGATAATTAAGTTGTTTTGTTTGTTTTTATCATTTGTAACGTACAAATCAAAAGGCAACATACGTCTTGCACAAGTCCAAACATTCATTAAGTAGTGGTATCAAAAATATGATAAAGTAAAAGAAAAAAAAAGACACTGAAAAGATGTCAAAGAAGCAGAAAGACATTTTTAACAGCTTTTTTATTTGTTTCAACCAGAAAGTGGTAGCACAATATTTCAATGGTTTTGTTTCAGCTTCAGGAATCTGCATTCGGGTGGTTGACAAATAACACAAATCTGATTATCTTTGTGTCACATAGAGATAAAAAAGTAATATTAATTAACAAAAATATATTTTAAAGTTCATATGACAAATTATAGTAAAATGTTACCGAAGGTGAGTATTAAGATTTTGTCTCAGATTTTCCAAACTTTAAAAATGTCAAATGGTTTGACGTTCACAGTTGTGACAAAAAAAAGTTTTCTTTGTGGCAATTTGTGAAAAGAGCAACAGAACACAAGGAGATTAGTATCAGTAAGGTTCTTAAGTAGTTCTTGTTGTGGAAAATACATACTTAATTTTCACTTTATATGAAATAATAAACTGACTCTTTCATGTCACACCATATAAATTTATCCAAAGTTCACACCAAATGTGAGATATTGGTGCAGCAAATTCATAGAAAAGGCATCTTTTCAACACAAAATTTAATAGAACATTTTTATATTCTGAAATTTCAGAACTAGACAAAAAAATAATTTCATGCTAATATCAACCACCCACTTAAGAAAGTGTGCCCAACAACAAAAGATTGATCGTGGCAAATTACATTTTTTTTCAGATGCTTAAGATTAAAGTATAGGAGACTTATATAAATGCTGCACTCTGTGGATTGCGTGTAACCAAAGTTTTAAAAACAATTTTAAAATGTTTGTGGTCAGTACTCGGTGGATGGACATTTCAAATGATTTCAAATCATTCAAATGAAAGTTATAATTCCATTTTAAATACAGCGTTTAACAGAGTTTCAGCTGTGAAAAGTTATTACATTTGGCATCCAGCGTTAGGGAGGGCCAGATTTCTTCTTGAAGATGAATCTTCTTCACTGAAAGACTCAGTGAAATATCTTTTTTTGTTTTGTGAAATATCTTTTTTTGTTTTGTGAAATATCTTTTTTTTTTTGTTTTGTGCAAATATTACAGACCTCTCAGAGACTGAAATCACTTTTTAGGTGTCTCAAGGCAAACTTTAAAGCAAATGCAGGTGTTTTAAGTATTTATTCACTGCATCTATATTTATTTTGCCACCCATAACCTTGAGTTTTTCCAAAATTATTACAGCTATAACTGTTAAATACTTTTCTCTGCAATAGAACAGGTTTAGATTTTGAGGGTGGTCTCCTGATCTCCACCAGTGGGCAGCATTTGATTTGGCAACATCCATCTGGTCATGATCTCGCAGAAGCTGATGAAGTTGGTTCATCATCTCACAGGTAATACTGGATTTTTCACTGTAATAAGTATTCCACGGTGGCTTTAGCTTATAACTTATATCTTTTTATATGAACATTTCAAAATTGTGCCTTGTATTTCCTATAACATTGTAATTTTATAGTGTGTGAAAAAAACCTAGAAGGGCATGCTTAGAGTCTTTGAAAGAGTCTTAAGAGACTGCAGGAGGGGTGTTAGTTAAGAGAATAGACCAGTAATCCACCATAACAAGTCTAGTCTAGTTTGCAGACTGGTTTTGTTTCAGTGAACTGATGGATTATTAGTGTTCATGTAATCCCAACAAGAGCTGAAGACACAAAGGTGTTTGCAGTCACTCGAAAACCTTTGGGAACTTTTCTGTTCTATTCTGTTCGTTTTAATCTATGTGGGATCAATGGGAATCTGCTCACTTCTGACATCAGCTTCAAGTGGTCAGTTGATGAACTGCAGCTTCAGTCACTTATTATTACATCTGAAAGGAAAGGTAGGTTGCCACTCTTACTGATGTATATTCTACTAATAATGTAGCCATATGTAAGATAAAAAGACAAGTGAGCATATTTTCCAGGATTCTATTGTTCTCAAAAGAGCAAGATCCTGGTTTAAGGATTGAGTGTTCCCATGAAACCACTGTGTAGCTAAGAACCACTAAAATAAGGAGAGCTCCCTCTGCTGGCCACTTGCCTTAGTAGCAGTGTTTCCCATATTATGATGGTATGCCTTATAAGTACTGAGTACACCGTAAGTACATAAGTACACATTTGTGCAATGGCTGGGGCTAAAAATGCAAATTTTTCATCCGTTTATTTATTTTTTTTAACCCGCTTATTCCGTCAAGGCTCCTGGGTTCTGTTGGTGGTGATCTTCAGCTCACAGTGAACAAAAGGTTATGTGCACCCATCCATCACATTGCAACCCTCACATTCACTTTCACATTAACTCAAAAGGGGAATTTAGAGAATTCAATTGATCTGAAGCATATTTTTGGGATGTTGGTGAAACAAGAGTATCCAGAGGAAACCCATAAAAGCAAGAACAAGCAACTTGTTTCAGTCACCGTTTGGCCTGAAACTAGTGACTAGTGCTTACAGAGAGGAAATACCTAGGGCACTCTTGGCAGTCTCTAAAATATCTTCTGTAAGACGTAATTGTGTAGGATGAAAACAAGAGTACACAATGAAGTCTAGGGGAATAAAACAGCATTTACGGTATGTAGAAAATCTGTTGAGTAAATGAATATGCAAAAGGCCAATGGAATAAACCCTTAGAAGTCTCTGCATGGACCAGTGCAATTACAGCGTCTAGTTTGAATTTATCTGGAATGACGCAACCCACCTATTGTTTAATTTTGATTTCTAATAAAATAATTAGGTTTCAAAATCGTTCGAGTTATGACACATTATTTGCAAGGTAGTTCAAAATAAAATGTAAGAAAATGTGCAAACATCGTTTCATTTTACAGACAATACCTTAAGTACAAGACCTGTGATATGGCTTGTGATTTTCAAAGTTCTGCCACAAAACAGCACAATGGCACATAAAGTGCTTGTAGCAGTGATTATGGTTTAGGCCAGGTTCACTTGTTTTTTTTATTTATTTTTTTTTTTAAACAATGTTCACATTGTTTTTACCTTGACTTTGCTTTTTTTTGGGGGGGGGGGGGTTCTTTTTTTTGTATCAAAACCTTTGAATTTTGTTATATTATTTACTACTGAGAACTGTAGGAATTGATGTGGTAGTACTAAAAAATTATATCAGGTATTGCCACAAAAAAACTGTTTTAAGTAGCGTTTAAAACTAGACATATTTCAGGAGGAGTCATTAGGGCGTGTCGCTAGAGCTACCAATTATCCTATCATTTATCCTACATATACGCCAACATACCTCTCACCATTGACTGCGTCCGAGCTTCTCCCCCCTTCCTCTCCATCATCTCACTTGATCTCACATAATTCATTAGATCAAAGGAAAGTAGTAAAAAATTTAATACTGCCATTGAAATGTAATATTCAAAATGGGAAAACAAAAAAGTAAAAGAGAAATTTATTTCTGTATTTAAATTTGTCGTTTGCCCAAAATTGAAAGTTTGTTCCAATGTACCTTACTAATATCAGTTTAAGCTGGGTAATGCATTTTTAATTCAATTTACCTACTGATATTCATTTTTTATGTATATTTTACATACTTAAAACAAAGTTGAAAAAGACAAATTAAGTTTCATTTTCTTTTTGGACCAAATTTATGTGTGGGGAATGCTAATATGAATACAAAAACTACATGTCACACCAATGTTATTTTGCACAATAGGTTTCAAAATGAATTAAATCCAATGGCGTTCTGTATATTGCATTTTAAAATTATTTTGCTACACGTGTACATCCATACAATGGTTTCAGGTAAAAATACAGCATTGACCATAATTTCCTTCTACCTCTTGATAATACGCTTGAATGTGAGAAAAATTCTATTTTCGATATTTCATTCTATTTCATCACTTAACTACAACTTACCCCATTCAGTGTTGGGGTTATTAGAACGGAAAGGCAACTAATGATGTTTTGAGGACGTTCTCCCTCTCAGCACCTCAGAGTGTCAGCATGTGGCCATTTGTTCATGACAATGGTATTAAGAAGGTGTGAATGATGTGAAACATTTGTTTCGTGAAGCAAACAGACACTCAGAGCTCATTTCCTCTACTCCCTTTCTTCATCATCTCCTTCTCTCACCACACACAGTCATCGTCTGACACCCGATTTTACAGCAAATGGTGATTGATGAATCCCGTACGGGTCTCAAATACGCTTTTAAAATCACACAAAAAATATGATTCAGAAAAATTTCAAAATATTTTTTGAAAAACAAGCATTTATTTAAAAGTGTTCATTAAATATGACATAAACAACATTAATACACTACATATTTAATATTATGTACAATCTTATTTACAGCAAAGAATTAATAGATCATGAGGAACTTCAAGAAGCTAGTATTTGAAATTACCCACAGTAATTATTTCAATTCTCATCATTGATGAATAAATCCCATACTAATGTGCTTATGATATACAATTGAACTGAGCTCCAGATTTGATCGACAGCTAATCTTAGTAATGCTGCGGGATGTTATGCAACATTTGCACAAATTACAGGATATGGTAGACAGGTGTGCTGTTGGGACTTTCTGTAGAGCTGCACTGAGACTCGCTTTCACTTGGAGACAGAGACGCCATGTTCCTGAACCCTGTTGTGTCCACAGACGAGAGCCGTTCCACAATACTGGACAGACACTGCAAACTAGAGGCTGCAGGAGGTCGATTGGCTGTGACCACTGCATTGAGGAAGGAAAAGGAAGATGACTTCATTAGTGACAGTGGCTTCTTTTCTCTTTTACCAAATCTACGTTTTAAACCTCTAAAAAACAAATGTACATTTGGCCATTTTTACCATTGTGAGTGGAAAAATTGTAGTTATTTCCAAAGTCTGGATTCATTGGTGGCCATACAGGACTAGTGCAGTCAACCTGAAGTAAAGAAGAAACAAAAGATGAATCACCATAAAATATAAAAAGCCAGAAACAGTGCAAACATGGAGTTGGCAGCGGTGAATGAGAAATGAATCAAACTTTCTTTCACTGGCTGTTTGTTTGCAAGGAACTCCCACGTTCTGCTTTGGTTCAGGCATTGCTAATGGATTGAGGCAGTGGGAGCCAGAGCAGTTTGTGGAAGATGACACTTTCTGGGGGTAAATCTGCAGAAAATCCTGGCAGAGCTACAGCTCATGCCGTCAGTCAGGAATGCAGCATGGACGCCACTTTGCTGCCAGTCTCAGTTTGGCTGGATTTGCTCTGGCTTTACTAGGCTATAAAGAGTCCAGTGGGAAAGCCATTACTCCATCCTTCACTCTAACAGCTTGTACAGAGGGTTTGTCAGAAATATGTTGTGCATCTAGAATATAGACTGTGTAATCTTCCACCGATCTTGGCATATTTATTGAGTCTTGATCTTCCACCGATCAAGTAACATATTTATTGAGTTGTATAAATAGAATTAAAATAGTGATTATTAACAATAGACGGCATTTAAATAAAGTCAAACTACACAAGTTATTCTATGCTTTTGGAATTAATTATACTAATACGATAGTGGTGGTGGGATACATTTCACCATATGAATGTGTACAAATGTATCGTGATTGGGGACATTTTTAATACAAAGAAAAGTTCATTTGATGCCAAACTATTTTCCAGTGAATGTATTATTCCAACACATATAAACAACTAGTCTTCAACCAAAAAACAGAACGTTGGATTTATTTGTTTACATTTTGTTCATTAAGCTAGTTCAATGTAAGTAGATTAGAACGCAATTAATTTACACATTAGTTAAGGTGACCCGAGTGAAGATGACCCAAGTTACCAGGTAAACACAACTATTCTCTCTCTCTCTCTCTCTCTCTCTCTTGCTCTCCCTCTCTATCTAATGGTTGTGTTTACCTGGCAACTTGGGTCGTCTTAACTTTAACAAATGGTGTTGGTCTAAATAATTTGTTGCTAAAACAAATTAGAATTTCTTTTAAAAACGTTGAAAAAACCTTTGTCTCAAAACAGTTGAGTCATGATTAGTTGCGTCTACTTGTGTCATTCAGAACAGAATAGATAAGTAAATCATAAATAATGCTGATTACTTTCAAACTGAGAAAAGTGTTTGCCTCAAAGATTCTGCTTATTTGAGTTATGATTAATTGCGATGATTTGTGTCATCTTAAATATAAAAATAAAGATGTTCTACCTATAGAAATATTGATAGATACATGTTGAAAGATTTACATTAACACAGAAGACAGCATTAATTGTGACTTGCAGGGTTTACTTGGTAATGTTTACATCTCAACATATAACATATTAATTTAAATTAATACAGTTGTTTTAATAAATACAGTTTTACTACAACCATATCGATTGAATGTTGACCACACCTACAATCTGTTTGGCAAATGTCCATTGAGTCCAAGTGGTAAGGGGTGTGGTTAGTACTAGAACTCATGTTACTCATAGTTTATGACTAATAGTACTTAACTCTAGTTTTTTGTTCTCAAAATCATTCATGCATTCAAATTTTTTGGGGAACTATTCTTATTACAGCTAGTTTTATTTTTCTATAGTATATTTTGTAGGAACCATTTAATTAATTTACAAATTCAAGCTTCTCCTAGATCAAAATCAGAAGGAAGTCCACAATGTAATTGTTAGTCCCAAATTTGACTTAAAAGCAGTTATAAAATCATGGATTGTTTTCATGATGGACAATATTCCACATTGACTTTAGATCTCTTACATTCCTGACAAGCAGCAGCAAGCTTTTATGTGAGCGTATAAGAGGAGCCAGATGTAGAGAGCAATTTATGATTGTCCTGCTGAGACCGAAACCATTTACAGCATTCAACCCCTTGTGTTATATTCAGTTGAAGGATGAAGATGAAAACCTGTGACAAGGACCTTGCCGTGACACTAAAAAACAAAAACTTTTAAAACTTCAAAAAGATTTTTACCTCCATGCCCTGCCCTTTGATGTACACCTGGGTTGTTTTAACCCAAATGTCCAGAAGACTGAGTGGATTAAAATAACAGATAAAATAACCTTTTTTAAATAACCAACATTTAAATTTTACCAATTAAATTTCATTCAGATACATTAGATGTATTTTGCTAGTCAATGTCTTCAACCCAAACTGGGAACTTTTCAGACCTCCGTTCTTCTCACAACCAAACTAAATTAGCCCTCTTTAACCATTAACACTACATAAATGACTCAACTGTGAGTTTTCTTTTGTTTTGGGGCTATTCTTCACTTATTTAGTATCGAAAGGTGTCTTACCCTGCTGTCTGAGCAGCTGGATGCTGGGCTGCCAGGCTCAGAGCTGCTCTCCATGGGCAGGCTGTAGAAGCTCTCCACCTGCTCCCTCAGCAACTCTTGTAGACTCTCGATATACTGGATGGCATTCCTCAGGATCTCAACTTTGGGTAGGCGCTGGCTGGGGTTTGCCGAAGTGCATCGACGCAGAGCCTCAAAGGCATGATTGACCTTCTTCAGCCGACGCCGTTCCCTCATGGTGGCAGCCCGTCTGCGGTCCACTGTGCTGGATTTGCGCTTACAGGCTTTACAGGCCCATTGAAGACAATGACCGGGCTGGTGTGGGGCACCTGGGGCTCGGATGTGCTCGTCCTCTTCAGAGCCAGCAGGTTCCCCACCTGGGCCAAAATCCAGCATTTCAGGGGACGAAGCACAGGCACTGTCGTAGAACATCTGAGATGAGGAGAATACATCCATGACAGCTTGTTTTGAGAGTTCTCGGGTCAAGCTCTGAATGATGTGCTTCATCTGGTGACATTCAGACCTTCTTATATGTCAGGGGCCATACTGGTCAACCACATTGACCCTACCCCATTGGCCAAGAAAGGACCCAGGAAACCCCCCACCCTCCCTTCCTCACCACCCAGACCCAACACCCCTACTGAGTTTCCCACATCTGTGCTGAGGGGTGGTTTCTCACTCAGTGCTGCAGTGTGACCCTCATTACAAGAGGGAATTTTCATCAATAAACTTGCATTGGAAGTAGTTTTTTAACCTTTTGCTAAAACTTGCATTGATTAATGTTAAATAAAATGTTGTTGTTTAAGTAAATGGTAGACTGTATAAGGCAAGGCAACCCACCGTAATATATATATATATATATACATAAAAAAATGTAACAATAAATAAAAGTAATTACTGCAACTACAAAACTAATGTTTTCCAGAGCTTATTTCATTGAAAGCATTTGGGAAAACATATGATCTACAAACTAGAGGTTTAAGCTTCAAAACTCAAAACACTGTATATTAGTTGCCCTGGAATTAAAAAAAAATTTGTAAATGTTTTTCTTCATTTTAAATCAAAAGGCTTCCATTTAGAAGAAGATTGCAAAGAATGTAAGATTTTTTTTTCAAATATTAAGAAATATTTGCTGAGTTTTACAGAACACTCAAACAGGAATTGAAAATTGCTGAATCAATTTTTTGAACAAACTGATCAACAAGCATTACATTTAGCTACACCTTAAGAGTTACGTTTCCAGTTGTCTTGAAATTCTGTGTTTACTCGTTTCTCTTTTGATGAACAACTACATTTTTTCAGCAGAAAATTGGTAACGCTAAGAAAATTTTACAAATGGTAATTGATGTGTGTACATTTGTGATATGAAATTATAAATTAATTTAAAAAAACATAATAATAATACTGTTAATTATGCTCCTCTCATACAATATCCACCATATCATATGATTTAACTTGCAGAAATGAAGATAACAAGCAGCACAGTGTTTTAGAGGTACAGAAAGCTGATGCTTGCATATATTCTCTTGGGGAAGTAAGCATATGCACATTTTGTTTTATCAGAATATAGATATCTAGGGTAGTCTAGGTAAAAACAATTCTGCAATTCAAAGAATATACAGAATATTTAATTGTTGTCAGTGTTACTTTTTGAGGAATTGAGGCTGCATCTGTGCATCATCTAACACAGACTTATTTTGGAGCAGGAATTAGGAATATAGCATTATAGATTTTTTGTGTAATTTTTATAATTTTTTCTTGTAAAATGACAAGTACTTCCACAAATTATCCTTAACAATCTCATAATTTGCCGCCTGGAATAATTTCAGCCTCCGGCAATGAACCTAGCATGCACACAGTGACAGGATTATTGTCAATATTAATGTTTTCTGCTCTTTTTCAAAATGTTTTTTAAAGGTGTTATTACTGCAGTCATGCGATTACACATTTTTGGTTTAAACACCTTGTTTTATCATATCACAATTTTTTTTCTGCAAAAAGGGTTTTATCTTTATGTTAAAAATGCCATATTTTTACATTCTAGATTAAATGTTTTGTTTAGGTCTACGCTCACAGAAGGATATTCTGATAAAGAAAGCGGAAATAGAGAACTAAATGACACGCCAAACAAACACATTTCAATAGTCTTAGAATGAAACAGTCAAGAATGAGTTCATGTTTAAGAGTTTGCTGGTTAATTTTCCGCTTGAGAAAGAGCAGCGTTACAGATGTGGCCCAGCTGTAAAGGCTGGTGTTGCCTTTCAGTGGCGCACACACAAGACTGGGGATGAGGAAGGTGTCAGAGGGACTGAGGCTGTTAGTTGAAGCTCATTACGTTCATGAGTAGCTCATTAGTGTCTGTGTGGCAAATCTCCACTTTGTCATGCAAAGGACATTAGCAAAGGATTCATTTAAAAAGTGTAGAACCCCAACATCAGATATTTGGATCGCTTTGTGATCTATTTACATGAAGAAACTCTTGAAGTCAAATGAACTCAAGGTGCAAGTGAAGAATCAAGTTGATAAAAACATCCTTTTGGTTTGGCCAAAAGGTCTAGTTAATGATACAACAGCTATTTAACTTAAGTCATATAAAGAATGAAAAATTTAAGTTACACATGAGTCGATGACAGCAGGCTTGGGCCCTGTCCACATGTACCAGGCCTTATTTTGAAAACAGGTATTTTTCTGCAAAGCTTCTCTGTCTGTTCACACATAACCGCAGCACCATTTTCATGTAACCATGGATCTTTGGCCAACACCTTGGTTCCTTGTGGACAGGGAAATCTTAGTATTTTGTATATACTTAGTATTGGTATCTTAGTGTTTTGAGGGGTGGGTGTTGTCATGTTGTCACACTGTGCCACTGCTCTGCAAATAATGGCAGCCGAAGTGAGGACTATCTTGCTGTTTATTCCACTATTATGCCTTACAGCATGAACTGCATGACATGCGCATGTTTCCCACGTGATCACTGAACAGAGGCATTTGTGTTTTTGGACATGCAGTGTTAAAGAATAATTTTAAACTGCTATGAATTGACTGCCATTAAAAGCATTTCAGTGACGTTTGAGTGTCTATCTATTTTTTAAACAATGCTGTAATAAGAAATGATACTATATCAGGCTGAACTGATAAGTAGCACACAAACATAATTTAAATAATTTAATTTTAAAATCAGATGTGCAATAAAAAATGAAATTCATAGAATTATAAATATTTTAACAAAATCTGTTTAAATGTTATTGTGCTGACCAGGTATAGTAAAATGCTATCAAAGTTATTGTGTGTATATTAAGATTTCTACTTGGATTTTTGATCCAAATATCATATGCTGTGACACTCATGTCATTTGGTGTGATGTTTGCTTCGAGCAGAAGTTGTGAATTTTTACTACCTATTCCAGTAGTCTCTTGTACACCTTCCCAAAACAAGCAGTGCCCAACGTTTTGTTGATGAATTGAAATAAATTTCCTCCATGAGCAGTACCTGGTTAATTATAAAAGCAGGTTATTTTATTGTTAGCATAAAGCTAATGTTGGTTTCTCTTTGAAATAAAAAGTTATACAAACAGACAACAAACAATCATGTTTTTGTGTATGAGATAAAATTTAATGTTGTGCTTGTTTTTGGAACATCGAGGAACACTGCAGTTTCATCCCAAGATGACTGTGCCATTATGGTAAACTGTTGAAAAATAATACTTTATTACACCAGCATATAAACAGTAAGTTACAAATAAGTGGCTTAAATTTTGATTAATTAGAAATATATAACTACTGTAAGAAGTGAGCAATAACTATACATTAATGTAAAAGTTATTATAACTTTCTGCAATTTTATAACGAATGCTAACTTGCATAGATTAATTTCATATCAAAATTAAACAAATATAAGGACTGACAAATATGTAAGGATTATTGTTTAAAAGTTTGCATCCTGTTTTGTTTACATTCCTACTCTCATCCAACAGCTGCAACGCTAGACAGAAATGTGTTTACACGGACGTCACTGTTGGGCCTATTGTGACAAAAAACATCTTTGTTAGTGGTAATTCACAAGGAAATATTTTTAAATAATTGAAAATATTTTGGAAGAATTGAGGAGCGATGGTCTCCTTTGCATGATGATTTAGAAAATTAACCAAATTTTCACACGGAAATGTTAAATATCAAAGAAGTAATCATTAAAATGTTTGATAAAGATAGTTGGGGAAAATACATTTTTAGGAAAAAATAAAGTGACACTTTGACATCACACAATATGACAATTTCAGATGTTGGTAGAGCAAAATCAAAGAAAAATAATATATTTTCAACATTTAACATACATATACTTGAAAATGTAAGAGTAAAACATCTTTCTACAGCTTCTGCAAACCACACATACACCAAAAAAATCAATGGGCATGAATTGATGAAATCTTATTAAAAACTGACATGTTTTATAGTAATTGATCAGACAAAATTACATTTACAATTCCATGAACTGCCAAGACAAGTCCATTGTGAATTCTTGTAAAATCAATGTGTCCAAATTTTGACTGTATACATTTGCGAATTACAAGAACTCCAGCTAGGTTTTTGGAGAAAAATAACTATAGCAGATCTAAAATAATTAATTATTAAGCCGTCATGTATTTTCTGGAAACTATTAAGTTAATCTCATGCCTTAGAACATGGCGTTAATTGAAGTCAATAAAAGACACATCTGGTTTATAAGCGTCCGCTGATCTTGATGATCAAGAGTCTTGAAGTGCCCTTCTATTCCTCAATAGCGGTCATTACTTGAGCCATTGGTGTTGACAGCTAATAAAGATACAATGCGGATATTTCTCACAACGTGCTAAACCGTTTGGCTTCTCCAGAGTCTGGGAACCGCGGGCAGCTAAGAAAACACGGCGGTCGATGCAGCTGAAGAAGACATCGTCCGGGGGTAATCCAGTTTAGCTGTCGTTCACTTCAAAGACGGTCGGCTATTAACAACATGTACAACGAGAAAACCTGACAAAAAACAACGCGAAGTCTTGTTTAAATTGCGTAAGCACATGGCTGACCAGCGCAGGTCGAGACGCCGCACAGGACCGCTCTTCAAGCGGCTTGAGGTGCTGAGCAATCCGGTGTTCCTGGTTCCAATGTAAAGGCGTGACTGGACTTTGTCAGTCCGTTATAAGTAGCTTTTCATAGTTCATTTGATAGCATATAAACGTGTCATGTTTAAATAGAAATGCATATCAATGTTTTGTCATTTCCAATGTGTTTTTATTGCGTCTGTAACTTTTTGTGAAAAAAACCTGAATGACTTGAGTGTTTGTCAGCTCTGTTTCCTTCACCTCCATTATTCCTTTGTCTGACATGCAAGGCCTGTTCCCAGTTCTAGGCTGCTCTCTCTCCATCAGCAATAAGAGTATCATATTTGATCACATGATCAGATGTGTGATTGACAGCAGCATTTGTCTGGAAGCCACAGGAAGTGTTCTCCCATGTGCCACATCAGAATCCATCACTGTTTTTTTTACAGGAACTTCGGCAGATTGTTTTTAAAACTTTGCATTAGGGTTTTGTTTCAACACTCTTTATAACACACAAACACACGCACATATATATTTAAATAACCTTGCACTGTAATAAATATCTCAAGTGGTTGGTTCAGTTATAATATATGAAAAACTTGGTAAAGATGATTTACAAAATCAGATGATTTTTCATTTTACACTGATGAGATTGCAGCTAATGTCGTGCTCCTTCCTTGTCACAATCATGAAAATGTGATGTGCAATGTTGTTGCATAGCATTTAAAATATCAGTGGCTGACGACACATGCACAGTCCATGTACCCTTTTAAGATAATAATGGTTTCTGCTAACACAGTGTGTTTTTTGTCTCTATGTCAAAGGGAAGATTAGACTTGCAATTTTGAGTCTTGCAAGACACCTGACAGGAGATTTGTGATATTTAATAAAAAATATGTATTCATAATTGCATTCAGCAGAAGATTACAGATTAACATTAAGATTAATGTTATCAGTCAAATTAAATTAAATTTTAAATTAAATTCATGTTAAATTTTGAAAAAAAAAAAACAACAAAAACCAAAATTTGCCTTTAAACTGACTGAGGAAGAGAAATTTAAACATCTCTTTCATTGTTATTAAACATCATTGTTTCATTGCAAATGCCAATACCGTAAGTAATTATTTGTTAGGATCTCTTGTTTGCCCCATTCTGAAGCCACGATCACAGTACCATAATTCCATTGACGAATGGGAATCTCTGCTCCTGCCTCTCCCTGCTGGTTTCCTCCTAATTTCCTCTTCACCTTTTTCTGATCTTGTTGCCTGATTTTATTCCCTTTATATTCTCTGTGTTACTGTGTCACTGTGTCGCATTTTTCACTTCATCGCCTGTATCTGTGTCTCAAGACTCTATTCCAGTTATCAAATAAGCTCTATGTTCGTTCATGTTTTGGAGTCTGTTAAAGTTTTTTTTGTTGTTCTTTAGTTTATGTTCTACTGCTCTAGTTTAGTTACTGGGTCGCCAAGTGGGTTCTTTCTATGAATTTGATATTTAATAAAAATTATTTTTATTTAGTCTGTCTCATGCCTTTTTGTCTTTTTCTTTTACCATTTGGCACCCAACATTATTTAAAACACTTAAACAATTTCTAATCAAAATCTCACTAACCTCAACTCTGTCACTGACAAAGCAATTTTTATAAGAACATTTTGTCATTTTCAGAATGAAGTTAATTTGAAAACTCATATTGTGATTACTGAGGTCGTTATTATAATACAAATGGTTTTAAATGTAATAAAGTAGTAAAAAATGCTCAAAAAGACACCGAACTACTAAGGGTTAAACCCTTTTTTCTGCTGTAAAGTGAAAATAAATGTGACCTGCTCCCTTCTTAAACAAGACAATCAATACAAAACAATCAATTGCAGTTTCAATCACATTGTTCTGAGGGACAATGGGAGGTGTATCCAGTATAATATTAGGAAACCTAAAACAATAAAAAAAATTGATCATATGAATCAAAATTAATCATATTAATTTCTGTAATAAATATACGAAAATTAAAGATTAATACGAAACCTATAAAGTGCTTGATACATTTATACAAATATACTTTGATATTTTCCTAATGATGAGTCTTGTACAGCATGAAGCTCTTGTCACATTGAGCACATCTTCATTTCATAACCAATCACAGTGTATTTCCATGAATGTATGCATTGAAATCAGGTCCCAGATCTGTAAAGATATTCTCAAAGTATTAGTTTTCATTGTGGAAGGAGTGGAAAAGCCTATAAAAACACACAACTATACATCTGAGGTCCTCTTAAAGCGACAGCGCAGACAGACCGATCTGGTTTCAGTCTGGCTTGCTCTTTGAAGCCTCTCGCTTTCTTTGCTCTTAATACCAAGCAAACTTATCAGACATTTTCGCTAAATGTGCCAATCAGATGCCAATAAGTAACCAATACAGTGGATTTGCTTTGTTTACACAATTTCATATCCAAATATTATCATTGGTGTTTGTCATTATCATTGGTAATTATCATTAACAAATATTTGTTAAATATTCATTAATAACATATCAGTAGGATTTTTTTAATAATAATAATAAAAAAAAATATTTAATAAAAAAAGAATGTGCATTATGGATTATATCTATGGGAATGGGTAATTTGGCAGCTCAATTGTCAACAGTAAGCAAACAAACCCCCCAACACTAACAAACAAGCAAACCCCCACACTAGCGAATTAAAAAAAAAATGACCACAAAACAATTCAACAATAAACATAAGTGTGAAGGACAGAGGCCCAAAAAGTGCAACCTGCTACAAATGCAGCAAACAGCGATGATCCAATTCATTTTCAGTGGAGAGCAGTGACTTTCTTCAAGAGCGAAAGATGTCTGTACAAGTGACTCCTCAGTTCATTGTTTTCTACGTAATCGTTATTGCAACACAACCTGAAAGTGGGAACAAACCTAGCAACATAAATCCTAATATCCACCAGCTACTGGCAACAAGCAGTGTTGTTAATCAACTGATAGTGACCCATCTAATTATAGGTACGAAGTACAAGTGTCACATCCTCTCCTGAGTCTCCTCCCCTCTTTACTTCAAAACAAGTTCAACTGTGCACCTCCTATCACTCCTACTATATAAACCTCACTCCTGTCTGTTAATTGGTTATCTCCTTATGACTTAATTCCTGATCTCTCTGGTTGCTTGTCTTTTTCTTGTACATGTGTCATGTAATTTCAGAGATTTCCCTTCTGATTGAAAGTCTCTTCGTCTATGTGTCTCAGTCAGTCTGCTCTCGAACTTAAGATGCTATCAAATTATTTACTTTCAAATGATTCTGTCATAACGTGACATTCTATGGGCAAATGGAGGACCAAAACAGGGGTGGTTGACGTGTATAAAGGTGTTTATTTTCCAACCAAAGCCAAATACATCCAAATTATCTGGGGCCGGGTCGTGGAGGGAGCAGTCTAAGCAGGGACCCCGAGGTGTTCCCAGGCCAGCCGGGAGACATAGTCCTTCCAGCGTGTCCTGGGTCTTCCCCTGGGCCTTCTCCCTGTGGGACATGCCCGGAACACCTCCCCCGGGAGGCGTCCACGAGTCATCCGAAACAGATGCCTGATCCACCTCAGCTGACTCCTCTCGATGGGGAGCAGCGGTTCTACTCTGAGCTCCTCCCGGGTGATGGAGCTTCTCACCCTATGTCTAAGAGAGCACCCTTGTATCTGGGATCTTGTCCTTTCGGTCATGACCCAAAGCTCATCCAAATGATATCAACAAATAATCGAAATACAAAACGAAAAGTCTGACTACCAAATTTTCAGTCTGAAGTTTAGTGAAACAATGTGCCTTGATCGAAAATCATGGCCATCAATGGGTGCTCAGACGTCTGACCGAACTAGCTGTACCAACAAAAATGAGTTTCAGATTGCCATATTGGATCCAGTTTGTACAAGGAGAATAACCAATGAAAGCTGGGGAAATAAGTAGGAAATAAAAGACTCACTTGGTGGTGCTCATCCCACATTTTCATAGCTACTTCACACAGCAAACAGGAAAGAAATAGAGCACCACAAATCCTCTCTTTTCTCTACATTTTTACCATCAACAGTATAAACGCTTGACATGCAGGATTTTTTCAATGTGTTCTTTGATTTCTTTTCTTATTCTCTCAGACAGCATTCACAGCACCTGTTTTGAATTAGTATAAATGACGCAATCCACCTATTGTTTAATTTTTATTTCAACTATAATGTATAGGGTTCGAAAGGTTATTACTTTGCTACTTTGCTAACATTTCAAAAGTTATGACACAGATTTTGCTAGTTAATTCAAATTAAATGTGAGCAAATATGCGTTTGCTTTCAGGTTTGTTTTACAGACCCCAAATCGGTGCCATAAGTGCCATCTAGTGGTGAAAAGAAGGGGTAATCTTTGGAAGTACAATATCTGTGATATGGCTTCAATATTCTAGTACAATATTACAAAAAGTGCTTGGGAACAGTGTATACGTTTTAGGAGATGGTAGGCTGGTTTATTTATATATATATATATTTTTATATATATATAAAATGTTTGATATAAATTTTTGCAGAAAAAAGAATACAAAATGTAATGCCTGGAATTGTATTTTTTGTACAATTAATGGATTTTGTTGTGGGATGATTGTAAAATGCAATGAAATATATAAAAAAAAAACGATAACAAAAATTTCCACCCAAAAAAAACTTGTAAAAGATTTGTAAAAGTTACAAAGGTTTGTAAAAGATTTGTAAAAATTTGTAATAAAAAAGTAATAAAAAGCTCAAAAAGGCCTTGGACTTCAAAGGGTTTACAAAGTGGGGATAAGAACATGATGTAGTCTTCATCATAGATTAAAAAACTGTTTTGAGCTCTCACACTCCTCCCCAATTCTAGTAGTGCAGCAAAATCAGGGGACATGGCTAAAGTAGGTCTGGGTGCAGATGCAATTGGAGCATGAATTTTAATGGCAATTGGGCAGTGGTGACATATTGATGAATAGTCAATCTGCATGGAGCCTATGGTGAGCAATTCAGTTTATTAGTATGTCAACATATTCCAACTTGTTGATATCCATTTTTAGGGATATTTTTTTATATAATATATATTTCTATTAACAATAAAAGTTATGTGTGGGACATCAACTACTTGGTTATCACTGGTAAACATTTCTCCTGCTGTAACTGTCTTTTGTTTAGATGCTTCTCTTTCCTCAAAAATCTAACGTGAATGCAGCTCCATCTGTGTCGTTTGGGTCAGTGTGAGCATTCGAGTGCAACATTTCAAGTATGTGTGATGAGGTCAAAGGTGCTAGGTGTTAAACTGAAGATCAGAGAACTGCTCCTGACAGACAGCACGAGCACGCTGTGGATGATGGAAACTTCTGAACACTAACAAATCAAATCCAGGCATGGCTGATAGCCACATTCATACTCAAAGATTAAACCCAAGCACCCCGAGCAATGCAACCCAACGCTCGAGTCAAGGGAAAAACTCCCTCTGGCTGTGACTCTACCATAGCTGTCATGCTGCTAACACCTTCGCAATATTTTCCCCTGATAGTGTTCTGAACATGGGAGTGAGTTAAGGCCTGTACACATCGACCAGAATTGGGATTCGCACGAATCTCCTGATGGGTTCTTTTTGTCTGCGTCAAGGAAATATTGATGCAGTGACGTTCTCTGCCTAAAGTTGGCGATTGCGCACCTCGCCAAATGGGGAAAGAAGAAGAGCAAGAAGAAGACAACAAAGGAGAATTCAAAGTACACATAGAAAAAAGCATTGATGTCAAATGGATTTAAAATTGGTGACTGATCTCAAGGAGTTGATTGTCAAAATAGTGCAGAAAACAGAATTTGTGGTGAGCCATTTATTTCCTCTTATGAAAATGTGAGATGAGTGCCACTCTTTTACCTCCTACTTGTGTCATTAGCTTTCATTGGTCGCTGTTCTGCGAAAACCGAGACTGATATGTCACTCTAAAAACCTTTTTCGTTGGAATGGTTTGTTTCGGGCTGTTGTGATGTCCCGTTGGCAACCGTGGTTTAATAGCGAGCCACGAAACATCACAAAACATTTGGTGTTCACAACCAAAGCTGGAACTACAGGAAAACTTTACATAAAAAACATATAAATAAATTCAAACAGAACGAGTGGATCAATTGTGTCTATTTTTTATAATCTGAATTTAAAGACATAAACTAAACTTTCTATGAACCCATCCATTTTCTAACCCACTTATTTCCTTCTGGGGTCCACACAAGCACCAGGAGAACATGCAAACTTCTTCCAGGAGTGTCTGACAACCTTGTAACTGGAAGGCCACAGTGCTACCCACTGCGCCACCTTGCCGCTCTTCAATCTGCTACTATCTCAAATATTGTTTATACAAGTGTATAAATCTGTGTTAAGTCTGGGGCCTTTTTGGTCATTTTTAATACTTTACTATTTGCTCTAATAAATTGACTTTAAAAGTTTTTTAACACTTGTAATTCACAACAGACCAACACAACTTCTTTAATTTAAGAGTTTAATGTGGACATTTGGTGGGTTGCCATCACAGTGAGCTATACATGCCTGTTACCTGAGGCTCTAGGCATTCACAGTAATGTTACAACTCAAAATAGATTCAGCGGAAGAGTTTAGGTGATAAATCAATTAAACTTTACAAGGTTGAATGGCTCCAACAGTTAGAGATGTTGTTGATTTGTTTGCGACAAAAGTTTTATATCAGGGCTGAAGCAAAAAAAAAAATCCTTTAGGAATAAAAGTTAATTTTCCAAAATGTATACAATATTTTTACTTTTAATCCATTTGTTAATTTACTTTTTCTGTTTTCTAATGTTTTGAGAACTTTATTTTTCTTTTATTTTTAGTCGCAAATGCTAAATATACAAAATTTTAAATATACCAAAATACAACAATGGTTTTTATGTTTTTACATTTATAAATGAGAAAACAAAATTAATCACGATTTTTAAAAATGATTTGCTTTAAAGTGTTACATCCCTGAGAGATTTTAAAACACATTAATTCATTCATTCATTCATTTTCAAACCCGCTTATTCCCTTTCAGGGTTACGGGGGTCTGCCAGTGCCTATCTTCAGCACACATTGGCCGAGAGGCAGGGGTACTCCCTGGACAGGCCACCAGTTCATCACAGAGTGATTTAAAAACACAATCCGGTCAAATAAAGGAATACAAAGAACTTTACTTTTTTTAAGCTTTATTGTGGAAAAAAAATCCAGTGGCTATTAAGTGCTCCGTTCATTTTTCTCATTCATTTATAAAAGGTAATAGCAATAAATTATAAAATATGTACATTTAGGAAAAGCACATAATTGAGCAGGAATCATTTCTGAAATTAATGACCCTGAAATCAGCGTGGAATTACCTGCAATGAATAATAACTACAATGAATGGTCAGTAATGAAACATCACTCATAACAATACATTTGGATACCTTAGACTTCATCAATATTAAAATGAGCAAAACATTCTGTTTAATACCTAATGGATCACCACATGGAATAAAAACGAATCCAATAGTAATCACTCACCCATATAAATAATTTCATTATACCCACAAGGGTATAGAATCAAGCACTTTGGCGGCAGACTGCATTAGTGAAAGAATGGGCTTCTCTCAATGGATTCCAGCTCGGTGCTGTGATTGGTGCCATTTGTCCAACAATTAAATGACTCTATAAATATTCCACAACGTGTCACTGGTCACACAACTCCAAAAGCCCTTTCCACATAAAATGACACAATGGGAGTCATTTTCAGACTTCAAACTTCGCATGTCCTTACGCTGGTCAAGCAGCTGATTCTAACCCATACATCAGTACGAGCAAATCATTAGATGCATTGGTATAATACATTTCTCTATCATCCATTCGTAATCTAATGGATGAGTACTGGTTTAGTGGTTTCCACAATAAAAGTACTTTTTCTGACTCCATTATCGAATTTCAATTGTGAAATTTGTAGCAGGGGGTTATGGTGTGTGGTTGTTTTACGGGAACTGAATTTGGCCCTTAGTTCCACCAAGAGAAGTAGATTTTGGATAGTTTAGATAAATTTGCCGGATAAGTTTTGGAATGAGCCCTTCTTGTTCCACGACTGCACATTGATTCACAAAGCAAGGTCCAAAAAGACAAAGGTTTTGGTGTGGAACTTGAACATTTGGGGTGAAGTAGAGTAAAGCATCAGTACTTGACCTCGCAAATGTGCTTCTGGAAAAGCTCCAGTACACAAACTCCTTGAGGAAACCCTTCCAGAAGAGTTGAAGCTGTGATAGCTGAAAAGGGTGGGCTAACCTTATAGATTTCCCTTTTTTCATGTGTCTGAAAGCATATGATGTAAAGCATAATGTACCTGATGGTAACTAAGGAGGACTGCACTGGTTAACAAATTCTAACAATGGAAGGATGCCATTTTATTAGTTTAAAAAAATACAAAAATCATACACTAATGACCAACAGTAATTAACTGGAACCCAATTGGTACCTTGTTATGTAAGATAGACTGGTTGTGCTGGTCTTTTTTTATGAGCGTTATTGTAAAGAATCATATACACAGCATTTCAAACATTTTCTGGAGTTTCACTTCTCTGAGCTTTGACTGGGGTAGTGAGATTTCGGATCTTCGTTGGAAATACTGTCCACAATGGAGGAGAGGCGACGGAGGCTACTGGATTCGGAGGACTCCACTGCCGCACCTAGACACATAGACATCACATTGATGATAATCACATCGCCTCCCGCCTCCCCATGTTTTCAGATTTTCAGTTCACCGTGTTTACGAATGGAGATTTGCCACTGCACGGTTCGATATACTACTGGTACTATTAGTATATTAGGATTCTGTGCTTATTACTTGAGCAAGCCAGCAAATGAAAGTAAGCTTTACATATAAAGAGCCAAAGATCGGTATTTGTGCACGAGACTAGTCATGGCTGCATCAAAGAACAGTCTAATACACCACTTTGAGGGTTCTTTATATAAAAAAATCTTTAAAAAAAAACATCTGAGAAAAATTAAAGCTGGGTATATGAAACCTGTTACAACCAGAGTAAAAAAAACTTGGCTGTTGCTCCTAATGTGTTGAGAGGATGTCACAGCAATGCTCACGACTAAATTTAAAATTATTTTTTTTCCAGATGGCTACAGATGCAACTGGAAAAAAATTGCAGCCTAAATGCCATGCCTTCTAATTTGAGAATGGTTGACGCACATTTTCGACGTCAGCATGTGACTATGACACTTTGACTGCCCCTGCAAGCAGAGGTGGGTAGTGTCCAATTGTGAAAAAAAAATAGTAGTTATAGAAACTTTCAAAAAAGATCAAACCTGAAACTTAATGGCACAATACATTGGAACATACAGTGAATGAGGTTTGGTGTTGCAAAGTGTACAAAATAATCAAATCGAAGTAACCAAACCAACTTAAAAATCACTGATCTTTGACACTTAGTTCAAAGAATACCTGTGCAGCATGCATCACTATATGGAACTGATCATGGAGTGAAAGCAATGACTGAAGACTGCTTCAGAAGTTTCCATTAAAAAAAAAAAAAAAGCAACCTAGACAAAGTTGTATGTAAAGTACACCACTTAACATTTACACAACACTTACACAATTACCCAAAATATGTACTCTGTTAAGTATTGATGGCTAATATATGTCACCACAGGGATGGAACAGAATAGCAACAATACCGACTTTGGAATGTATTATAAATAAGCTTCCATTTAGTTCTGATAAAGAGCTAAAGTACACATTTGTACAGGGATGCACAAAATCTCCAGAACCCATAAAAACATGAAAAAGAACAATTGCGTTCCTCAACTGACCTTCTCTGTGCAGAGGAATCTGGGAGTTGGAATGGTCTGGGTTCCCCTGCCAGTTTTGGCAGGTCTTTTTCCAATGATATTCACTGGGAGTCACCTAAATAAGCGATAACGATGGAAAACATTAATACTTCTCTTGCAAGCAGAGGGGATTCACCACAAGGATCCAATGCATATGGGTGGGCTTACATGCTTTTCCTTCAGGTTGTATGTGTAAGGGTCACTGTCAGAGTTCTGTTCTTGCTCATCCAGCGTATGCAAGAGGTCCTGCAGTTTCTCGATGTAGTTGATCGCACTGCGTAAAATCTCCACTTTGGGCAGCCTCTGGTTTGGGTTAGGCACTGTCTTTTTCTTTAAAGCGTCAAAAGCTTCATTGATCTTTTTGAGTCGTCTTCGTTCTCTCAGCGTAGCGGCCTTTCTCCGGTCGGTGGGTGCAGATTTTCTTTTGCAGATTTTACATGCCCACATGAGACACTGACCCTCACAATGTGACTGAAGCCCGGGAGGTGCTAGGACATGCTCCTCTCCACTGCTCTCGCACCCTGTCTCTGACGGAACGGCATCCTGCCCTGGGGACAAGGGGCTATCGTTTCCCTCATAGAGAGGGGACACACCAGGCATGTCCAAGCTCCCATGGTCCCCTTCAAGATAGCGTAAATCGTTGAAAAAATAAGTGTTGGTCTCAAACAGGTCCATCATGTTGCTGTAGGCTGTTTTGACAGTAAGACTGTTGGCATTTAAATAGCCCTGTGACACAAGTCGGGGGACTTAAATATAGAATGTGAAATTCAATCCAGCACTTCACAGAGCTTCAGAATCATTCCAATAGGCCTTCAGGAGGCAAAGTACAAACTACAGGAAACACCATCAAACTATTGATTGTATTGAGCTACTTGATCTCATTGTGTTGCTTTCAATGAAAACTTTTAGTTCACAAGTAAGAAGTAATCCTCTCAATGCAAGTGAACAGGAAACTTTGGGTTGTTGTATTTAGAGGCATAATGAACTGCCTCCAAATGGCATTTTAAAATCAAGAGTGTTCATGCAATTGCTAAAAAAATGCATCACAGAATTATGAGCTTCATGTCAATGAAAGAATATTAGAGTGTTATTTAAATATAGTCCTTTTAGAAGTAGGATCTTGAAAGTAGTCATTGTTGTAAAGTGGTATAGAGAGGAATCTAATGAAAATCATCTAGGCATTTGAACAAGAAAAAGCTACAATAGTTTCCCACTGATTTACTCATTATTTTTTTAAGTAACCAGTAAAGATTTCATAGGATCCTGTCACTCAATATCATCAAATCGCCCATCAAGAGTTGTGAGCTCCCAGCCTCAATCCCATCACTCAATATGGCTTTCGGAATGCGGTTCAGTATAAAGTCTGTTTTGGTTTGCTCATTTTATATTTTAGCTCATTTTGTATTTAAAATTTCTATTGAAATCTGCAACATTATTCCCAAATAACATTGCAAGTGTCCATGCAGCATATTGGGATGATTGTATAACATGTTTCGGGAGAAGCAATCAGGGGTGAGCCCTCCTTCCTCCCTAAAACTCCTCACTGCAGGTATAACATGGATGTGATCCATACCAGACAACTTGCCTTGTATGTTCGTACCATAGACTGTAATGAATGACGTGGTTTCAGAGCTCCTCCTTGAGTGTGGCTCACACACGCCCCTCTCCCATGCAGTCTGTTATATACAAGTAATTATAAACAACAATTTGAGAACTTGATGGCTAGCATTGTAAATGATCTTTCTCACGACGTGAACACAGCGGTATGTCAGCTCTGTTCTGTGTAGCTGTCCATCATAGCTGTCAATCACATGGTCCCGTCTAGTATTCTATGGGAAAATTTAGCCATTGTGAGCCATATAAAAATAAACGTAAAAATAAAACAAAAAAAACAATTGAACTTTGTTCACTGTACAGAAAACTTGCGTTAAAAATCATTAAAACTGTGTAAATAATTGAATTTCTGAGGAAATCATTTTTTAATTTCTGATTTTTCCCAATGACTTGTATTGGGCGGAAATCACTCCACTTGCCGTGACACATTTGCTTCGTACCGCTATGCTCAAGGTAGACCCTGGTGGTGAACTCATGAAAGTAAGCATTCTGGATAGATAACAGTGCAAATGAACTGTATAATTATAAAAAATATATATACAAATGTATTCTTATATATCTTTAAGGTGAGATTGCAATTGGGGTAATTCCAACCGAACTGCCTTTATCAATGTTTCTATGATTGAACTTACTGCAGCCATAACTGTCTCTGAAACATGCAGCACATAGTTATGGCTGACATTTCATGCCCCAGAAATATATTTTGAATATAAATTTCTGAAATATTTGAATTGAAATGAGTGTTTTCACAGTTTTAATTGATGTCCTATGGGTTTAAAATTTACGCAATTTAGAATAACAAAAATCAGCCTGACACATCTTTGTAGAAGTGGGAAGTTGTACTCTTAAAGAAATGACAATAGAATTTGTCTTCAAAACATTAAATCCTGGGATCAGGCACAGTGTAAGCTAATAGAGCAAATAGTGTATCACTTTTCATGTGCTTTGAATATAAACATTTGGTTCACCTACTGTGTTGTGTTTATTGATAAGGACAATATCTTGTCCTTGTATTAAGGTTCTGTATAATTGAGTGAGCTTTTTTTTTGTTTACAAGGCCCATCAGAACTCTCAGGTCTTTCCTGTGTGTTCCCCGCCTCATATATGTTATTTCCCAGGTGTATACTCTTCTCATCAGTTCCATTGCTCATCTTGTTTTCCCATTATCCAATCACTGACCTCCCATCACTTACCTCAATCCAATGATGTGAGACCACTTACCCTTGATCTTTTGAAGACTCTCATAATCTGATGCATACAAACTCACTCCAGTGGTCCCTTGTTTACTTCATATGCTGCACTTCCGGGTTCCTCTCCTCCATATGGGTATTAACACCTCAGGATTTCCCTAATGTCTATAACAACTTACTTGTTTAACCTTCTTGCTTTCCATCGACATTGGATCAGCGCTATATATCAGAACCAGCTCCAGTTGTGTTAGTTCTCGTTCCTTCCCGGGGCACTCATTCATATAGAGGTGGTGAATTGTACTTTACCAGAAAACAAAGCATGTCATGTAAGAGTTAAAAATTAATAATTGAAATGTTAAGACGTTGACAATAATTTAGTGAGACTTGAGCACACTATTTTTCAAAGTCTTTTACATAGTGTTTGCATCCAAAAAGTTATTGAATATGAAGTAAAAATAGCTTTAAGAACCATTTATCTTACTTCCAAAAACAGATAAAAGGCCATTCCGAAGTGCTGAGTCTCATCTTACATTTTTGCACAAGATCAGAGTGAGAGTTTCACTGAAGGGTGTGAGGGGCTGTCAACTCACATTACTCTTGGGTAGATCATTTCAGAAAGACAGATCTTTGTTGTTTAAAATAAAAACAAATCAGGCACTTTAAAAAAATACATGGCAACTAATGGAACAAATTGTTTTCATTTATTATATCCAATCAAAACTACTGTGCTTCTGCTGCAAATGCAAATCATTTGGCTTGTTAATGACTTATTCTGGCAACTTGTGCCTTTTCTTGTACAGCAGTTACTATGAAAACTAAGTCTGAACATGGGAACATGGGTTTCCTGTTCCAGTAGTGAACAGTTTGTGACTAAGCTCATAACCAAGTTTTTCACCTCAAACAAAAACCACTGCAAACAAACTGTGCTGAAATGACACTGTTACATTTGGAGACTGTTAAATCTATTGCGTCTGGTACTATACTATACTGCTGTCTGGAGTCAGGCTTTTCCGGAGCGTATCGAATCAGGGCAGCTTCATTGGCAGTGGCCAAATGTCTGTAAGCTGGTCACTCAGCACTCAGGAAAGGACCATAGCTTTCTTTTACAAGGCTTTCAGTAAGGACAGCAGCCTACGCATGTGCACTTGAGCTAAAGGGATTAGCCACACAGGTCATGTGCCTAAGAGTGATAAATGCACCTCATTGCTTTTCCACTTTCATTGTTTGAACCAGTTGAACAAACCGGTAACAGCTAAATGTGTTTTTCCAGGCTCTGATGTAACTGAAGATGTTCATTCAGGAAGTGCAAATCTCCCAGTCATAAAGGGGTATTATTCATTAAAAACCATCCGTTGTTCAAGGTTAAGGTTTGTTTTCCTTGTTAATAACATGACATCATTGCTGAGGCACGAAATGCAGCTGCAGAGCAGGACGTGAGTTATTCCTATAAAAATCACAGAGAGAAACTATGTCTTTGTCTAAGTTTATATGCGTTTGGTGTCGGATTTGTATTTGGATGAGAGTACCAAAGCTAGTCACTTGTAAGGGGACAATTTCAAGAAAATTCTAGTAAAATCTAGAATTTAAGAAAGATGCAGTGAAAATCTGTGTTTGACAATGCAGCTGAAAATGTGTTATTGGTAACATAATATAAATAAAGTGTGCTCCGCCATGTTTTGCAGATACTCATGTACTAATTGGGCAGATCACAGAGTTTGGTTAATCATTAATAAATGCTAAAGTAATCCAGTCAGCCCCAGTTTGGCATTTGTCTTGACATCTTGTATTGGCATGATTTGGTGGGCAAAGCATGGCCCGAGTCTGCCTAGAGGTTGTTCATAATTCTTTGCCACACTGGACCATTCAAAACCTGGTTGTGTGGTCAGATAAATATTACAAAAACAACACTGAATTCAAAAAACTCCTGCTAGGTTTAGCAAAAAAAACTAAAAGTTATCATTTTGGGGGATCCCTTTATAATTTTGTTTACACATCAACGCACTTAAGAGAATTTTATGTATTTTGTATTCTGTTCATTTAATCTGCTTTGTTGAGTTTTAAACCATATACATCTGTTCAGCCTTTGCAGTAACATTGCGTGACAATACAAAAGACTTGATGAACAAAGTCCTTCCCTCACAACATCATATCTGCCGTGTTAATATCACCTTGTCCACCTCTAGACAGACATGAGAAATAAACAGTTCTGATAAAAGTTTGTTTGCTTTTTCCGCTCAATTACGATAACTTCTTTTGAAGACTATAGTGTGCAATCATAAATATAATGAATGAATGAATTAATTAATATATATATATATATATATATATATATATATACCACTGGACAGGTTGCCAGTCCGTCACAGGGCAACACCAGTTTTTGGCAGCCATCTGAGTTTTAGTCTTAGTCTGTTTGACGAAAATGATTTTAGTTTTGGTCACATTTTAGTCATTTAAAAATGTAATAGTTTTAGTCAAGTTTTAGTTGACAAAAATGTAAATAATTTTGGTCTAGTTTTAGTCACCAAAAAATTAAAGGTTTTAGTCAATGTTGATTAATATTTAGGTTATTAAAAAATGTCTTTTAAAAACTTAATTTAACTTAAAAAAAATACAATGATACATATGATCTACTAAGGATTAACTTATGCAAAAATAAAGTCTTATTACCACTCTGATATTCTTTCGAAGGAAAGTTAAAACTGTTCTATGTTTATATTGTATAAATACGATTTATTTTGAGAATTAGCAAGATGAGTTCATAACCAGATTAAAGTTTTGCACATAATTCCATTTGTGTTTTCCATTTAATGACAATATTGTAATTCTATTCATTTTGAAGTTCATTTGTGTAAATTTCTACGTTTTCTCTTCACAATGCCTAAAGTCAGTCTTCTCAGTATTGCAATCCATTTCCTGTTGCTGTAAAAAAATACACTAGTAAAAAAATGGCAGTAAAATATCACCCTATGAAGTATGACACGGGCAGTGTTTGTTTACAGCCGGATAGGATGTGGGGATATATTTAGTCTTTAATAGTTTCCTGTGCCGAGGATCAACTAAGGTGTTAGGCTTTTTTTTCTACAACTTAATTCATCCATTGCCTTACCTTGCAAATGCATTACAGCTTTTCCTTCTAAACATTGCGGAATCTCATTAAAGAATTAATGAAGAGCAAGATAAAAACATCTCAGAAACCTGGCATGAAGCAAATTTCTTTCATTTACAAACCATCAAACCCATGCCACAATACAACATAAAAGACAGACAAATAATGGCAGAAACTCCCTGAAAAAGGCTTTTTTTTTTTTAAAGAAAGAGCTATATGTCTGGTAACTTTCAATAACGTGAAAGTGAAAGTGACATTACGACCAAGTATGGAGAGACCCATACAAGGAATTTGTGCTCTGCATTTAACCCATCCAAGTGCACACACACAGCAGTGAATAAACACACCGAGCAGTGAATAAACACACCGTCTCAGAATGATAAGTTAAAAGATTATTTTTATATTTTTTTAAACTTTAGCCAGAAGTCAAGCAAAAATAAAACAGAGGCCTGATTTGGAAAAAAAAAAAAACAGTTTCTTGAAATGCCAAGTTACCACAGACACTGGAGATACGTTTACATTTTTACTATTAAAAGAGTTCACTTCCAACTAGACTCTTGGCCTCAAAACAGTTGACTTCCAAGGGATTATATTAAACAACTTATTATTATAAAGTATATATCTTTATTTTAAAAAGCGTTAACACTTTAAAAGCTGCATTCTTTGACCTTAAAATACAAAAAAATTAAAACCTCTTTTGCTCACCCCTAATGTACACAAATGAATCTGAAGAACTCTCTATGTCTTCAGTATAAATCAAACGGTGAAATTCCCAAATTGGTGCAGGAATACTTCCAGAAACAAAAATTGTGGCATTCTGAAGGTGTTCAGGAGAGGGTCTGTGCCTTAATTTTTAATGCAAGAGAAAGAGGCAGGGAGCTGATGCAGCAAACGCATAGGTGTGTAAAGGCCTTTGTGGTCATTACAGTAAAAAGCAGTTTGTGAAAATGGTCCAAAATCTCCTTTTAAATGGTCCTGAAAACACTTTCATTAATTCATCGCTGATCTGAATCATATTTATTGATTGCATCTTGGAAACTGGCATCTTCAGGTACCATCTTCTATTGGTCTACTGTCTTTTTAGCCTCTTCTGTTCTTTTTCATTGCTGCTTTTTAAACGTTAACAAGTAACTTAATATATCTGTTTATATTACAATTTTAATAAATCAAACACAGTGATGGACTGGCAACCTGTCCAGGGTGTACCCCCGCCTCTCGCCCAATGTGAGGCTGGAGATAGGGACCAGCAGACCCCCTTGACCCCAAAAAGGGAATAGAATGGCTGGAAAATGAATGAATGAATAAATTAAACAAACAAAATGTTTAAATTCTGGTGCCACTGCCACCTAATCCATCGGAGCAAAATCCAGAATCACACCATGTGGGCAGGAACGTCCTCTTTCACATCTCCGCATATGATCCCGTTCAAGTAAATTTTTTTACGTCCTTCTTTTCCAGGTCTACCTCTTGCTCTAACACCAACTCCTTCTGAATCTCTCACCTGGAATACATTACATTACATTTACATTATATTTATGCATTTGACAGAAGCTTTTAACAAAAGTGACTTACATTTTGAATGAATGAACACATTTTTTAATACTTACCTCCTTGCTCCGATGATGTATAAATTATCTTAAATTTCTCAAAATTTAGAGAAAAAAAAAACACCCAGGAGGCAGGTTGAAGATATACATCAAATGTTTAAATGGCATTCCTCATCTGAGATGTTTTGACTTTCATGTACAATTGGCATACTCTAAAAACTTAAGAAACATTGAGGATTAATATTAATCTCATAATTTCCCATAAATTCATCAATCTCACTCGGAAAATTGGTAATAGCTGAACACAAAAAGCATTTTTCATTTCTGATTATAATTTATGTCAGGGATTGACCTAATTATTTCTTTTCTTGCCTGATTTCTCTTGCTCTACCCCTCTCTTTATCCTCTATTTTTTTAAATGATAATCACATACATTTAATATAAAAATATGAAACAACAATGAATCATTTGGTTCAACTTTATGGAGGACAAAGCTTATGTTTTTGGGTGCCTAGAACATAAAATGATTTAAACAAGATCTTGATACTTCCAGGCTGCATCAGATCGAAAAACAATGATTAATAGATCCAAGATTAGAGTCTCCTGCAAGATAACAGGAGCGTAGGTTAGTATGGTAGGTGAGTATTGTTGACCACAGGTGGTGTTTGCAGGTGAGTATTTAGGTGGAGCAGGAACCAGATATCTTCAAAAACACTGGATGTAAACATCACCATCTTATTTAGAAGGAGACATGGAGGGCTTTGTGAGAATCAGTGTGTGTGGTAAATTAGAGGGTGAGTGACTGGGAGCGGTGAGTTTATATTGGAAGTGGGGATGTACCTCAACTCAAGTAAACAGCAGGAGTGACTTATGTGTCTGGAACTGTGGCAGTCCCTGACATGGAGTGGGTTCCAGTACAAAAAAAAACACTTAGGCTGCAAGTTGTGCTTGTTGTAGATCATTTTTAAGAGACATTTCTCATCGGAGCCATTAAAACTGTGTAGTTGCAATAATGTGTCCTTTTCTGAAATGTGCAATTTCAATGGTGAAGAACCTTTTAATATTCATCTTTACAATCATGCGCTAAGTAAAGCTATTAACAGGTTCTTAAAGGTTACATGTGATTACCATTGAATTGAGAACACTGCAAGTTACTTCATTCTCAAATATGTTCCTCCAGAGGACTCCCAAGTGTCATGACTCTGCTGATAAATCTCTCCATGTGTCAAGGACTTGGTGCTTCAGCTGTCAGAGAGAATCATGGGGGTCCCTGACAAGGAGCCTAAAGCTCTTGAGGCACATTGTTAGACAGATTTTCAATGTTTGTGGTAGAAATGCAAGTCAGTCAGTCCCAGGTTGATGGTACTGCATCTCAGTACGCTAATAAAAATATGGACTATTCAAACACAGGTGGACATTACTGATCCTATCTGTCAATTACTGTTATTTATTTTGGGAAAGTGCTCATCTTAAGAGGATGAGCGTAGGAGCTAAAAAAATGATAATTTTTATAAAACAGAGACAAAAAGTTCCAAATTTGGTAGCTAACTAACATGGTGGACACAAAGGGAAGGAAGGAAATTCAATGTATTTGTAAAAGCCTTATAGCTGAACCAAAGTATTATGAGGAGGTCACACTACTCTGGAACTATGCGGATTTCGCCACATTCGATTATATAGTTATTATATATATTGAAAAATAAACAATTCACTATATAACTTGCCTAAATTATATCAGAGTGTTCTCTAATCTACTTTAAAGCACTACAGAAATCCTGAAAATGTACATTTGCTTCATATTGAGTGATCCAAAAAGACAATGTGTTGGCTCAAGTTTCATCACGTGACCTGATAACCATAATCCAGAATCACACCAGGAACTACCACTTTTGCATCGCTGCATGTGTATCCTTGTAAAGTTAATGGAATTTTTTCCATCATATGACCACGCCATTAGAGCCTGCAACTCCACTCACAATCCAGATTACCTGGAACTACTTACCTCATCATCCAATCACAGTCTACGAAGTTCCCAAAAAAAACTACAACTCACAATAGGTCCCTGCTTGTTGTCAATGTTGTTCCCCCTTGTTACTTTCAGGACTCCCTTGCTAGCTCTCTTCAGCTTTGTGAGTTTTTACTATCTGCTACTTTACCTGCGCAGCACTTTCTCCTTAGATCCAGGAGACGCAACCTAGTGTGTTCCTGTTGGTGTGCGATCTCCACCATCGGCAAGTCCTCAAGTTGAGTCCACCTGCTAGCACCTTAGCACTTTGGACCACATAAATTTGTCTGGGAGTGGGCTCAATTGGTTCATTCATATGTAAGATCTATTTCAATTTTGGGATTTTAAGTGTGCCTTAAGTCCAGTGAATATCACATTTTATCAGGAATTAGTGCTAACTTGACAAGCATGCTCTGGGGGACATTGGTATGTGCCATAATTTGTAAACCTGCAGACTTTTTTTATTCTTGTTTTTGTTATTTACTAGTCCTCTACTCTCAAATGATATGCTTTGTATGGCTTGTTTAAATCATGGATGTGGTTAGACCACAATAGCACATACAGTTTTAAATGTTCACTGAGTGATGGTCAGCACTGCTTGCAGGTCAAGCTAATCATCTTGTGTTGCCTCCAAGCATCCACATCATGAGCTGGTTTTAGAGAAAATTTTATTGAGCATGACGGACTACTCATATATTAGCTGTGTTCACACCTGGAAATCCAACTGGCCAATTGAAGCTTAAGTTGCTGTGTCACGGCAGTGATGACAGTGTTCCACCTGGGTTGTGACCTCATTCACCCACAAGATCAAATGTCAAGTCCCCCAATGAGTAAAATATAGCTCTGGACCAATTTGCCATGATGAAGTGGAAACAAGGTCATTGAACATATGTACAATAGGGAAAGAGACAAGATGTTTCCATGTACCACTGCTCATCCAAACCCTTCAGCACTCAATAGGATGTCTACATTATTGTCGTTTTCAAAATCCCTTGTAAATTTGACCAAGCATTGATTGATTTCTTTTGCATCCTATTATTGACTATTGATTCATGTTATTTATGTCAACAGAAAACACAAAATTAATAGCATTGTAAATTGGAGTCCGCTATTGGTTTCTAATTTAAAAGTACCTTGATTGTATACAAGCATGCTTACTGGAAGAAAATGTTGGCGAAAAGTGTAAAGGTACAGAGTTCATGGGCTATGGGGGTGGTAAACACGAACTTATGTAGAGTTTATGTTCGAGTTCGCTGCATTTAGTGAATGGAGACTGAGTTCATAAAGTTGCCTGTCTTGAGTGATCAATGTAGCTAATGACTACAGATCAATGGATGTGCCATCAAATGAAAGGGACAGAGTGTGCCATCTTTCTTTTGACATAATGTAACAAGTTTAGAAAAATTTCGTTTTGCAGTGGTTACTTTGAAGCCTCTTGTTTAGCACCTTGTGGCCAGGAGTGTCTCATTTTTGACCCCTGGAAAACTACCGCATGTTGCAAATGGCTCCTTTCACTAAAATGTCTTTTCAAAGTTGTGATCCTGACACAAAACTTTCTTCTTCTCTGCCTCATAGTTTGAATCTGTCCAATCAACTGCTGGTCAAAGCAGTCATTTCTATTTACCTTCTTGTAATAAAGTTGTTGAGCAAGGTGCACTATTTGTCAAGTGGGCAGACCTGCCGTGAAAAGCACCCCAGAGATAATCATTTGCGTTCATAAAATGAATTGAAGTATTCATTCTTGAATAATAATGTAAAAGGCACAAACAAACACACTATATGATCACATTTTAAAGTCTTTATTTCAAGCTGTCCATTTTAAGACGTTTTAAGCCTTTTTTTACAGCAATACATTATAAAAAAGCTCGTTTAAACAAAATTATCCTATTCTAGTAAAAATTGTCATTCAACACAACAAAGAAATCAAATTACGGCCAACAAAAGTTTTGTTTCGTTGCCGCTTATGCAACCTCAGTGGCAGGGGGTGCTTTTTCCTGCTCTCTAATGAGGCATATCATGAGCACTGGTAACTTGGGGAACATTGGTCGACAGACCAGTGAACAGCTTTGAACATGGCATGACACATGAAATACCGGTACCTCACAATTGCAGGGATTTTAATAAATGTCCACTACATTTGCATTCGCATATTGGTGAACCATACCAAAGGGCTGCATTTTTAAATGGACAACATTCATAGGACCAGTGCAACAATTTTGGTTCCTCTACAATGGCCTTGGCTACTTTTCAGCATTGGCATACCCTTTATCCTTCAAGAGGCATTAGGAGTGCAATCAGTTCCTGATATAGTATTTCTTTAGAAGCCATCATAAGTTCCACTGCAAAGCCTGACCTCTTTTGCCTTCCCATCAGACATAATCCTGCACAAACAGAGTCCTCCTGAGCCCTCTGTCCCCATCCTAGACTGAAGTCCCCAATGGCCATTCTGGCTTCATTCTTTGTGTGATAGCATCTCCTAAACACTCCAGTGTTCAGCCTCCAGTGGCTGAAAGTAGACCTCGGCCTGGCTCAAGACCCCAGAGTGAAGCTCCACTATGCTAAAGCAAAGCAAACAGACGCCATCTCTCACTGTCATCATCATTGGGCTCCAGCGTGCAGGTCAGAGATGAGGGGGTTTGAGTTTCAAAGCTAGCTAGGAAAATAATGATGAGATCTTGATTCTCCTGATGGAATAGGGCTTTGAAGGGGGTTGGTTCAAAGAAAAACGGCTGATGTGCATCAATTATCACTGAAATGAATTTAGCATCTCAGTGGTTGAATAGCCAACAAAAGCACTCATAAAAGATGGACCTTGCTGGGTCAAAAGAAGACAAGTTTCCAAAACTTTTTGGAAAAACTGAACAATAAGGTTTCAATTTTAGTCTGTGTTATATATCCAGCCGACTAATGTGGATAATTCAAGAGTCAAGAATACCCCTTTAAATTAAGAGTACTCAAAACATTTGAGCGGACCAAGCATACTTTAGAAAATCATACCCAAAAAACTTCAAATGTAATGTTCATCAACTAAACAAATGGTTTGAAGTGATTGGTTTTCACAAGTTATAAATACTCTTAACCTATGGGTTCACAGTGTACTTTTCACCTTCGGTAAGTGTGTTGAGAGCAGTTGTTTTTTTAACCTTGCTTCCTTAAGTGTCAACAGCTCCCAGTGACCTTTATCCACCCTGAATCCTGTCCAATAAAGTTCATTCCTTTTTCTTGTATCAAATTTAAATGAGAATTAGCATGATAAGCATGAACTATTTCCTAAAAATGGCAGTGTTTGGCAGTAATTTATTATTTAATTATTAGTTACTGTAGTTAGATTACTTTTTAGAAATGCGGTAATTAAACACGTTATAATTTTAATTAGATTATAGTTACTGTCCAAGTAACTATGTGTTACAGAGTTGCTGAGAGAAAACGCATATTTATAATTCAACGTTTTAAAACAGCTTTGTCAGTGTCAGCCTGGGGTAGGTGCTTGGCTTTCAGTTGCACACGGGGGAGGGGGAGCTCAGTTCTGGACCAAATATCCAATAAATTAACTGCTCCTTGTGTAAATATCCAATCAGCGAGCTCTAAAGTTAGAGGTGGGTGGGACTTCTCGTGTTTCACTATGAGCGGAGCTCCCTCAGTCAGCACTTTGAGGATCACCATAAGCTTTCAAACCTGTTGTTTAGGAACATTTTGCTGTCGAATACAACAGAAGTAACTAGTAGTGTAACTAATTACTTGAAAAATAAAGAAATCAAAAGAGTAACTTGATTACTTTTAAAAGGAGTAATCAGTAATTTAATTACATTTGGGAAGTAACTTACCCAACTCTGCAACCAGAACATTTGGCGATTTTTTTTAGTTTAGATTTTTTCTGTAAACAAATGTTAATTTGTTCATGAATCATTTTTGTCATCATCCTGTCAATGCTTTAAGGATGAAAATGTGACAATACAAAATGACCGGGGAATTCTGAAAACTACAACAAAGGACATTTTGTTAAATAATGATTAGTGCATTTTTTGCATAACATTAAATCAATCGATCCATCCATCCATCCATTGAGTGATTTGTATGCTTAGAGTATATTTAAGAAGTGTTTAGCACACAGGTGACCTATAAAAAGGCTTTACTTAACAAAGGCCTTCCCATTTCGTGTTGCCAGCAACGGCTCCTTATGGAAGAGAAATGTGACAAAATCTGAGAAAGGAAATCATTTCTTCACACAAAAAAGATGAGTGCTACAGGAAGATCACCAAAGCTTTAAATATCAGTCAAAATACTGCAGCAAAAGTACAACTATCTCATAGAGACATTCAGGCCATCCATAGAATTTAAAATCTCGACATGGGCGTCTTCTAATGAAAAGGGTTGAAGAAATCACCTACATGATCACTGCAGTTAGCTACAGCTGTAGAAGGCCAAACTGGAGTGACAGTTTTTCGTGACACAATTCGGCGCTCACTGCAGAGGAATGCATGGGAATCATACATAAAGGATGCCCCTCCAAAGACCTTGCACAAAAAGCACACTTTGAATTTGCTAGGGCCCCTGCTGAAAAAGATGAAGACATCTGGGACTTAATACTCTGGAGTGATGAGACAAAGAAAAATGCCTGGTGGCTGCAGTGAAACATGGTGGTGGCAGTGTCTTTATGTAGGGCTGCAGGTGTTGGGGAACTACATTTCATTGATGGTATCATGAACTCAACAAGGTACTGCTTTATACTGAAGGAGAAGATGGTGCCATCTCAACATGCACTTGGGCCTTGTGCATTTTTCCAACACCACAATGATCCAAAACACACATCTAAAGCTACTGTTGCATTTCTGAAGAAGATATATGGTAATAGGGAATGGGGGCAGCTGTCTAAGCAGAGAACACAGCAAAACTCTCTTAAGGGATGATCACAAGTCTTGCTCTTCACAAATTCTTTTTAACCAAATTACAGTACACTCTCCCAAGGACCAAAACAAGTTAAAAAATTATGAGCGAAATAGAGAATATCAGGGCAGAAAGTGGCCTATTGGTGGTGCTGGTCATCCTAGAACCGTAAATCAGGCGGTTCGATACACGCCAAGTCCATTCTGCCGTTGTGGCCATTCTGCTGTTGTGGCCACCGCACCGACATTGGCCTGTTTGGATGTGTGAGACTGGTGGGGTGTGTTTGGTGGTGGGCAGGAGGCTGTAGGCGCAAAATGGCAGTCACGTTCAGCGCTTTAAATTGAAGGCATTATTATTTTGAATATCTGTTTAGCAGAACATTTTAATGAAAATTATTACCATTGCACCTTCTTCGGTGCTGGTGTTACTTGTTAGGGGATGAAAACAGGAATAAATGTGCATCAAAATGTTATTAAATTCAGATTATCTCTTTAAGGACTTGTGTTTTAACGACAGAGTGACAATAGATAAATGCACAGGGTAAAATGCTTGTTTTCTTTTTAATATTTTTATATTGAACTTTTGCTTAAAGCATGTCCAAAATGGTGATAAGAACATCTCAGTTACAGCAGTTTAGTCAGATTACACTTAAATATCCTTTCCTGTCGGGATATTCTAGAAAATCTTGCTGGCCTCCAGGATCTTATGATTATACTGGTGATAACACCCCATAAAAAAGCAATTAAGCAGCAAAGTGTGACAGTTTGCATTAAAGCAACACAGGAAACAGTCTCTATATATGAGTCGGAGGGAAATACAGTAACCCTGTACATCAAATCTCTGTTATAACAAAGATTACCAGAACTAATGTCTGGAACTGAAACAACATGATTCCAAAAAACTAAAGGATACTAATGAATTACGGTTAAAGTTATGAGAAGGGCAATACATGGTTCAATACTAGTCTGTCTGGAACAACACACAGCAGTTTTGTCCTGATGGATTGTTAAAAGACATCCAAACAAACCTCATTGGGTAAAACATAGACATGTAACACAATGCAGTGTTAACAAAAACTGGATGAATAGAAACTCATAGTAAGCACTTTGTTAAAAACAGGAGCCATGATAACCTTGACTTTAAACACTATAATATCTATATATTGCAGATATTTTTCTTATATATTGATGTACGGGATAAAAAGAGAGCAAACTATCCGAGAGAGGGAAGCAAAGAGGTGTAATGCAGTTAGTAAAGCCCTCTCTTTTCCTACCAGAGCCTCTATGCTCACCATTTCGTCCATTTTTCCTTCAGGAATAATCATTAGAGTATCAAATTGTTGTTTACCCTACTATAGTAAGAAAGAGTATACACAGCAAATAAGTGAACACACTGGGAAAGATTGTTTCTGAGTTTCAAGAAAGCTTGTTGGAATATATCAATTACACCCGGTACATGCAGAGTTGATAAAGTGCTGAACCCCAGCCTGTGTCAGCCCGAAGCTGTCGTCAGTGTCTAGCTCAAAGCTGTCTGTCTGTTCAGCAATGGATGTGTCTAGACTTGGCCAAGGAGGTAATCCAAATCCCAACAGATTTCATAATGATGACAAACAGGATCTTTTTACCAAACAAACATTATTATGTATCAGACATTTTGACAATATGTGACGTAGTTTCAATAGGTATACCTGAGTCCAGTCATACTCTGAAATACAGTGTCTTTTGGGACACATGAAAAGTAAAAAATGTGAGAGGGCCATATCAACTGCAGCCCACATTCTCTAAATTCCTTCGAGACGTTAGTTTAGCTGGACCATGGCCATGTACTCCCAGGGTGGTTCTTGTAAACAAGGCCGAAAACAAACAACAAACATGTTGAGGAGATGGACAAGAGGGATCAGCTGTTTACCTTTGCAAAAGTACATCACATCCTAAGTCTCTTGGTGGTCAGTCCCACCTGCTCAGACCTAGTAAAGACTTTACTGATATTGTGTTATGAGGTATTAGATGACACGAGTGGCAGCAGTCATTGTGAGGGATGATTAAACAGAGAAAGCGTGATAAAAAATGTAAGTTCTAAGTTAATTGCTCACGACATCGAATGATGCATCTCTAGCATATAGCCAAACACAGCGACAGTGGACAGTGGTGTTTACTTTTCCTCTAAGCGTGTCTTTGGTTCTTAACCTCCCATCCGTCATTGAATCTCCCAGTCGGTCCCCAGTGCAGATTCTCTAGGTGATGTCTGTCTCTAATGGCTTTAATAGCTTTATCTAAGTCTGGGTCAGAGTGTGTTTGTGCATTTGAGCAGGGTCCACTGCTGACCTCAGTGTTTGGGTTAGCCGTGTGTGTTGAGGTTGAAGGCAGAGGCTGAGGGTTCAGTATGCTCACACACTGATGTGCACTGCGGGGTCTGGGGGGACCACAGCTTCAGCTCCTGTTACCGGGGATTTAGTCACGCTCTTCTGATTTATGTGTGTAACGGTAGCAAGACCCCGGAATCTGAGCACATTTACCTCCTCCCTTTTCCCTATCCAACTCACCTTCCTTAGACACATATGCGCTTATGGCACTGCCACAGTATGCAAGCCTTGTATTTATGTCTTTTCTCAGAATATATGGGAACAGGCATACATGACCATTTTTCATGAATTTATGTTGCAGTGCTAGCAGTATATAACCCAAATCAGCCTGGTCAGGGGTTCTGTATCATTGTTCCACTTCCATCCAAAGGTGTTCAGTGGAGATTCAAGCACGCTTCCCAATCTATTGTGGTGATGAATAGAGCAATAAATCCAAACTATTGGACTAGTGAACTCAGTGGGTTCCCTGATCATCAAACCCGTGACTGTTGAAAGCTTGTTCATTGACTGGCCACTTGAGGCTGGTCCCAGAAGATAGTAGGTATTCTTTGGTGCCCATGTTAAAGGGGTCAACATTACTGCAGAAAACAGGTATATAGCTTGGTATTAAAATTGTTGAGATCATGAATTATGATCTACATGACATGGTGGGGTGGGAGGTAGATGAAGACTTTCAGTGACCTAGGCATTTTTGCTAGCCCATGTCCTGTCTTTGTGTACACTTTTACCAACCACGGTTAGGTAATAATGATGCACTTAAATGGCTGGCTATGCCCAATTCAAAGCTAAAGAGTTTTTGTGTACGTTTAGGCAACTATAGTAGTTGAAAATACACCAAACTTTACAGTTGGCAAAATGCAGCCAGAACTGATCTCTTTGCAAGCAACAAAGTTTATAAAAACTAAGTTTCGAATTTTTAAAGACAACTCAAATATTGAAATAAAGTGCCCAGTGTTGTAATAATGTATTTTTAATGCTTTCCAGTTTTCAGGCAGAAAGCTAGCGAACAGAACTTTCTTAAAGTGTAAAAAAACATATCCACTGCTGTAGTTCAGCAGTTGTACAATTTCCCCGGCTGCATTCCATGCTTTGCATTGCACTTGGTGATGTATGGCTTGGAAGTTATTAAAAACTATCCCAAGACGGTCTCTGTGGCTTTCGTTCTCAACCACTTTTTTACTGGTTAATTGAGGGATTATCTCAGTAATAGGGTCTCAGTACCGCACTGGAAGTCACTGAGAGCAGCTGATCTTTCACAAAAGCAGCCTGTGCCAAAATGCATTATGCAATTGTAGTCAGGCTTGACAGAGCAATTGAATTCAATGGATACTTGGACAGAAAAACTTTGAGGAATGTAGTGAAGTTAGTTTGGTTCCCAAAAAGCCAAAACCCCATTTTTTGAATTTGTTTTGTTTAGCACAAAAGTGGTTTTAAACGAGTGCTATTTTTCCCACAATACACTATAAATCAAAGGCATTAACTTAAATGTTTTTTTATGAATGGTCCAAAATAAAATAACAAACCTCATCTGGCTAGTTCGAGTTATCCTCTGCCCCATCAAGTGAGTCCGCATCCCGCAGTCTCTCCTTTCTGTTTGACGTTTTTGTTATAAATAATGTCATTTGGAAGTTTATTTGTTAACTTAATGAATCTGTTCTGTCTTTGTAGAATGATTATAAAATGATTCAAAACCGCAGATAACAGCTCTTTCACCTACTTTCACTCTTCACCTCATCTTCTTTGAGCCGCGCTTGATTTTATGGACCTTATTATGGCGTTTGTCGCAGATTAGTAAAAAAATTAATGAACCAGGACAGCATTACACATTAGTATTGTGGTTTTTTTTTTTTTATTTGTGAAAATTGATTATGGGCTTTTCAAATACAGTTCAACTCATTGGTTTGAAAAATTGCGTGTATATATATATATATATATATATA
>SRMA01025617.1:445841-514253 GCA_007224835.1 Danionella cerebrum
CTTGTTCTTGAAGATTGGCACTAGGACACATCTCCTCCATTCCTCTGGCATCTTCTCACTCTCTAAAATCCTGTTGAATAACCTAGAAAGGAACTCCACTGCTGTCCCTCCTAGACACTTCCACACCTCCACTGGTATGTCATCTGGACCAACAGCCTTTCCACTCTTCATTCTCCCAGAGCCTTCCTCACCTCATCCTTTCTAATCTTTTCAACTTCCTGCTCTACAATATTCACATCTTCCTCCCTTCTTTCCCTTTCATTCTCCTCATTCATCAACTCCTCAAAATACTCCTTCCATCTTCTCAGCACACTCTCCTCACTTGTTAGCACCTTTCCATCTCTATCTTTAATCACCCTTATCTGTTGCACATCCTTCCCATCTCTGTCTCTCTGTCTCGCTAATCTATACAATTCCTTCTCGCCTTCCCTCGTGTCTAACCTGGCATACAACTCATCATATGCTTTCTGTTTGGCCTTTGCCACCTCCCTCTTCACTCTGCGCTGCGATTCCTTGTAGTCCTGTCTACTTTCTTCAGTCCTTTCAATGTCCCACTTCTTTTTAGCTAGCCTCTTCCTCTGGATGATGTCCTGTACTTCCTCATTCCACCACCATGTTTCTTTATCTTCTTTCCTCCTTCCAGCTGACACACCTAGCACCTTTCTTCCTGTCTCCCTGATCACTTCTGCTGTAGTTACTTTAGTTTTTGAATGAGATAGTTTATTTTAAAAACTGCTTTTATTGGAGCCAGCTTCACATAAAACTAGTGTAATAAGTGTAAAGAGTTTCCCTTACCCACATAATAATATCTAACACTACTTCCCAAAGTTGTATGCTTACAGAAAATAAAACAAACAAAAGTTGAAAGCAGCTATAGCATGGTATACCATGCTGGCATGTGCTTCTAAACATGGCTCCAAGGACTACCAGAAGATGCTAAGTGTCAGGTGCATCTGATCCCATCAAATCCTGATGTGTGGAAAGAGTAGATAATGTTTGTGCAAACTGCACTTGCCATCTTCGTCTAAATTTTTTAAGCAATCAGAGCTCAATTTGAGTGCTCTTTATTTTTTATTGACATGGAGTAAACCGCTCAGCTATTTCTGTGAGTTTCAGTTACATGCAATGTTGACAAACTGGAAACTAGCGATGGCGCAATACTCAGTTTTATAATGAACCATACGGTACACCACGCTTGGTTCACTTGCAGTAAAATCCTAGAGTTACTAAAATCTTTAAATTAACTCAACTCAGAGTCTATTTGGTCCCACTCTACATAGAGGTGAACCGACTCTGAAGAAGAGTTATTTACATAAGTTTGTTTTGTACCTTATTTCCAAATCTGTGAATGAAAATTCCATTTTTGAAAATGTGTATTAATGTTTGATTTAGGATAATGACAAGTGAATTTTATCAAACACCTTTATTTTTTTTTTCTCTTTGTGGGATCCTTACAAATGATGATTAAAAATGACTAATTTTAAAACCACAAGAAACTAAACATACCGACAATCGGTTAAAAACCGAGGTACGTGCCGAATCATGAGATGTATGTACCATTTCATACCTAGTGGACACTCAACCATTGATCGCTGTTTGTAGAACAGGACATGAAATTGTAAATCTTGTAAAACCAATAATATCAAGATGGTTACACTTTGAGAACAGTAAACTGTCTTGATGAAATGTATACTTTCTTTCAACATTTTAACGTGCTTGATGTAAATGGCCCATTTTATATGTCCCATTAAACATTTCCATTTGAAATGTTAAATTTGTATAAATTTGCATTAATAATAGTATGTAGTATACTTTGCTTAATAAAAAATGTATTTATTAAGCAATTAATTCTTATTTATACATATAAAGTCCCAGGGACAGAAATGGAACCCAATTGGTGGAATGGCTCTTAGATGCTACATTAGACAAGGCTGCAACTCATTCATTCATTTTCCTGCCAGCTTATTCATTTTCGGGGTCTGCTGGTGCCTATCTTCAGCTCTACACCCTGGACAGGTCACCAGTTCATCGCAGCCTCTAAAATTTAAATTTAGCAAGTTTGTAAACTTCAAAGAATGCTTTGAAGCTTCTATAAAATGTCTCTGTCTTACTCCATTGCTAGACAAACAAATGGAACATTATATAACAAAAAAAAAAAAACAATTAGAGCACAAAAAATTATTTACACTACAATGTTGCATGTGCTGACTTCACAAACAACAGTGCTGCCTCCTAGTGGGATTCATCATATTACACTACGACTGTGATGTTCCACTTTCATCATCATCCACCTCATGGTTCTTTCTGCAGCTTCAGTGGTGGACTTTATTCCTCTTTACTTGCCAACTCTTGTTATGCCTGGCAGAGTGCACACATTACACAGGGAGCCTCTGCACCACACATTAATATTCTCACTATTTGTGGGGCCTTCCAGTCCCTTGTGAATGGTATTGAAATAGTTTTACGTGCATTTATTTTAATGTTTTTTACTGTTGTTTAATATTGTGGACATAATATTGAGATGGATACTGTAGTGTGAGTCGGAAGCATTTCAAACTTCTTTACAGAATCCACCTCAACTGTTTTACAAGCCAGTGAAGCACATATGGTGCACACAAGCATCACTCTTCATCGTATCCATTTTACTATTAAAAGTGTTATACATTATTTCTACACTTTTGTATACAAATGTGGTCTTTAAATGTCCAGGTCCACCGGGAGTTGGTGTGTTCTCAGATGGGGCTGTAGCTTAATATTTCTGATGCTTGTCATTGTCTGATTTAAGATCATTTTTAAATCACAGGTTTTGGAGGTGCGGGGCAGGAACGGGTATCAAAACGGCCCCAGAGGTCTTGTAAATTTGGCCAGTTTACTGGGTGAAAGCGGTGGTGGATTCTCTCTGCGATTCGACTTGTAATCCCAGGACTTCCTCTGGCCCTCTCTTCTGCTCTTCGCTCCCCTGCCCAAGTCCTAATTCATTTTCTGTAACTAACATCCGTTGTTTCCCGATTGTCACGCTTCCACCCCTGGCTGAAGGAATGTAAGTGCATGTGTGTCAGAGTGTGTGAGGTTGTTTTTGACCTTGGCTGTGTGAGTGTGTGATGACTCTTTGGATTGTGTGGATGGGGATTTCTGATGTAACGACTCTCTCGAGAGCTATGGATTGGTTGGTGCATGGCTCATGACATGCCTAGCATAGTCAGAACCATTACAATGATTGGCTAGAGAGTTGCCAGCAGATCTGGATATGTCATTATTTTTAACAGCACTGCTGAACCCTCTGTTCCCTTTTGTCCAGCTGTGCATCATCATCTGACGGAAAGGCACAGGTAGAAGAGTATGTTATGGCTTCAGTCGGTAAAAAGACAGGTTTCTAAAAGTTCCTATTGCAATATTGATTATATTCACATGGGATTCTCTTGCTATATAGCAGCCAGTTTGATCACAAGCGATTAAAAACATTTAATCATTCGCTCAAATGACGTCTATTACACAGACAGAAATATTTGTTACCACACTGCATTTCTAATGAGGACTCAAAATCATCTTGTTGCAAATAGGACAGAATTCTTCTGCACCCTAAAATTAAGACTTTATTTACAGAATCACATTTTCTCCCCAGCTGTGAACGTTTTAAGGATGCTGAAAGCAGTGGTTTAATAGTGTGTGATTAAAAAAAGACATTTTGTTTAATTTGATAACACCTGAGATAAATCCTATAATTCACACCCATGCTAACATCAGCTGAAAACAATGATGGTGTAACTAAATTCAGACAAATAATGTTGGCTTTGAATTGGATTTGTGAACTTTATCCAGCCATGGATGTGTATCCTCTCACATTACCAGAGAGCAACATTCAGAAGTTCGGTGAAGTCAGGCAGAAGATCATGTGTCGTGTGTGGGTTTTGTAGAGTTGTGACCCTTACCTCCCAACCCATGACATCTCACATGGCCTGACCTGCTGCCAGCACTTTCGAAAGCCACGGTCACTCAGCATTAACTCTACCCCTGGACGTCTCAAATAAAAATAGAAAGACATTTTTGGTTTTCAGAATCTGAGAAATATATATATATATATATATATACTATATTTCTCAGATTCTGAAAACCAAAAATGTCTTTCTATTTTTATTTGAGACGTCCAGGGGTAGAGTTAATGCTGAGTGATATATATATACTATGTACTTGCTTTGTGCTGAATAACCAAACCTGACATTTTGTTCGGATATATGCAGGAGGCTTTAATGGGACAAACTCCCATTAAAAGAATGAGATAAGGCTGGAATTGTTGTCTCAAAACAGAAATTTAGAATGGATAATTGCTATTTGACTCTTTTCAACTTACACAAACAATCTGAAAAGCACAGACTATGTGAGCTACATAAAAAAGCTGATGGTTTTGGTCAGTGGTAAAAAAGCCTGGAGTTATTCAAAGTTGGTTAGGTCTCAAGGGAAAGCGCCATCCCTCATCCAATCACAAATTCACAACCATCTCCTAATCACTCACCTGTCCTTAAAAAGACTGCTCCCAGCTCCACCACAACTGTAAGATCTATGGCTTACACCTACTGCCCTTATCAGAGAAACTTCACCTACCTGACTTCACTCCTGCTTCCTTGTACCAGACGCTATGTCTAAGGAAACGTCTGCAACGCTTTTACTCACCTGATCTCTGTCATCACCTGCTACAGTATTCTTTCTTGTCTCTTCCATCCTTCATTTTGTCCTGAAGTAACTGCATAGATCCTCAGGACTCTCTGTTCCATGAGCAGTCTCCACTCGAGGGACTTCTGGTTTACTGATAAGCCTGCTGTAGTTTTTTTTTTCTAAGAACAAATAGATCTGAGAATAAGTCTTAAATTGCTCTGATACTTAACAGCTTACATTTATATCCTTTTTTGTAATAAAACATGGCAGTACGAACACCAGTGTCATGTATCTTTTGTTTAATCTTGCACACAGTTCCAGTGTACGATTTCTAGCACTTTTCTTGTTTTGATTGAGGTTTTGTGACAATGATCGGGTCATTCTGTGTTTGCCACATGTCAAGTTGTAGATCTTACTAAGTTGACTTTGTAAAACTGTAACTCAAACTGTAACTCAAACTGAGTGTAACTCAGTCTGTGCAAGAAAATAACAATTACTGCGCAAAAGTATTTGCTCAGTAACCCATGGCTCTTGAAGGGGTTAAAAAATACCACTGACTTGTAATGGCCATTTCAAATAAATGGAAACAGAAACGAATAGGGAAATGGGGGGTTATTTATGCTAATCGTAGTAACAATCAAAAAATAGTAAAAATCAACTGAACGCAACCCTAGCAACCAAACTCTTGTCTCATTAGTAAAATATAAAGACAGAAGGGTTGGTTTATATAATTTATAGTGACAAGGGGAACATTATATTATGTCACCAACCACTCCAAACCAACCTGACTATTTACCATAGCAACCATGTTGGCATATCACTATCTCAGTAAAGGTAATCATAGAGACTTATGAATCATAGAGTTTATATTACTCATATTAGCATAGGGAACTTTGTATGATGCCTTCCATAGCAACCAAAAATTCAACCTTGGCAACTATTCCATTTTGCTAATGAAATACACAGTTTGTAAATAGTATTTTGTAAACAAAAGGCTTGACCACATTCTGCATTATCTTTGGTTTAGTTAGAAAAAAAAATCAATAAACGTTTTGATTATTAAAAAGAAAACACTCTTGTTAATTCATTTGCAAAAAAACATGTAAAACATGTAAAAAACAATCTATTTATTGTAAATTGAATTGCCTAAGCAAATGGCTTCTGAATACAAATGGTTGCTGCTTCATAGATCTTCGAGTGAATACAAACTAGTAAAGCAATTAACAGCAACAGGAACGATCAAACCAGACTTTACACCGGTGCCCTTCAGTGGTCAAACAAGGCGTTGCAATATTGTACCATAATGAGTAAACCAGTTCTAACTTATCAATCTGTCAAAATAAAACCTCATACTCTAACCAAGAGTGATTTTCCATGGCACCTTCTTCTGTCACCAAATTCACACTTGATGCTGTGATTGAACATCTGTTGAGTGTCTAATGGACAAAGACGGAATAAAAGAAGTTTCTGGATGGCTTGTTTGCTAGAGGTTGTGTAAAAAGTTTTGGCAGGAGTCCTCATTATCTCTTGGCAAAACAAACAGCAAAGTGTCACTTGGCAGAGCTCTATTTCCCCCCAGATAGACCAGACATCTGCTTGAGCAGCTACTGTTCAGCTACCCCTCTCACTCCACTCATTAGCACCCTTATTGTTACACATATCCCAACCTCCTCCGTATAAACAGGACAAAAGGTAGCAGGAGTAAGTGTGAAATCTCCTCTTCAAAGGCTCATTGCTGAGGTGAAGGGAGAGAAATGGGATAACAAAATGCATCCTTACCTGACACCTCCACTGTTTGTGTAATTAGAGGCTGGAGACATAAAGCGGAGGTGTGAAAGGAGGAAGATGAAGTGTAGATCAAGGGCAGAAACAAATGTAAATGATGTTCATTTAGTTTTTTACATTTTGAGATTTTAACTCATTTAGCTTTTCCAGAAAGGAGGCGTGGCTAGATAGAGATAGAGGTAATGAGAACCCAACTAAACCTTTTATTGGATGTGATATCCAGTAAACTGGCTTTGCAGGACACTGCAGTTACATGAGACTTTAGGTTTGGGAGATTCTTCACGTCATAGTCCGAACATCAGCTCTCATACGGTGCTGCTGTTGTACATCATTATTGCTTTACAGTTCAGACGAATTCAGCAATTTCTTTATTCAAAAGTTACAAAACTAATAGCATGAGCATGAGTGGTGAGTTGAAGGCAAGTGTATAAGGCAAGCTGTCCGAGTAAGGTGTCTAAAAAAGGGGCAGAGATGAGGACCAGGGCTTAAAAGCCCTCCATAGAGCATTGATGGCAATGGAGGATAAATAGTTGAAGATATGGTCAGAGAAGATCATTTACTGTAAAAAAAGATGGATGACGTGACACCACCTACTGCCATCGGGCTCAAATGAAGGTTGGCATGAATTGGGCTGCAATTGACGGCAACTTCCTGTTAAGGGGAGAAACATTGTGGTTTCAGAGCTCCGCCTCGAGTCTGGCTCACACACGCTCCTCTCACTGTTGTAAACAATTTATTTAGTAATTTTAAAGAAGAATTCGAAATCAACTTCTCTGAATTTGATCATTGGCAGCGTAAATGATCTTTTTCACGACATGTACACTGCAGTAAGTCAGCTATGTTCTCTGTTGCTGTCCATTTATAGCTGCCGACCACATGGTCCCGTGTAGTTTTTTAGGGGAAAATTTAACCATCTTGAGACCACGCGAAAATAAACTCGAGGAAAGAAAAAAACTATTGAAGTTTCTTCACTGTATAGATAACTTTCGAAAATCATTAAAACCTTTTGTGTAAATGCCGTACTTCCTGAGGAAATAATAAGTAAAGTTTACAGCTTTTTCCTATAAACTTGTATTGGATGGCATTCATTCTGAAGCCAGCGCCATGGGGGCACTCACCACTGTTTTGCTTCACTCGGCCGGCTATTTCAGACACACTTGGTAGCAATGATGGAAAGAGGTGGAACCGACGGTGATTAATTGGCTACTCCTAATACGTTCCTCCCAAACCTCATTAAATAATAACTATTTTAACAACATCAGAAAGATCAGACATCTCTTTACAGAACATTCAACCCATCATCTGGTCCAAGCAATGGTCATATCAAGACTCAACTACTGCAATGCTCTGCTCGCTGGACTTCCTGCATGTGCGGTAAGACCCTTTCAGATGATCCAGAACTCGGCAGCTCGACTGATCCCCTCTCCTCATCTCTCTCCACTGGCTTCCCATTGAGGCTCGAATCAAGATCCAATCATTGACGCTGGCATACAGGACAGTCCCAGGCTCTGCTCCTTCATACTTTCACAAACTCCTCCAGCTCTACGTCCCCTCTAGACGCCTCCGTTCAGAAAATGAACACCGTCTGGTGGTACCATCTCAGAGCAGCAAAAAATCTCTCACCAGGACCTTCTCCTTCACAGTTCCTGGCTGGTGGAATTCCATTGCCGTCCCATTACGGAAAGCTGAATCTCTTTACACCTTCAAAAAGCAACTAAAAACTCTACTCTTACGAGAGCACTTACTAACTTAACTAACTTTAAAAAAACCCTCTGAAGCACTGATTTCAATTCATTTTCTGTACTAGCTTGAAAGTGTTCTATGTGTATGTCTTCTGATCAATCCACTTTGTACCAAACTGCTTGATGTTTACTCCCAATGTAAGTCGCTTTGGATAAAAGCGTCTGCTAAATACATAAATGTAAATGTAACATTTTTAACTATATATATTTTAGGGATTTTTAAATCTACATTAAAAGGTATATATATGTTTAAAATGTTTACATTCCTTTAAAAACACTTAAAATATACCACATGAAATATTAATAAAAAATATTTTGAATTAATAAATATTATCCTGCATTTTTGCCATAATTCATCCCCAAAGATGTTCTATTGGGTTGACATAAGGACAAGACGGTCAAGTTATTCCTCCTCATTTCCAGACTGTGAAATCTCTTCATGGGGGTCGGTAGAAGCTCAGTTTAGAAGGTTGTCGGTTCAAGGCTCGCCGGTAACCTTCCTAGAAGGAGTTTGCATGTTCTCCCGGTGCTTGCATGGGTTTCCCTCTCCGGTTTCCCCCACAATCCCAAAATCATGGATAGGTTAATTGAATAATCTAAAATCCCCTTAGGTGTGAATGTGTGCATGAATGTTGTCCTGCAATGGACCTGTCCAGTGGGTACCCCCACCACTCGCCCAATATGTGCTGGAGGCACTAGCAACCCTGAAAGGGATTAAGCGGGAAAGAAAATGGATGGATGGAAAACAAACTCGGATTTACACAGTGCTTGCTGGTGAATTATGCAGTGTAGGAAAATTACCTGCTGCTCAGGCTTGTCCTCTTTCACCCTGAAATTCTCTTTTGGATCATTCATTTCTTCATTTTCCAACCCGCTTATTCCCTTTTTTGGAGTCATGGCGGTCTGCCGGTGCACATTGGGCGAGAGGGGGGGGGGGACAGGACACCCTGGACAGGTTGCCAGTCCATCGCAGAGCCTCTTTTGGATCAGATTTTTGGAATTAGCTTGGGTCCAAAAAAATCAAGTCACTCTGGTGTTGAAATACCTCTCATTCCAAGTCAAAGTGAATGAAACATTCACATCAAACCTTGATTTCGTACCAATCTTTGGTGGGCAGGATTAAAAACACCAACGAGCTGTATGTGACACGCGAGCCATAGTTTGCCCAACCCAACTCATATGTCAGATCACCAGAAGGAGATTGTCACTTCAGAGAATCCATCCCGAATGCTGTACAGTTCTCGAATGCTGTTCACTTAATGATCAATGGCTTGGATGCAGCTGCTCAGGCATGGAAATCCATTCCATACATCTAACTGTTCTTGAGCTAATCGCTGATCTTAAGACTGTGATCATAAGATCTGTGGCACAAAGTGGGAGTTCTCTAGGCACATCAGTATCTTTTGTCCTCGCTCTTTTTTACATGACATATCACTTTTCGACCAAGTTGCTGAGTTCCAGTAACCTCCAGCACTGACCATTGACTATGGAATATTCATTAGAGATTAAATTTCACAACTCGACTTACACAGGGAGCCATGGGCTCCAACTTGAGCTCACACATCTGACCAATCTCCAATCAGAGACATCATTTGATCTCTGTCATGCTAGTTTCGCACCTAGCCCCAACACACCCCTGCATGCCCCCCAACTTCTATGACAACACTGACCAAATCCATCGGAAATAAATCCAGAACGACATGCTTAAAACTTCAAACACAAAGTCTGGAAATTCAAACTCCCCTGAGTGTCTTGCAGAGATGAGACTTGCTTTTGATGATGCTGCTTCAGTTACTGAAAGACTCTTGGCTTCCTCTTGTCTAGGTTTTGTTGTGCCTTAGGCCCTGGATTCTCTTCTCATCCCTACACAATAAAGGATGGATGAGTTACAAGAAAAACAGTTTGACATAAGTAGCTTTATTTGATTATTCAGTTAAGTATGTTAAAAACACATTTAAACATATAGGTTGATATACTCATATAACTTATATGTATGCATGGACTTTATATATCTAATATCTAAAATAGATATAGGTATCTATATATTTTGAATGTTTAAATGAACTTAGATGTTCATTTTAAAGATGTATTTTTAAGGACAAATTCTATGATAAGCGCACATATATTAAAGCTATTGCCAGAAATAAGAGGCGCTACAGAATTGTCCTTACACTGTCCTCATTTCTGACTTTTAAATTGTTTTAGTTTGCCATCTAGCGGTAATGTTTCACATGACCACTTCGCAGTACATTATTTAACATTTCCCAGCGCTTCCTTTTCTTGTAAACTCAAAATATGTCTTTGAAACATTTTAAAATCAGTTATTAGATATTAATTTAGAAATTCAAAATTGAATATTTAAGATAAAATGAAAATGCGTCACAATTAACTATGGGAAGTAATATTTTTGCAAATCTAATGTTTACCTTTGGTGTATTTCTAAAAGATTGACTTTGTGTTTGTTAAAAAAAACCCAGTTCACATCACATTTGGTTCACATCATATTGTTGGCAAACATACTGTATTGCGCATGAAACCATCCATTAAAATGGTATTGAGCTGTGTTTCATTTTTAACCAAAATAATTTATTTTCTATACCTGTTAAGAACGGTTTTGGTAAAGTGCACGTATGATACGTTTGTACGCCATTTCATAATCATTACAATAATATTAAGCATAGACCTGAAGTCGGTTAAGCTGTCGTAAAAAACTTTGTCGTGGACTGATTTTACGACAGAGCCCCTGCTTTTTCGACCAGGAAACCCTAGTACGGCCTTTCCGAACAGCGCTCAGTTAGCGGTAGGATGTTTAGTTAGCTCTTTTCCACAATTGATATTTAAGGTCTTATTTAATCCCAAATTAAATTACGTTACTCTTATTGAATTTTCAGAATCATGCCAGCTAAAGGACCCCTACAGTCTGTCCAGGTCTTCGGGCGCAAAGTGAGTATATTCCTGGCGTTCCAGCGTCATGCGCTATCGCAAGGCAGTTCTGAAGTTAGCCGTCAATGCTAACCAAAAAGAATTCCATTAAGTTAAGCACTAAAGTTAGTTTCGCTATAAACGTAAGAAGCGTGACTGTGTTTTGGATAAACGAATACGTATTGGCGATACAAACGTTTCATTAATTAAACCACCGCGTTTAGTGTGTGTTTGTAACGTTTGTGGTTACGTTATGGCGTAACGCTACACGTGTTGGCACAAAATGTGCAATTGTACCAATATTTCCCTTTTGTATGTTTGCATTTGCACCTCGTAGTGCAGCTTCGTTCCTTGTCGGTGTCTCACCAACTCTAAAAAATTAAGCATTTTTCTACATGGTTTACCAATTACCATTAGTTACATTCTCATCATGCTTTACTATCAACGTGCAAATTCGTTTATTTCCAAACTACGAGTTGATTGTGAACACAGTTAAATCAACATGATCCCCCAATCGTAATAAACTAAGTTGCTACTCTCTATTTACCACGTTTGGATAATAGTTTCATTCTGGCATATGTCTAAGATTGAAAATGTCGATGGTGCCTAACCATTGCATGTTTTAGATTTTACCACTTGTCCAATTAGGATATTTTTTTAACAAGTTATATTTATCACTATTAGCTAATTAAAAAACCTTGCTCTTGCTCTCAACAGAAAACAGCCACTGCTGTTGCCCATTGCAAGAGAGGAAATGGTCTGCTTAAAGTCAATGGAAGACCTCTTGAGATGATCGAGCCTGCAACTCTGCAGTACAAGGTGCGTATACCAATGATCATTAGCACAACATTCAGGTCATGGGCTAAGTCTAACGTCAATGGAACACTATTGGCTCTCAAACTTTATATTTCATGCTGTTTTAGGCTAGTTTCTTTGTATAGCCCACTTTCATACACACTAGCTATTCCAACTTTTTTACAGATGAAAAAAAACACAGTAATGAAAAAGTATAGCTTTAATGAATTTAAGCTTTCACTTAGGCTATTCCTTTCTTTGAACTCTGTTATGAGCATGGTAATTCGATGGTTTCGTTCTTGCCCCCAGTAGCCTCTGGGTTAAACCAGTAATTGGCACATGTAACTGGTTTCATCTGGATGTTAACATGTCATACCTTTGTTATCATTGATCAGAATTGACACCAAACTGCATAGATATTATTACTTTCAGTATGCCTGTTTTATGGCTCTTGAAAAGTTGTTTTTATGCATAGTGGCAATGTGTTCAGCAAGACTGTAGACCATTAATAATATTGTCTTAAAACCTCAGCATTATGTAATAAATAGAAGCCCCCCCCCCCCCCCAATTTTTGGGAGCCATCTGAACGTTAAATCAGAAGACTGGGAATGTGAATATCAGGGCTTGTTTTAGCTCGATTGTGTTTTTCTTCCATTGTAAAGCTGCTGGAGCCTCTTCTGCTGCTGGGTAAGGAGCGCTTCGCCGGGGTTGACATCAGGGTCCGTGTTAAGGGTGGTGGACATGTGGCTCAGGTGTACGGTAAGTAACTATCTGATCTAGAAGCTGTTTGTTCTGAAGGATTATGGTGATTTACACTTTTGTGCTAACATGACCATGTTGCTTGCTTTTTGCAGCCATTCGTCAGGCCATCTCCAAAGCCATGGTCGCCTACTATCAGAAATGTAAGCGTCTGTCTTTATTGTCATCATATAGTGTTTTAAGATTTTATATTAAGTCTTAATTGTTTTTTGTTTTTCGTCAGATGTGGATGAAGCATCTAAGAAAGAGATCAAGGATATCTTGGTTCAATACGACAGGACCCTGTTGGTTGCAGATCCACGTCGCTGCGAGTCTAAGAAATTCGGTGGACCTGGAGCTCGTGCTCGTTACCAGAAGTCTTACCGTTAAAATCTCTCTGTACAATTTCATAGAATAAAAAGGGGGAAAGTATGCTGTGCTTATGAGGTCTCTTTCTTTTATTATTTAAATTAGATTTCCTATAGTTTACATTTATACACAATTGTTTGCTTATTAACAAATTATTCAATAAGTAGTTGACGGGAAAAGCATGTATACTAGTTTAGAGTTAGACCTCACTGGTATTTTAACTAGTTGTGAAAGTACTTCAAAGATCTTTAAAGTAGTATTGTGAAAAAACATGTTTAATTCATCCAACACTGTTCTCCATTTATACCTTTGTAGTGTTTTTTTTTTTTTTTTTTTTAAGGGTCCATTTAATAAACTGTCCTGGAATTAGAGACTGCATTAAAATGCGGTCTTCAGCTTGTTGCCATAAGACTGAGTTAACACCCAATCCTAAAAAACTAGATGAACATACCTTCACTGAAGATAAACTACAGTCAAAAAGTCTGTGTTACTCATGGGTTTCTGATAGAGCTGCTTGTGTGAAAAATGGTTTATTAGCTTTAGCGGAGTAATTAATCACATCGCCGTTGTTAATGTCAAACTAAGATGGGGATTTTTAAAATATTTGTTCTAGTGTTCAACCACTGTTGGTCTGGTAACAAATTGCCATTACACATCCAACAAGAAAGTGGGAGATGGACAGTTAATTGCATTAGCGGAAATGTTTAAAGTTTGTAATATCAGTTTATTGGGTAATTGTCAAATAACTAACGTTTCGAAGCATGTAAATGTGGTACAAGAAAATGAATTGAAAAAGTTTAATCAATATATTTATCTTGGTATGTTGATCTCCAAAAACTGAGCATTATATGTAAGCATTCTTACAAAGTTGTACTCTGAAAATGTATCAATTTTTCTTGCGTAGACAGAATGGTCTTAACGAGTTTCTTGAGCAAATTATAGTTTTAATCAAAACCAGTGATTTCACTCGAATGAATGATGTATAATTTTGTTAGTAATATATTATGACGTGGTTTATCAAAACATATATGAAAATGTACATTTCAGTATGTTACTATGCAGTCACTAAAAATGACATAAACAGCAGATAGATGACGAAGTAGGAAAAGGCTTAATTAGGTCAAAGTGTTTTTTTAATCTTTATATCATAAGTTAACAAGTACTGTCTCATTTCCTGTTTTGTAGATTTAAATGATCGAATAGGAGCTAAATGCTGATTCTGCGTCTTATAGAAACCAAAATGTCCCAATGAGGTTGAATAAATTGTCAATTCCTCCACCAGAGGGAGCCACACATGTTTTTATTTTATTTTTTTGTCCACGATTTTGTAATAGTATCTCAAATCTAAACATTTGGCAATCCAGTGCATTAGAGGTTGGGGATTGGAAGAACTAGGAAAATAGGATTCGTGGGAAAATACTTCTGAATTCACTGTAATTTTATCTTTGTAGTTTTTACCTCTTGCACTTTCTGAGTGTGGCAAGAGAGTGAGCGCTAATGCAATAAAGGCAGCTCGGTCTGACATGACTCTACTGATGGGAAAGGGCTGGTCCATTATTGATCCATGACTATGCAAGATGGGCAAGAAAGAACTCCCCGCTTTATCTTACCTACATCTATAAAGCTTCTAGAGATGATGTAGAATGTGATGAGCGTTTACTAAGGTTGCATTTTAAGCTATTGTTATACATTGTATTGCTTAATATCCCAGCATTTGGAAAAAAAAGTAGAGATTACCGTACGCTTACCTGGTTTGAACCCTTTTTGCATTGAAAATGTACTTAACCCTTTGTGGCATAGATTCAATACTGTATATTTAGCCCCATACTGCGGTGATGGCATTACCCAATTGCTGCTGATTTGTGGCTGCACATCCCTGATACCAATGCCATTTGAGTACAGTGACCTCATTGCCACACTGTAATCACACAGGGATGGACAAGGTCTGCAACAATACTCAGGGATGATGTGGCGCTGCTACGATGCTCAAAATGTGCCAGGAAAATATCCCCCACACCATTACACCACCACCACTATCCTGAACTGTACAAGGCAGGATGGATCAATAGTTACATATTGCCACTAACCTGACCTGAATGTTGCTGCAGAAATCAGGAATCATCAGACCTGGCAACGTTTTCAAGTCTTCTATTGTCCAATTTTGGTTAATTTGTACGAACTGTAGCCTCAGTTTCCTGTCATTAGCTGACATGAGAGGGGATGGATGTGCTGTTCTGCTGGTGTAGCCAATGCACCTCAATGCGTGGTGGGTTCAGCGATGCTCCTCTGCAGACCTTGATTGCAACGAGTTGTTATTTGAGCATGTTCTGGCTTCAACAAGGCGTTTGAACTCTTTTCCAGACCTTTCTCTGTAAACCCTATAGATGGTTGTGTGTAAAAATCCCTTCCACCAAACCATGCCACATTCAAAGTAACTTAAATCTACTTTTTTCCTCATTCTGATGCTTGGTTTGAGCTGCAGCATATCAACTTGACTTTGTCTACATGTCCACATTTATGCCATGTTTGTACCTAATAAAGTGGCCCGTGAGTGTATATATTGTAATAGTTCTGAAGATGGATTAAAAACACAAGACAAATACAAATCTTTCAATAAAACATTCACATTCTTACAGATTTGTTTATTTAGTAATAAATAGTAAAGATAGTTAATTCTTAATGTATTATTCAATCCGTCTCATTATCATATTAAATGAAAACACTGAACACATACAAAGGTTGGCATACTCTGTGGCGTGGACATGTTTGGCTGCATGAAAGTCACCTAGTGTAAGGCAGGAGAATGTGCTGGATTAGCCTTATATGGTGGCTTCCTCTGTGCACACAGCGCTATGGAAACCCATCACCTGAAGGAATGACCCACTGACCCTAGCTGTCACTGCACCACACAAAAGGCCAGATTTACACTTTTCCATGCTTGCCGTGTTCTCTGGTTTGACCGTAATAGGTACTGCACCGGGATGAAAATAATGGAAGTTTCTCTCTGTGCTCCTCACTCTGCATTTTTAGTTTAGTGGGGGATAGAGTACTTACTGTTGGCATGGCAATACAGAAGCTCTATTTGGGCATCACTTCTGTTGCAGAAAAAGGAGAGGTAGTGTGAAGAATTGCTGCCAAAAGAAGTAATAGTTATAGCAACAGGTCTGGCATCCCTGACTCTGTATATTTCCTAATGACCATCACCTCAAATGACTTGCACAGGGTTCAAACGGATGAGCTTGTAACTGAGAGAAAGCTCTTTAGCACTTTTGGGAATAAGTTTGGCATTTTCTAAAAGTACATTTAAATGCTTGTGTGTTTTGCAAGGACTTGTGTTTGGAAGTTGTTGCTCAAATACTTAAATATTAAATGTTAACGTTGTATGGTTAAGAAGATCTATTTATTTATGTATGTATGCCTTACAGATGTATCACATTTATTTAGTTTGATTTCCAAATCTAGTCAAAACAATTAGGGAAACAACTGACTGTACATATTCTAATCCTGTTCAAAAGTATCCTTAGACAAATTAACTACATAAATAATAAATTGGAGAAGGAGGGGGGGGGGTAGTCGCCATTGTCAAAGGATTCAGATAAAGCAGCAACCTCCAGTTTTCACTTGTAAAACCAATAGTGACTTTCGAATGGCTACGGCAGAAGGTTTTAATACAAAGATTGTCTACATTTCACACCATTTCTCCTCTGTCCATGTCTCGTTCACCGAAATCAAGAGGCAAAACATGGGTTAAAATGCCTTCGATTAATACAGAAAAATGAAGAATTTGTTTATTTATAAATCAGTGGTTGTCTTGATAAGAAATGTCAGTGATATTTGAGGTTATATGTTTTATAGAAAGTACAAGGATAATTGAAATAAAAATAGGCAAGACACTCATATCATTTTTTTTTTATTTCAACACCTTTAGCACTAATGATTAGAACTCAAAATTGGTTTAGTAACTCTCGGATGACCTGACAACAGTTCACAAGGGGAAGGGCACAGAAAGCTGCCACAGAGATTCAAGCTTTCAGTTTCAACTGTGAGGAACATTGTGAGGAATTGGAAGACCAGAAGCTCAGTTCTAGTTAAGGCCCGAATTGGCAGAGCAAAAAAAAATCTCATATCAGCAGAGGCGCAGTATAGTGAGAACAGTCACAGTCAACCCACAGACCATCTACAAAGACCTACATCACCTTCTTGCTGGCTTTTCTTGTTTATGTGTCTCAAATCTGTACAAAACAGCACTTTTTGTATTTAAAACTCAAATATCTAAAATATAACATTTCCAGAATATTGTGTGGGGAATGTACCATTGCAACCTTCCTTGAACATTTAGGGTGTTCTTGTTAAATGAAAGGGGATACAAATGTATTATTAAAAATGTGGTGTAACAAATTGTATTTACATGGCTACATTTACGTGGGTAAATACTTTCACCAAACTCAATCTCTGAGAGAAAAAAGTTACAATTAGAAACTATTATCACCATTTTGAATGTTAATTACACAAGAGTGAGCATTTTGACCTTATTTGGCCACACCAAACTTTCACTGTACATTGTTTTGATTTATTTCACTCTCATGCAAGCAAAGAGTTCAGCAAGGCTTCAGTGTCATCTTGGTCCATTAAACAGTAAAGTATTGGGGACACAACAAATAACATTATTGTTACCAAAACAGCGACACGGTGGCGGAGTGGGTAGCATTGTGGCATTCCAGTTAGAAGGTTGCCGGTTTGAGGCTCACCTTCTTGGAAGGAGTGTTCTCCATGTGCTTGCATGGGTTTCCTCCGGGTACTCCGGTTCCCCCCCACAATCCCAAAAACATGCGGTTATGTTAACTAAATAATCTAAATTCCCCTAAGGTGTGAATGTGTGAGTGTGTGTTACCCTGCGATGGACTAGCAACCTGCCTCTCGCCCAATGTGCACTGGAGATAGGCACCGGCAGACCCCGTGACTAAACTGGTTGGAAAATTAATGTTACCAAAACACATACTTTAATTCAGCATATAGTATATATTTTTGTACAAATATACAAAAATAAAGCATAAAGTAAAAATACAAATGCTTATGCATATGGGTAACTACTAGTTGAAAATCAGAGATGGTCTTTGAATAGTTTTTTTACTCTTATGTAAGTAAATATCTTCACACTTGTGCTATTACTTGATTAATGCATGAGTGCATGAACGTTTGAAAAGCAAATCTTATGGGTGTTAATTTCAGATATACGAGCTATTATTCTGTTGGTGACTTGCATCATGTCCCATGACATGCATCAGAGTTCACTTGCTATTTGACTTGATGCTTTGTAATATTACGTGAACTAAATATAAAACCACCAAGCTCCATTGATTGAAGAGTTTTTGAGGAGGGATCAGAGTGAACCAAAAATAGCATTTTCCAGGCGTAAATATCGCTGGGTGCTCGTATCGAGTCTCAGACAGGATTCTCAGGATGAGCCGGACAGAGCCTCTTTGTTAATTTAGTTATGTTTGCATTTGACACGTCACTGGTCATGCAGCTGTCTGTCCTCGACAGGTTACTAGGTTCACTCTGCTGGACTGCGCCAGACTTTAGCATGATAAAGTAACAAGAATTAAGTTTTTATGCTTGACCATAGGATTAGTTTTATACTAATAACTGTAGCGGCGACTTCCTGGCGACTAATGCTACATGGAACATTTGTATTTGTATTTTGTGCAGCAGATGCAAGACACGTGAAGCTAATGACTCTTTGAAAACAGATGTCAAGATGGGATCCAGGTTCGCCCATCTGCAGTCTAGAGAATTCTGGCCAAAAGTGGTCTTCACTGAAAATTTGCAGCCGAAAAAAGCCACATTTCTGACATTTATACAAGGCTTAGATGCAGAAAAATGGCAGCAGGTGCTCTGGATGTGTTATTTGGATGGCAGAAGGCAGTTTGGTTGTGAAATGCCTGGAGAGCTCTACAATAATGAGTGCCAACAGTGAAGCATGTTGGGGGTCTCTTGAACATTTTGGACTGTATTTCTGTAAAGGGATTGGAAATTTGCTCAGAGGTGTTTTCAGTGAAGAGACAGAAAGCTACATCTACTAAAGATTTGTGGATAGATCTCCAGAACATGTTGAACTGCTGAATGTCAAGAATATTTCGTATTTTTAGATTTTTCTTTGGTTCTTTCACGGCATTTAGTTTGTTGATGAAAATTAACACCCATTATTTAAAGCATTCTTTGTCTACAACTTTTTTCTTTCAGACCAGCAACACTCTATCTAATACAAATCATCTTTGTACAAACCATTGGTGCCAACTGAAAGCTGGTGCCACTTCAAAAGCTATTAGAATAGTTATTTTCCGAGAAGCAGCACACAGCATATAAACTGGTGTTGATTATCCTTTCTACCTGAGAATATTCATTCAATCATTCATTTTCTTGCCCGCTTATTCCCTTTTGGGGTCACGGGGGTCTGCTGGTGCCCATCATCAGCTCACATCGGGCGAGAGGCCGGGGTACACCCTGGACAGGTCGTCAGTTCATCGCAGGGCCACCTACTGTTGGTCATTTTTTTGAGGAGCCATTATTCTGCATTGCACTTTAACTAGAATGAGTTAATTAGACAATTTAGAAATACATTTAATCAATTTATTAGTTATTATACATACACTGCAGATTTTAGAGCTGATCAGCTGAACTGGATAATTGAATTATTTAGAGAGAAAAAAAAACAAGTAAGCTCTGATTTCTTCTCATTAAGTAATCATTAGTTCAATGATGGTCCCAGCCAGTGGTGTAAAGTAACTAATTACAAATTACGGCAAATGAGTAGTGTTTCCTCAGAAATTGTAATAGTTTTGTACGTGAGTACATTTTTAATTCTGTGTATCTGTACTTTTACTGCACTACTTTTCTTCAACCTGCCTCAACTACTTTATTATTATTTTTGTATGTATTTTTTTCCCACAGTGATTGGGCATCTGTCTTGTCCAATCAAATAGTGTATGAAGAAACGATCCCCAAAAATGAGATCTAGCAAATGTAACTAATACAATACCATCCCACCAATACAATCAGCAGAAATATAAATTCTTTTACAAGAACAACTCTTTTATTTTCTTTTATAGTTAAAGGAAAATAGTTAAATGTTTAAATATGTAGCAGTTATTCTCTCTGTTTCTCTCCTTTTTCTGCCTTTCTACTGTTTTGCACTTTCTATATCACGCTTTCTCTCTCTCGTTTTCTCTATTTTGCTTTTGCTTCTCCTTTTCACCCTCTTTCTTTTACTATTTCTCTTTCGATATTTCCTATATTTCTTTTGTTCTCTCACTCGTTCTGCCTCTTTTTAATCTATCTGTCTCTTCTCTTTCTTTTTCCTCTGGTTCGTTCTCTATCTATCTCATCTCTTCTCTTTCATGCACTCCTTTTTTCTCTTTTTTTCCCCTGTCACTCTCCTTTCCTTCTTTCTCCCTCTTGCTCTTTCTATCTGGTTTTGTCTAGTTCTGTTTAAGAAAATGTTTCTGATGTGAGCTACATTTTTAATTTTTAGGATATAAGGTGAAACAATTGTGATATAATAGTGAGTTATAGTTTTAGAAGAGCTACTTTTTACTTTGAGTTGTATCTAGAACAGATGCTTTTACTCTACTTTCTTTGGCAAGTAATGGTACTTTTATTTGAGTATGATATTTCAGTACACAGTAAAATCCTAAGAGTTAAATTAACTCTACTCGGAGTGTATTTGGTCCCACTCTATATAGAGTTAAAACGACTCTGAGAAAGAGTAATTTAATAATCTATTTTCTTCATGTTTTTCCAAATCTGCATGGAAAATGCAAACTAAATATGAACTATTCAGAGAGGGACCAAGTCCACTCCAGAAAGAGTAAAAACAGACAAAAATAGACTGTTTAGTTCAAATAGACTTATTTAAATAACTCTCCTTCAGAGTTGGTTTAACTCTATATAGAGTGGGACCAAATACACTCTGAGTAGAGTTAATTTAACTCTTAGGATTTTACTGTGTACTCTTTACACCACTGGTGCCAGCTACATTGAGAACATCTGGGCTGCTTCCTTGTTCCTGGTTTATTCATTTATTAATTCATTGCTTTTTTGCATATTGTTAGATTTACTGAGAATATATTTACTGTCAAAAACAACTGAAATTCTTTCATAGTGTACCATGGAATTCAAAGCTTTTAGATCAGCACTGAACAAAACACTTGAACATATCAAGTGAAATTTTTCAACAAATGCATTATTGACTAAATTTTTCATCTGAAGAAACTCATTCCTTCAATTTTGAGTTGATTCTCAAAGAGATCAAATAGCACCAAACCCTTAAGATGGCTTTCAGGAACATGCTGGGAAATCTGATGGCAGTCATCTCAGCTGACTGTTCTTTATCTTTTGGACAGCATCCTGTTGGATTATTATTATTGTTCTAATCCACAAAAAAGTATTTTCTTTTCATCAACTTTATCAGATCAAAGAATAAAAGAGGGGTTATGGATTGGATTTGAAGAATTTCATAACACCGTCTTACATTTAGTCACATTTGAGAGGTAAATGCAGGTAAAGTTTCATTTTATGTCTATGCTACTTTGGCAATGTCCACGAACAATGATTCCCAGCTTTTAATCCATTTAAGCTTCACACTTGAGCTGTTTGACTCCTGCAGCATACAGTGTCCTGTTTCAGTGATTTTATAGAGAGCTGTGTGAAAATGGGCCAGCTCCTCACAGACTCAGCAGGAGCGCTCCTTAAAAGGCCAGCACCGATGATGTTCACTCTCTACTTTTCCAGAATCCTCCTCGCTCTTGTTTTCTGACCTAGAGAATAGGCTTTTGGAATCTTTTCAGGGACACCCCATGATTTTATGAGTGCTGAAGAAAAACAACATGTTGTTTCTACTGAAACTTATCATTAAAAATAGATTTGCCTAGATTTTATATGAACCCAGCTGTAAAATGCAGCAAATTCTGGGTGACTTAAAAAAGTACCGATAAACTTGAGAATCGATATTGTTGATTTATTAATGGTTTGATCTTAGAAGCATTTCATCTCAAGGGTTTATCATATTACTAATATTACTGTTTTAGTTTTGGTGAACATTTTCTACATTAATATAAACCGTTTTTGTGTTCAAGATTTTACACAAACGTTAGAACTGGTGAAAATATTTTGTCTAATTGGGGTTTGCAAATTAGGTGTGGCTCTACAGGGCCAGCTAGCATTGCAAACGAAAGTCAACTTTTCGCAATAAACAGGAAGTTGTTATAACTCAACCAATACAAAAAGTCTGATCAATTCTAAATCTACCAACTAAGTTAACTGTCCATTGCTGAACAAATCATATCAGTAAACTCCCAGTTATAGTGCCACACGTCTGGCATTGATTAGGTACTTCTTTTTTGATAAATTTGATAATAATATTGGCCTAAACAATAACAGAAAAAATATTTGGACTCATTCCTAGCGCCCCCGCTGCTCACGATACAAAATAATGTGGTGTTAATTAATTGATTGACCTGTATTGTTCTGTAATTTTAACTATTCTCATATAAATATATCTCCTAAATAAAGATTACAACTTGCCTCGGACCTGCCACCTTCATACTGAACGCACACAGGGCTACACACTGCGCCACCATGCCATCCTGGTGAAACATTTAAATAATTAAACCACAATATAAAATGTTTGTATAGATGTGGTTTAGAAGGCAATATATAACCAAAGCATGCTGTTGAGCAAACAGCCATCAATGGCGGTATGTTTATTCTGTACCACTGTTTTTTTCTGGACCAGACCATGTTGCAGTGTAGGTGTGAGTTCTGGAGCTAGGTGAGAAGACAAATAATTGGTGGCAGGAAGTGCTTTCAGTTGCATGTTGAAAAGCTTGATAAGTGACGTTTGTATATCAGTACTGTCGACTAGATTCTTGAAATCTAATGCATTCCCGCATGGGTATCAGAGCTGTGGACACATCTGATCGGATCAGACTCATTTGAAAGTATGAAGGGCTTTTAAAAGCTTTGGTGTGTCTTATTTGATGCTCCTGTGTGTGTATCCGGGTTTGTGTGTACTACGGGGTGTTATTGTTTCCCCTGAAGAGAGCTGAATCTGTGAGCCATCTGCTGTTATCTCTGGAATGCTGGACTTCGCTCATGGACATATATGTACCAGTCCTTTGACATTTATGCTATTTATAGCTGCTAAGCACCACTGGAGGTTGTCTTGATGATGTCATAGCACCTCTCAAAATACATCCCATGTTTATCTTTGGCTGCTCTTTGGGCTCGCTTCTCATGTTGTGTTTGTTTGTGTTTATCGGTGGTTTTACACGAGAGTTCTTCTCATGTAAACTTTTGTTCTTGCTGTAGCAAGGATAAGTGAACAGTGTCTGAAAGCTGGTTTCACTGTGTTTTGTGGTAAATGTATCACGTGTTGTTTAAAGACCACATTGGGTTCAAATTTATATTTAACAAATTTAACAATGGTTCTAAATAATAATCCAGCAGCAGCATTCTTAAAAAATCTAAATGAAATAATAAGAAGAGGTTTTAAAAGCACGTGTCAAGGGAAATTAATAAAACCTGAATAAATCAATTAAGAAATGCTCTTTTTGAAGCATTAAAGTCAAATGTTGTTGTTTAGTTATTTTTACACAGATGCTTCAAAGCAGCTTCACAGAAAGATGAGCCTACACAGTAAAATCCTAAGAGTTAAATTAACTCTAATCAGAGTGTATTTGGTCCCACTCTATATAGAGTTAAACCAACTCTGAAGGAGAGTTATTTAAATAAGTCTATTTGAACTAAACAGTCTATTTTTGTCTGTTTTTACTCTTTCTGGAGTGGACTTGGTCCCTCTCTAAATAGTTAATATTTAGTTTGCATTTTCCATGCAGATTTGGAAAAACATGAAGAAAACAGATTATTAAAATACTCTTTCTCAGAGTCGGTTTAACTCTATATAGAGTGGGACCAAATATACTCCGAGTAGAGTTAATTTAACTCTTAGGATTTTACTGTGTAGTTCTAGTATGAGCATGTTTTGTTGGAGAGGCCTAGGGCACGTGTTTGGACATGTGGGCAACCAGAGCCCCTCAAGCAAAAACCCACACTAGCAATTCAAATTCATACAGGGAGCTACAAGCTACTACACTCGAGGATATAGTGTGGCAGTGTGGCAGTTACCTCACATGAGGAATCAAGCCAGGTAAACGTAGCATAGTCTCTTTGTCTCTACGTAGCCCGCTGATTTCTGAAGATCTCTGACAAGCTGATCACCGGCAACCACCTGGAAAACAGACTAAAACAACAGAGAAGTGGAGTTAGAGCGGCAGTAAAGTTAAAGCTAAATGCAAGAATTCTAAGAGATCGAGTCAGAATATAGCAGACTGCTCAAATGCGCTGGAACTAGACTGTTTAAGGCTTTAAACATTAGCAGCAGTATTCTGTAATCAATGCAGAATTTTATGGGAAGCCACTGCAGCGACAGTCAAGCCAACATATTGTTCTTAAATTTATTTCCCCTTCTTAGATCTAAAATAGTTGACAATATTATCTAAGGCTATTAATCCTTAACCCTTAGAAGTCTCTGCATGCACCCATTTGTGTGCCAATCACACTTTTTTTTAATTATGTAGGAATGATGAAACCTGTTATTGTTTAATTTTGATTTCAAATATACTTTTTAGGTTTAATATAAGGTTTCAAAAATAATATTTTGCTAGGGAATTCCAATGAAAATGTGAGAAAATTAGCAATTTAGCAATTTCAGTATAATTCACAGACCCCAATGGTGACTAGTGCCATCTAGTGGTGAAAAGAAGTGATAACCCTTGGAAGTACAAGACCTGTGATATGGCTTGTGTTTTCCGAATTCTGGGACAAAAAGTACAATTGCACAAAAGTCTTTAAAAGAGTCTTTAAGGTTTAGGAGAGGTTCACCTGTTTTTTTTTATTATTACATTTTGACATTGTTATAAAACAAAAAAATGTTTGTTGCCATGAGATTTTGACAGTAAAAAAGACACAATTTACTTATCCGAATTGTACTTTTGTGCAATTTTAGGGTTGTTGCAGAATTACTGTGTATTGTAATAAATGAACATATCAAGTTCACATTTAAATGAATAATGTAATATCAAGCATTGCCACAAAAACTGTTTTAAAGATAATTTATTAAAGCAAATTGTAAAGTAGTAAAAATGTACAAAAAGACCCCGGACTTCTAAGGGTTAAGCTCATTTTGGTGAGTTATGTCATGGATATAAGTTAATTAAATTGGGGAAATTTAACAGAAGTCAATGTGAAATTGTGTCTAAACTTGCATACTTTTCAGCAATTAAATCACAGTATGCGGGCACAGCAGTGTGTTTGAACTCAAATATCTGATGTGGGGATATAATAAACAATGGATAGAAACTCAATGTGACCAATATGTAAATATAACTCACCTACAGTGTAACAGGGTGCACTCTAATCTTCTTTAAAGCAATGGTGCAGCTATAATAATCTAATTCATGCTTTATAATGATCTATCAATCTTTATATTGACCCCTTCAATCTGTTTGCATAAATCCCTTCACTAGATTCACCATTACTGAGAGTGTTCCGGAGTACATCTGCATGATGGGAAGGATGGGGATCAGAAAGAGCTAGATCAGTTAAAAAAAATTAAAAATGAGGCTTTTGGGGCTTTAAAAGAGGTGTTTGCTTATGATACCATTGAGAAATGTATGCTAGAAGTCTTGTATGCTAGAATAACCAAGTTCTGTAGGTTATCAGCTTTACAGAAGCTAATTGGAACAAAACACTTCAATTGAAACGTTACTGTTTTGGTCTGTGCGTGTATGTTGTACCATTTATGCATTACTGCACACTTGTTTTCATGCATTTCATTTTTACATTTTGATGTATGCTGATATACTGTATGAGTCACTTTATGCTGTCAGTGGAGTGCCTGGGGAGATGAAGTGACTGGTTCTATGAGTGATACAGACACAAAGCTGCAGTCAAAAGCAGATCTGGGCTTGTCACAGGCCACTGATAGATTCCACTGCAGACTGAGGGCCGTCAATCTGCCATAGAGGTACACAAGCATTGAACTCTTCTCTCCACCACTGATGGCAAGGATTACTTCACCAAGTTTCCCCACCAGCAAGAAATATGTCTGTCCATGAAAAAAAGTGTTCATAAGTAGACACAATTCCCCATTAGAAGAAGTTTGTGGAACAGGTAAAGGTCCACGCATCCAAACAAACAGATAAAAGAAGGTGTTAAGGTGCAACAGCTTTGTTTCCACACAGGTCTCTGGACACGTCTCTCAAAAAAGGTTGAAATGAAAAAGTTAACTCGGGTAAAAATTACTTGTGTAAGAATAGAAAAGTACCTTCCTTTGAAAGTCATTCCTTCCTTTTTATTCTGTTATGTAAAGTGTATTTACTGAATTCAAATCTGACGCATGGAAATGGCACAATAGCATCATGAATCCATAATTATTTGAGTGCTGGGTGACTATTATGTGTGATTTATTATTCTAGTATAACTTTGGACCTACTCAACAACAAATATGCATCAAATCAAACATCTTATTGAGAGATGGTGTGCAGGTAGTTTTGGTAGAGCTGGCGTATTTGTACAATTTTATAACATTTTTAAAGTTAAACATTAAAAATAAAATAATGCAAGAGAAAAGCTGAATTAAAATAATTTCTGAGCCGCACATCAACTGAAACTATGTGCTACCATGAGGGATGTAGGTCTTTTAATACACTCACACACACACACTTTTCTTAGTTTAATTTCGCATATTTATTTAGAGATGAATCAAAATCAGAAAGACCTATGCCCTGCTCAAAACACTGCCACTTTTATTTTAATGTTATTTTAGAATAATCTTCATATTGTGATGATCGGGGAACCACGATGGGTTCTGACATCATCACTGCACTTTAGAAGAAGCTGTTATATTTTGTGCCATGTATCAGTGTTCCTTGTTCTTATGTGCTGTACATGTTCTGAAATCGACAGGATGTATTGGGCCACAACTTTCAACCATTTATGTGAATGGCATTGCCCAGAATGCCCTGCATGACTAATGATTAAGCTAATAGTAATGAGTTATGCTGTTAGTTGTATGTTTGTATTGCAGTGACACTTATTTTGAGAAAGCTGTTGAAAAGAGATGCTGGTCACATGATTGTAAAGATGGTTTGAAATTACAACCCACAGATTGTTAACATATTATTTAGATATTCAACATTCTTTTTCAGGAGACAGCAAAAAGTCTAAACATTTGTACGGTGAGTATAACATTTGATGTAACAATAAAATAAAAGTGCTCACAGTTACTAAACTAACAAATGGCAATAAATACGGCAAAGCCCAACTTTGAAATGTACTTAAGTAACAATCCAAATCTAGTACTAGTTACTAAAATATTTAACCATTTTGAACTATGAAAAAGGGGTTATTTCATACATATAACCAGTAAAAGCTGAATGTAGTGGGCCATTCAGACTATATTGGTAGTGTTCTATGAATGTGATAATATAAAAAATCTAAATCTAGCTTTTAAATGTAAAAAGATTTTCTATAAATGTAATGAATGATGTTATGATGAAATTAATGAGGCTCTTTATCTGTGCAGTTTCCTCCCCAGCCAACCTTGACCTGCTTAAGCCAAGTCACTATTTTAAACCCTGTCCTAATGTTTTCGGTATTCTATTCTGCATTTGATGTGTGTACAGGAGTCGTTTTTGTTGCTATATTGCTATATTTTCACTGTTGAAATCACATTAAATGTATGGGCTGATTGGATTTGACTATCTTCTGGATGAACCCGTCAATACTTTCTCAATGTTTGAAGATATAAACCAAGGTAAAGTCAAGGTACGGTATCTGTGAACCCAGCTTTGCTATTGTCAAGTTGTTTGTTGTGGAAAATAACATCTGGCCATAGTGAGGAGAATGCATTTCCTGTGGTCTGACCTCACTGACCTCTGACACTATGCCTCTCTCTGAGAGCAAATCTCAAAATCCCCACAGTGCCATTCTTGTTCAGAGCCAGTAATTGTTAGAAAAATTCTGGTTTTTGGTTTGAATTATGAATAAATTTGCAAGTAAGTTTGTGTGAGAGACCACGAGACCTCTGCTGCATAGCAACTTTTAACAGATCTTCAGTTCGTCCCAATCTTTAATATGATATTTTAGGTCAAGATTTTGTAGGCTTACCATCCATAAGATCTACCCCTGCAACCAAAAGAGCTCTAGAAAGACGGAAACCGTTCCACCTTGTGTGGAAACCAGACTATACTAATGTGCAAAGAAAGAAGATGTTTAGTTTTATTTTTATCATCACAAATAGCAATGACTGTAGTAAAGCTGGCTAATGGAAAGGATGAAAAATGTGGTTAATGGACATCTTGCCACTGCACTCTAGCATAAATCATGGTAACCATGGAAATGAGTGGGCATAAGAACATCCTCATCCGAAAGGAACAGATATTCATATCATATAACAGTTAGCAGCTGAACTGACTGACAATGATCATGACTAATGAGAGAAGCTATGCAAAAATCTTCAATTTGAACTTTAAAATGCTTATTTGCTGCTGCCATTACCAAAGATCTCCATTTTAGCGTGACTGTGAGCTGAGTCTACTCTGTTTATCTGTATTTTCACAGTAAAACGCATTTGCTCATTCACCCCTTTGGACTCATATGAACTTGGGTGACATACTATTCAATGAGGATAAATATAAAATTAGGCCAACCTTCTTATACTGAAAAAAGGAGCATTTGGATATAATTGTGGATTCAGAATATCCTCTTGCTAGAAAAAATAATTAAGACTCACATTGCCACATTTGTTAACTTGTCAGGACCCTGTTCTGGTGAGACAAGCTCTTCCACACCAAACTCATTATGTCGTAATCAGAAGAAGCCGTCCATAAACTGTCACAACGTCGAGAGCCTGAAAATGTTTGCAATATCTTTGTTTGGTGTATTCAGGGCTCTTTTGACTTGAACTAAGGGACTAAGCTTAAGCTCCTGAAAAAACCCCATGCCACCACACTGACAAAATGCTGCCAGAAAAGTTACTGAAATGACTCATTTTGTATAACTGGTCTTTTGAGAGCCGAAGAATTGTTCATTATTTAAATTTTCATAATCCTGACAGATCTTGATAGCATAATTCTTAAACAAAACAACACATAAACTTCCACGTGAACGATCATTTGTGGGGTTGGACATTTGAAATGATAAACTAACCAGTTTGGAGTTTGCCCTTTTTGACATGCAAGTGCTCTTACAAAGACTGGATCATGGATGCAAACCTCTCTTAATAGCGCTCTTATATGAGAATCAAACTTTTCCAGGTGTTCTAATAAAAGATTAGTATACGCAAAATCCTCTTTAACACGGTCAACGTCCATTCAACGGTTTTCTATTAATCACAACAAATGTTTTATGCCCTCTGAAAACAACCCGTTTCAAAAAAATATATAAATGATGTCAAATACCAAAAGATCCCTCCCAGCTAATTAAAATTGACCCCGCCTATTGTACATCATCACATTTTCATCTTCTGCTCTGCTATTCAACTGACTAGCTGACTTCAACGATGTGTGATGATTGGAGGAAATGCATTGACTGAACTACAGAAAAATAAGCCATTTAACATTAACGTCAGACATTGCCGGCTTCAATAAGAAGTTCAGACTTAAACTACGGTCAGTATGGACTGTCAGTGATTTACACAATTTATCCAAACTTCATAACACCATTAGTAGTCAGAACCATTTAAACTTCACACTTACAATGAACCATAGATGCGGACTTGAGGCAAACAACTTAATTTGGTGAATTGAGTCTCAACAATATCACAAAAGACTTGTGAATTAACTTGAACTTGAACCTCAATGACCGGCGACTTGTCTTGGAAAGACTTGATAAAAACACAATTTATCGCAATAATTAAACTGTGCTCTGATCAAATCACATTCTTTATCCCACCTCTGCAATAAACTATTTAGTAAGAGTATTATACTTTAAAAATAAAAGTTTACCTTCTATTCAGTAGTACATTATCACCAGAACTTCTTAAGTGGAAATCAAGAAAGGTGCAAATGATGCTTCATCAATCCTACATTAACCCCGAGAATAGCAACTACATTACTTACTATTTATTTGCTTTATTATATTGGTTTTTTATATTAGATTTATATTTATATTAGATTTATTATATTATTATACACACTCTAGCTTGCCTCAGTGTAGGGGGGGGAGGGGCTGAACAGGTTCATTTAGCATTTAGAAGAGCAGTGGTACCCTACTTAATCATATTAACCTGTGTTAAATTGCTGTCTGATGTCCCCTTTAACAAATGTTTCTTGCAGGTTGCTCATGTCTCGATGCATTTAAAATTCAAATGGTGGAAAAAATAGTCTAGTGGCATCTTTGTTTAACCATTGAAAGCCCAAATGGAAATATGCAAGGCAGTTAAACACTATTTGGGTGGCAATGTGGGTTTATTTAGTCTGTAGAGAGGGTAAATAATTGTACTCCAGATATAATTGCTGGTAGGTGAAGAAAGAAAGTCTATTTCTGGCCAGAGTTAAGACTCAGCTGTTGTCTGAGTGGGGATCAGCACTTGATCACTCATTCACTCATGCCCTAGCTGTCCCTTGGCCTCCCGGGTCATTTTAGCTAAGTCCTAGCCAATGACTTATCAGTTAGCGCTGATGGCTGTGTACAGATTAACTCAATAGCATAGAGTAGAATGTCTGGTGAGTCTTCAGCAGTACTTTCCTTCTGAGCAAGATGCAATGTTATTTTTTACAACATACACTTAATAGCACCATAGTAGGCCACTGTTATGGTTTAGGTATTGCAGCTGGACATTATAAAAGGCAACCAATGGCAAAGACAACCTGACAGCAAAGAGTGAAAACACATAGATAGCCAATCAATCTCATAGCTGTAACGTCAAGTCATGTGACATTGCAGATAGGGTAATATTGATATAGCATATATTTGTGTCACTGAAAACACCCAACATAGCAAATTTAACAGAAGCACCTGTTTCGGAGGAACTGTCTGCAACATTACTTCAATGTTGCAGCCGAAGTGCAGAAGAGTCTTCCTCTTTTAAGACTTTGTCGGTTTAAAGCACCTGTATAATTCAAATGACATACAATATTGTATTAGTTGTATTGCAACATATTGTATAAATATGATTGTGTATAAATGTGTGCAAAAAGAGAGGGGATTTTTTTAAAAATGTTTAGAAAAATCAGATATAAAGACCCAACACAAAGAAGTAGGGATGGAGCAGGAGGACTTTAACAGGTGGAAATCTGCTCTAAGCTAATGCCAGTTTCCAGACTTCATGTGGAAATAGATTTAGTTGTTAGAGTACACTGGACATATCTAAATCTATCACTGCGTGTAATATTCTATTTTCTCTTCAGGTTCTTGATTAGCCTAATCTGCAGGACGTTCTGTGCATGTATGGACGGCATTTGTGGAATAATGCATAATGTAAACACAAAAGAACACAAAACAACCCACACATTACAGCATCTTCAAAATGCAGTTGATGATGTAATCCAGATCTTTTTGAGTTTTGTTTACTACTTTACAATTTGCTCAAATAATTTACCTTTAAAACTTTTTTTAGTACAACCCCAGCTTTTATTGGGTTTTTTTTACTAATATTTTGTAATTATATTACTCATTAATTCCACAGCAAGTCTTAAATTCTACAAAAAGAGTATTAAACTCTGTTCTTTTTTACTGCAAAAATCTAGAAAATTTAAAACTTATTTGTTTTATGTATACACAAATCAAAAGTTTTGAGACGAAAGAAAACTGTACAATTTCCCTAAAACAGCAAAGACAAGTTTAATCAATGTGAAAATCCAAGCACTTTTTGTTCCATTGTGCTTTTTTGTGCCAGAACTTTGAAAAATACAGGCTATATCACAGGTCTTGTAGTTCCAAGCATTATCCCATCTTTTCAGCACTAGATGGCACTGTGAAATGAAATTGTAAATGATTTGAATTAACTTGCAAATTATTTTTTGCAAGAGAGTTGCAAAAGTTGACCTCTCAAACTAAGAAAAGTTGGGGTATCATAAAATTATAAAATACCCACATCCCCTATAGGTTGTGACACCCCTGCCTGAGATGGACTTGGTTGGCTCACAAAAGTTAGTCCAAAAGGTTTGTTTGGATTCAGCTTCTGTCTGAGTCCAGCTCTACCAAAAGTAATTTCACACTGTTTCTCAATAAGCTGTGTGATTCAATTCATATTTGACCCCTCAAAGCATGAATGGGTAGGAAAGATCTAAGATTTTGCTATGGGATAATGCTTGGAAGTACAAGACCTGTGATGTGGCCGGTGTTTTTCAAAGTTCTGGAGATTTTGAGATAAGATTTGCTATAAACTTAATAAAAAAATCCCACATATCTGCCCATATGATAACAATGAATACTTTCCAGCACTCACTTTGTCCAAGACTGTGATAACACAACTGTGCTTTTGAACTTTAAAATGCATTTGGGATATCTTTATGTGGTGGAGTAGCAACTCTGTTCTGATTTTCTACCAAGTTACAGTGCTCCTCACCTTTTCTCTAAAGGAAACTAAATTCACTTGATTGTACACAAGATCTTATGCATGAAAGCCCATGACCATAGGTGAGAGTAGGAACTTTAATTGACAAAATATTTGCAAGACTTGGTCTGGTGAAAAAACATATTGAAAAAAACTTCAATTTTCGTGAATAATGGAATGCATGGTGTCAACAATAACGTTTTATGATGAAATCTGATTAATGTAATTAGATGTTCTATGAAGCTAAACAATTTCCTTTACAGTACCAGGCAAATGGAGCAATGAACCACTTCAAGAAAAAAAGTTTGGTCTTTTATAAACTTTAATTTTAAGTTTATATTCCACTTTCCAATTTGGAATATTTCAATTTGGATTTCCAATTATGACTTTTTTCACTAATGACTAAATTCACAATTTATGACTACTTTATAGACAAAACATAAATACTTTAAGTAATTAATCTAGTTTTCCCAAGACATTTAAAGTACTCCCTTTACTTTCTCTCTGTTTGGATGGTTCCTGAATGGCCTGATGATTTTGGGGCTCCTTTAAATAATGGACCTGATGCATCAAGTGACTGGGTAAAGTGCGTCCTTATAGCAATTTCCTGTGTAGAGAGAGATTAGCTGTTAGACACACTTGTGCTAAAAAAAAACCCACCAGGCTTGACTTCAACAAATAATTACAGTGTACATTTCAGAGCGTAGAAAATCACAACTTTATTATCAAATTTAAATAAAGAAATACATGTAGACAAAGTATTAACAATGTTTAAGCGGGTAACTATGTTGTCTCGCAGCCAAAATGGTTCTGAGTCTAGCCAGGAGCCTTTTAGACTGGAGCTTGGATCTTCTTAAGGACATTTGCTAAGGATTCCTACAGGCACTCCAATTTCCTCCCACAGTCCAAAAGGGTATTTATCAAGTGATTTGGAAATAATTCTAATGACTGAACCTGAAAGGTGAGCAAGTTCATCCCTGTGAAGGATGAGTGTAATGACAAGAGTACGCCTCGTCTAGATGCCTCAGCAACTTTGCAACGAAAATCAGGCCGATGTGTATAGGCCTTAAGAGCAAATCAATTGTAATGGTATAGACCAAGTGTGTCTCACAAGGCCGGTGGAGTGAAGCCAAACCGGGCTGATTACGGCTGGCTGAAGAATGATTTCCACTCAATGCAAAAAAAGACAAATTTTTTTAATTATTTTCTTCGAAATTATGTTATTTACACAAACGGCTTTAAAGTTTTTTTTAAAAAAATATATCTACACAGTGAACAAAGATTTTGTTTTTGGTTTATTTTTGTGTGGCTCATAATGGCTCAATTTTTACCCCTAAAAAACTAACTGGGGCCATATGATTGACAGATATGTTTGACAGCTACACTGAACAGAGCTGGCTGACCGGTGTAAACAAGTCTTGAGAAAGATAATTTATGCTGCCAACAATCAAATTCAGAGAAGTAATTCTCAAATTCTTGTTTACATTGATAAAATGTGTTGTATATCTCAGGCTGCGTGTGTGAGCTCTGAAACCATGGCAGTCAGAAAGTCACATGTGCTCTGACACTCTTACTGTCATGGCAGCATCCATGTCATGCTTGCGATTGCCTCAAATTAGCCCAATGGCAGTGGTGCAGACACTATTACCGTACAATTAGGAGTCATTGGTGTGCAAAAAGGATTTTTAAGCCAGTGGAAACAGAACAGCAGTACTTTCAGAGAGTATTTCTCATATTTAAACTATAAGTTTTGCCTTAATTCTAGATCCTTCGACTGAAAATATGAGCTATAAAAGATGGTCTTTGCATATTGTTTTTTTTTCTGTACAGCTCCATAAAATGACGTTATGCTGCAGATTTGGAGCTGACGTCTCTCGCTCTCGCGATAACTCGACGTAATCAGGTATTTAGCATGCCTTCCACCCTCCATTCACTCCCGAGGCATCCCCTCCCACGCCCAGCAGCGCGCTGAGTCTGGATAGTGGCAGTATATAGTATCTTCATCCGAGGCAGATAAGAAGCGCCAGGCTCGAGGGGATGAAGATGGCGGACGCCAAGCAGAAGCGGAACGAGCAGTTAAAGCGCTGGATCGGTTCGGAGACGGACATCGAGCCGCCTGTCCTGAAGAAGAAGAAGACGAAAGTGAAGTTCGACGATGGCGCCGTGTTTCTGGCCGCCTGCTCGAGCGGAGACACCGAGGAGGTGCAGCGAATGCTCGACCGCGGTGCCGACATCAACTACGCCAATGTGGACGGACTCACGGCACTGCACCAGGTAAGACCCTGGTCGGACCCCTCCGCGGAGTTGCGCTGTTTTTAGACTGTGTCCGCTATCTCGCAGTACCCAGCTCCACCATCATTTTCGCCAGGCCGATTTGCGGAACCACGTAGCCTCGAAAGCTAACCCATCTCTGGTTGTAATAGGGAACTTGTTTTTTTATGCCCTGTGCGTTTTGAAGTGCTCTGCGACAAACATATTCAGATGTGAATGTGTGTGTTAACGTACCCAAAGGGCTGTCTGTCTGTTTCTCGGTTGTGCTGGTGTATGTTTACGAGAGTATATTTGTGTTAGCTTCGTTTAGCATGTTAGCTGCTCGACTCATAGATCATACGTTTCAGTACATTTTCAGTACAGATAAACAGTCGGACCTGCCAATAAACTCGTTTATTGACTCCCATTGCTTTTAGTTTTGGTTGTTTTTATACATCCGGCACGTGATCGTGTTTTGGTTGAGTAGACACCATTGAATTAATGTTGTAAACAGTTGGAAAGAGCCTGCGGTTTTGGAAACTGGCTTCCCAGTTGACACGTAACATTGCATTACAGATTTCTGGTGAATAATGTGATCTGTGAAGAGGTTGAATCATAAATGTGTGTAGTCTAAATGTAGTTACGAGCTCCCTTTTAAGATAAGAGCTTGCTCAGGAATTCAATATCAATCTAGGCAAAGCTTTTATTTGTACAAGTAGTTTTTGCTTTTCTGTTTATCGTAATGCATCAGTAAACCTCTTGAGTCTTAAATATTAACATTATAATGTTATAAACAGTGCTAATGGCAATAATGAGTAGTGGCATTCACTAAACGTGTTCCATCATTCTGATTCCTCTTACTACTTTTGCATTTCTCAATTTTGTTCTCAACTTCACAAGTTGAGTGTTTAAATTTTACACAAAAAGTTGTGAACAGAGGTGTTTAGAACATAGAAATATGGTGGTGTTGGGGAGGTCAAAAAACATCAGGAGAATTTTGTACACTGAATTGTATTAATTATGAAAAAGCAGGAGTTTTTGATAAAGGAGTATGGTTAAGACCATGTCATAATAAAGTTTTTGAGTTTTATTTTTTTCTGTCTGCACAAGTGCACACATATAGACGCACACATACTTCTAGTTCATATGTGTGCTATGCATTGTTTTTTTTTTTGCAACTTTATGTTAAAATAGGCTGCAAAGTTTAGTTTATTAGCATTTCTTTCTGCTGGTGTGCCTCGTGATTTTCTTTTTGGTGCAGAATAGGTTGAAAGACGCGCAGCAATTCTTGTTATTGGTAAACTCCAGACTATTTAACAAGCTGTTCCGCTACAACACTTCTTAATTTGATCCCCACTTACTCAGATCTTTTTGTTGACAGTCAAAACATCCATAACTTAAATGTATTATTACTGTGAATCGCTAATGGGTTACCAGTAACATTATTTTTGTCTTCATTCATCAAAAAAAGCTTTTTTGACAATTTTTTTTTTAAGAACTGGATTGAGCTGCTGCTCTTTTGTTTAAAAATGTGGTTAGTGTCTTGGGCTTTCTTGATACTCTTAATAATTTACCCGTTTTACATTTTCCTTAAATAATTGAACAGATTCATGTCCAACACCACATTCTTCAAGTGCTTTATTTGACCTGTTTGATGTCATCACAATATTATAAAAAAATGTTTTATAAGCTGTTTTGATTATCCCTAAAAGATTGAAGGCTTTAACACCACTAGACTAATGAGAAAGTGATCAAGAGTTAAATTTTACCGTCTTAAATGAAAATAAAATGTGCTTGACTGACCCATAGAGCTTACCAGATGACTAGCATTCTCTGGATGACCACAATTTAGATTTCCAGACATTTATATCTAATTTCAACACCACTGAAGTTTACAAAGCATTATGTTTTATTGTCACGTAAAACATTGAACCTCATATTGTTTGTCCCTAAATTAATTCTTTGATGGTCTACTTTTGCAGTCAGTCCCAGAGCGGTCATTTTCTATGCGTATGACTGTTTAATTATGCCAAATTCAAACCTGCTGCTCAGTCAGAGTGAACCTAGTGACTTTCAGGGTTTCTATGTGCATTTGCTTGTTTATGGTCTGATTTATTTATTTTTAGCTCAGTAAAAATCAAAAGTATACATAAGGAATAAAGAGGGAATAAAAGTAACATTTGTCTAGTTAAAGGGTGAAGGATTGTTGGTTTAATACACTTATTTTGAACCAGTCATTTTGAACTCAGAAAGCATGAACAAGGGATTTGGATGCTGTTCGTGAGGCCTCCGCATGATTGCAGAGGCTCCTCACTGTAGTGGGTCTGCTTTGGTGTGTTTTGATGTACATGGACATGTGAGTGCATGGCGAGAATTAGCATGTGACTAGCAGGCACTGAGGTCACTCAGCATTATTAGTGTTTAACATGCCAAGACTCAGGAGATTTTCAGTGTGTTTGAGAATTGTGTGCTTGTGCAGAGAGCAGTTAACAAGTTTGCAGCAGGATTCATCAAGTGAATAACTTTACTTTCTTTGCAAGTATTGTCTGTATAACTGAATCCTTGTCTGTAGTTGTGTGTAACTATATAAAGCCATTGATGCCATTAAAACTTCCTGGATTAAGGAAGTTGTGGTTATAATATGCATTTTCTGATGCAAGGAAATGTAAAATTGTAATGTAATAGTTTACACTGAGATGGGAATATGGCAATTGAAATTGTTTGAAAAAAATGCAGGTGACAATGGACCATTATACTTGAAAGTCCAACAGAAATAGCGGCAAGTCTCCATAAGTAGGCCATCACTCTTCTTAGCACTTTCCAGCAAGTGATACCTGGGCCAGTAGGCACTGGCTTGGCCTTTTATACATGACTTTACACTGTATTTTAATAACTGTACAAATCTCCTTGGTTTATCTTAGCTCTGCTCGCCACAATTTGCCTTTGATATTCCACCAATTTCCAGAGTGGCTTGATTTGGACAGGTCACTCTCTTCTAAAATTTTAATTCTGCTTGGTGGCATGATCTTTTTTTTTTTTTATAATAGCACTCAAACGAATGGCTGAGTTTAAAAGATTTATTGTTGGCTATTATGACACAATTTGGCTGTGTTTGTCACACACCTGTAATGACTCATGCATTGACTTGCAGGTCAGTGATAAACAGGATGTCACTCTTTTAATTGCACTCAGAGAAAAGCCATTCCCATACCTAGTTGGGCCAGCTTTTCGAACTTCATCCAAATTGGTATGACATGAAGTGCCACAAAGAGACTGTTAAATGACTTGTATTCACTCCTTATTTCGTTTGCCTGCCTCTTCTTTTTTTGAATGCAAAAGGCTTTGACAAATGTTGTTTGTTTTTTCTGAAAGTGCTTCTACCATAAAGTTTATTATTGCAGGCTAGTAGCAAGTATGTACTTGAAACTCTATAGTGTTGCTTTAAGTGCAAAAAAGTTTTGAAATAACTACCACAATGACATTAAAAACATTGTAAAACTCATTCGAACCATTGTATAGACACACATTGCATAGTTTTTATATGCAAGGGTTCCGCTGAAGAAGGAACACTACCCTTTGAGGATTCAGTTAAACTCTGTTCTTTTTGACCGGATTCACTCCTGTCTGTGAGGCAGAGGTCTAGCTTCCTCTCAGAGGAGTCATTGGCTTTTCTTCATCAAATGTGTGTCTTTATAGCGGACACAAGATTTTTCACTTACTCGGAAATGTTTAATGTGAACAACTGTGAAATAATCCTTGTGCTGGATCCTTTATTTGAAACATACCCCCCCCCCCATCTGAAACGGCGTACTTTGCGAATCATCAAAATCATAACTAAGTAGTAAATTAATCATATTAATTACAACGCTTCATATAGTGTTTAAAGAAGATATGACTCACTGGATCGAGTCATTTCTGAAGCCAAAGACCCGATTGCTTTGGAGTAATCTTGAGTCGGGACGGTCCCATATCTCTTCTGCTGGAACAGGCACTGACAGCACTTTGATGAGTGAGGTACATGATGTGATGGTTTGAGGGACTGTCGTAGCCATATGACTCGTTTCATAAAGATCATCTGCAGACTGGCCTTCAGGCGAATCTGAGAAGACTAACTTTAGCATCTAGACAACCCACATTCTCCACTAATCTCATAGTTCAGCTTCTGTTTGTTGATTGCTTGATCTTTCTTCTAGTTTATTCCATGGTGTGGTATTTAAGTATGAGTTCTCAAAATGATTGATCAATTAGCCTTTGAGTATTAAAACTATGTGAAAATGCAGATTTTCTTTTTTTCATTAGTGATCTATTTGAACTGTTGCATTTCTTTTGACTCCTTACCATTGGAGAACGTATATAGAGACTGCCATATCATGAGCCACACATCCCAAAATTACTTTTTCCTGTCAGGGTTCAAAAAGGCTATAGTAAGATCAGTGTTGAAAACGGGATTGTCTGTTATATAACAAGAAATGTAGGGTTGATTTTGGAGAGATCCTTTCTCAACAGCCGTTGTTGCTTGCACTCACCAGGGACAAAGACGCGCTGCTGTGCCTTCCCACAGTGGCAGCGTGTCATCTGTTGTCTGACACGGTTTCAATCACAACAGTACCACAAATCAGCAATCAACTTCATAGTTACACATAAAATTTGTGACTCAAGTTTCTAAATGAACAATTTACCTGAAGAGGTTTGTTTGTGAACTAGAAGCTTCCGGTCTCCTGATTATGAGCTTTATCATTCGATAATTTTTTTGCCTTTGGCAGATACTTTTATCCAAAGACAAATTTCATTTCCAAATTTCATTTCGAAGAATGAAACCCCAAAATCTTTGCGCTGCTATCCCGAGCCTGTCGTCTTTCCCATCCCACCCCATTCTCTCTCCACCTTGCTTCCTGTCTCTCTCTACTGTCCTATCTGATAAAATGAAAAACCAATAAAGGCTGTTGCTGCAAAAAAAATCTTGGAAGTGTTGACATATTTTTGGTTCTATATAGCTAGCAGCTCAAGAACTACACTGTTTAACACCTGTTTATTCAAAAGAGAATTTAGACACCCCTTCATTGTAAACAAATGAGCAACAGATCGTGATAAAAAGACGACGACAATGAAACCGGTGCTGCAGGTACATGTGGCCTTACCATGTAACTACACAGAAAAACACCCATTTTCAAAAATACTTGATGCTTGTGGATCTGGTCTAAGTCTGGCTGATGTGTGGTTATTTATTCAGTTAACTTCAGTGCTGTTATTGTTGTAATTGGGGTTTAGAAGGGTTTCTTTGATAAGATATCCAAAGGAATAGGGTTTTCTTCCAGGTTGAAAGGCTTGTAATTTTGTCTCATGTCTGCATTCTTGTCATGTTTTTCAGTAGAACCCAGAGCACACTCAGAATTCCTCAGCTGTCACATATACCATTAGCTCTGAACAGTGTCAGAAACTGAGGTTTGGGATGGATAATCAAAGGGCTCTCTAGGCAGAATTTATTTATCGCTTTATTTATTTATTTATTTATTTAATTTTGCCATATGTTTTACTCATTACATACATATACTTGCTCAGATCAATGAGTGCTGGTGCCCATCCTTTGTCCGAAAGTGGTCGAATACTGTAGTGCGTAGCACCATAGCATAGTTTGTTGTGCTTGAATCATAGCTTGCAGCGCAATAAAATGAAATAGCATCATGTTAAGGATTTTTGAAAATGACCTTTTATGCAGTGTGTAAATTTAGCAAGTTTGAGCAACTTTCAGTTTAATAAGTAAAAGGGGCGACTTGGAGTCATTGAAACAATTCATCAGATTTTCAAATATCAACAACGGCCAAAAAAAGCTTGCAAAGGTCTCTCTTTATAAATTTGAACGTTTTGAATGCCGTAAAGTTTTTTTTTAATACATATGGGTATCTGTGATTGATTCATGGTTTACTTCAGTTTTAAAAATGTAAAAAAAAAATCTGATTAATTGGTAGCTGTAGCTGTTTTTTTAAATACAGATTTTGTAGTTTGTTCATACAAGTTTCCACTATGGTAAGGTTGTAAAAAAAAATCCATGTGAAACATTTTAGCATTTTTTTATATAACCCAGTATACACACACACACACACACACACACACACCACTCATCAGTTTCACGTACAATTCTGATTTTGGATTTGGCTTCTGAGCAAGATCTTGAAAAGGCAGGAAGTCTCAAGATGACAGTCATACATTCAGTTTGTTTTTAATAGCTTGGCAAAATTGCTTCATATTTCATTCTAGCAGACATTTAGTCACAATAATTAAATAAGTTTGGCAATCAAAAGGGCTGCAGGGATTTCTCCCATCTCCTGACTGCATCTCTGGAGCTCAGCCACAGTTATCTTTAGGTTCTTCTTTCATATCTCACTTAGGCTCTTCCCCCCATAGCTCAGTTTAGCCTGACTGCCAGCTCTAGGAAGGGTTCTGGTCATCCCAAACTTCTTCTATTTAAGTATGATGGAACCTTGCAACAGAAAATATTGTGTGGTTTAAGGTCTTCTATAGAGAGGCGTGTGGCTTTCCTAATCAAGTGCTATCAAACACAGCTGGACTCAAATGAATGTGTAAAACAATTTCAAGGATTATCAGATGAAATTGAATAGTAAAATATATCACAAAGATTATTTCAGTTTTTATTTTTGTAATCTGCAAAAATTTTTTTTTTCTGTCAATATGGAGTGCTGTGTGTATTATTGAGGAAAACAACATCTTATTTATTTTAAATAAATTGATGCGATATAATGGTGAATTTTAAGGGGATACAAATACTTTCTTTATGCACTGTAGATCAAAGCTGAGCAATCTGTTCCATTGATGTTTTATTGTCATGCTCTATATCCTATAAATCATATTTGATTGTGATGTCATCAGCCTGATTTTATCCCTTTTCTTCTTGATTGACGTGCTAATTATAGAAATCAGCACACCAGTTGCGCACGTTTTACAGTTTATTAGAAGCAGGTTTGGCTCCATCAGGCTGAGACTGGCCATGTGTTAGGATATTTTTGGTTGTATGTTTGAAAAGAACCTGTAATTAAGGCTCAGAAGTCTGATGTAGTGTTACAGCATTGTTGTCTCTGCACATGTTGGCCTGATTTTGTAATTCTATATTTTTTTTGTTTGGATGACAGACTTTTATGGTTGATGTCATTTCCTGCATGTTTTTAGGATGAATGATTACATATGAGTACAAAATTGGTCAATGGGAACATATGGACCAGCAATAATATCTCTATTTATCATTTGATTTTTCGTGAGTGCCAAACACTGGTACTCTGGGAAACTTTAGCTGAGAGTATGTCAAAGCAGTTGATCGGTTTCACACAGGCGTCACTGCAGGTTCAAACTGGTTTACTTGTGGATTGCTGATGCACAAGAATTCTAGAGGAATGTGTAGAGCCTGAAGCCCACCACATTTTGCTTTTAACATAATGAAAATGATCTCCAGCATTTTGAAATCTTTGTATGGTGCAATGATTTGTCCTACCGTACTCATTGGGTATATCTGTTTTGTATTTTTGGAAAGGCACTGCTTCAATAAATGGTATTCACCAGAAGCATGCTGATAAGAAAGTGTATAATAACAATGAATATGATCATATCGGGGCAACTTGTGATTAGATCTTCTACTTAATTTATCTGTTTGTTCAGTCTTTCCGTTTGATTTCTTTCCAAGAAAGAAAACGATGGCAATGTAATGGCCAGTCTTCAAATTAAAGGTAAGCCCTCTGCACTTGGTACAAAATTAGGTTGTATGACATCAGCTTAGGTTTTCCTTTGCTTGCCAGCATCTTTTCCCCCACCAAACAGTGTGGGCAGAGTTTGCTATCTCGGGCTGGCCAAGTCAAAAAATAGCATACATAAACTCTCAATGGGTTGCAACTAAATTTATTTTATGGTCTAATGCATGTTTCTTGGAGGTCAGAATGGTCTACCTCTTGCAATAGCAATTAAGGGCAAGAATCTCCTGCAAACTGGGCTGTACAAGGTTTTCCAATGCCTTTTAAGTTCTTATCCACTCAAAAATGTTTTCAATTTAGCTCTTTATCCCTTTATCTCACATTTTTCTTCTTGTGACAATGTAACATTCTTTGTTATGTCTAATGCTAAACGCATTAAATTGATTTAAATTTTGACTTAAATATTTCGACTTGGTGCTTGGAGAACTCAGACCAGCTTAACAAAGCAGGTAGAGCAGAAAGTTAAAGGTTTGTAATTGTAGCTATAGTGGAATCTGTCCGTTACAGGAATTTGTGAAGTAATGGCATCATTGTTATTACTCTAATCTATTCAGTGTTTGTTTTGATACAAAGAGCTTGGTTATTATAGAATCTTTCAGTCAGAAGAAGCATAAAGGGAACATTTCAGAGAAACAAAACACACTCAGGAAATCTGCTCCTTTTGTTTATAGACCATGTTTTTTTTTTTGAGGAAATAAAGGAAGGTTTTCAAAGAGCTGGATCAGAAACGTATTTATGAAAATGAGACTAATTGTTTGCAGATGAGTACAACTTCAAACAGCGTTACACTTTTAGCTTTAAAGGGCACCCTTTTTTACGAGGGTTTTATGGGTCTTAATGAGTCAGGTTTCAGTTCAAAATCCACTTTGGATATTTTGTGTGCGTGAACGATACAATCAATACCATTTTAGGATGTATTGCTTTTCATGGTAACTTGCTGCATCTAGAAATGGGCGTAGACAAGATGCCACCTGCTCTGTGTACAGTAAATGGAGACAAGATGCACAAGTAAGAGGGCCAGTAACATAATTTATAATTCAGACATGACTTTGCATGCAATGGTCAACATATGTACTGGAATCTGCCAGTCAGTAAACATTTGGAAGTCGAAGAATCACATCATAATGCACTTGGAACTTTGGCCACATTTTGTCTTTTACTAAATGTACAGAAATCGATTAATTCACACAACACTGTTTCTCTGAAAATTCTCAAGTTTTTTTGTTCCTGTTAAAGGGGACATCAGTGGACTGCATCGTTGATTGCACAAGTCTATCGATCTACCTTCAGCACGCTTAATTCCTGTACCAATGTTCTAAATAAGAAGAGCTCGTTGCAGACAAGGTGTTTAATTACACCCAGTGAGCTACTCAGGAGTGATTGCATTGTACTGTCAGTCTTAACAATTTTCTAATGGCAGTCTGTGTGTGTGGACATGCAGAGGCATGTGGGTTGACGTGATTTGGAATCGTGTTGTTGTTGTTCATCTGAAGCTAATCAAATGTTTACTGCTTGTTGCTTGCAGTCACCAGATGTTGGAATTCTTGTTTGGCTTCTTCATTGGTTTCCTCATTTTCAATGTTTACAGGTAACTCAATTGAAATTATTACAATGCAGATGTGATTTTTATGGTCTTACTATAAGTTCTTGCATATTTGAGCTTAAATCACACAAAATGAAAAAAAAAAATTTCTGGAAAAAAAGTGTAACCAGTGTTTCTGTGATGTAACACTTGATTCAAGCCAATGCCTTTCTTTAGGGGTTGCTAAATAACAAAAGCTGCAAACTCAAATGATACACAGAAATATTCTTCTAAAGATGCCCTTAAGAACAAAACAAATCAACAGCAATTACTCATCTTGGTGGTCTCATGGTTTGCATTAGGGCTGGACGATATTGGAAAAAAATTGTGATATTTTTCCCCAAACGATATATATTGCGATAGGGGTGGGCGATATCTCGATATTTAAAATATATCGAGATTTTTTTTTAAACTCGATATGAATTCTGGCATATCGTACATATCGATATAATGTCTATATTTAATTTTCGCCAATTTGCTTGTGTGCCTTGTCTGTGCTGCGCTCGTCCCCGCCTCCTTGGTTTTGTTTCCCCTCCCCTTGCCTGTCGTCTCAATCAACATGGCGGCGCCCGCAACCAGCCTGGAGGTTACAGAACTTGTTGCAAAAAAAGAATTGCTGGCTCCATTATATGGAAATACTTTGGTTTTAAGTCGTGAGACGAACAACAGACAGATGTCTACTGCCGTGAATGCCGTGAAAGTTGCTGCCAACCAAAGCTCAACTAATCTCCACAATTCTATAACGCGGAGTGTAGAATATGAAAGACAGAGCGCAAGGTTTTGTAGCATCACAGAGTACGTGGCATTTCACATAGCGGTGGACATGGCACCCATATCCGTCGTTGAACAACGTGGCTTTAAACGTACGCTAAAACACTTGATCCCAGTCAGATACAGTTTACCCAGTCGGCATTACTTTTCGAGACAGGAACTCCCGCGACTGTACACTACAGAGAGAGCGCGGCTTGCTGCTGAATTGGAAAAGGTTACTTACAACAGAGGTCCTGCAAAGATGAGCTTGAGTTGAGTTGTTTTATTTTTGAATGAAAAGAAGGCAATGTGTATTATTTTACAGTTAAATTATTATTTATGTTATCAGGGATTTTGTTTATATCCTAAATGTTACAGGAGCACTTTGTTCCTATGCACTGCCTGTTTTTTATTTGTTTTATTTTTGAATGAAAAGGCAATATGTTTACAAGGATTTCTGAAAGAAAATTTGCAGAAGCACCTCTGAGCTTCAATAAAAAACGACTTTGACATTTGTATTATTATTTTTTTTGCAGTAGGGTTTTTTTTGGGGGGTGGTTATAAACCCTGTAAAGATATCGAGATATATATCGTATATCGAGATATAGCAAAATATATTGAGATATATTTTTTGCTTCATATCGCCCAGCCCTATATTGCGATATTGAGAGCCATCAATCCAGGCTAAAGTCAATAATTTCACTAAGCTTCATTACAAGTGATAAAAAGGTCACTTAATATTTTATTGCAAAAAAAAAAAATCCTCAGGTGAAAGCGCATTTCCTTTATGAATAAAATGGGTCCATTGCTTCCTTTATGGGAGGACAGGTGCATGGCTCTTTAGGCCAAAGGATAATGCACAGACTTTTGAATTCTTGGCATCTTGCATGCTAACTGGGAGTTTTGTAATTGTAGATTATTGCTTGGGTGCAAACACATTTCAATCCCGATTAAAAATGGAAAAGTGACTCATTTAAACACCCGGGGGATGGTGTGGGTACATGACTAGACAAACGGAGATGCTCAGAGATTTGTTATGGTCGTGTTTGAGTCTTAGACATGTAGAATACTCAATCTTATGAACAAATTAGGGACTCTGTTCATAAACACTATAAAATAGCAAAAACACACTCTGTGTGTTTATAAATTTTCCTGAAAGTGAATGAACCATGTAAAAAAAATGTAAAAAAAAGCAATATTTGCTTTTAACTAACCAATGTATAAAAAAAGCAGTTATGATGGTTCTCTTAGGTGTTCTAATCTTTTTTTTAACTTTGAGCCTTTTACATTTTAACCTTGCTAAGTCATTGACCGTCCATTTTTTTTTTTGTTGAAACTGAATTGCAGTATTTTCAGATAAGATGTTGGGTTTTCCAAAAACCAACTGTTTTCCAGACCACCAACAATAAGTAAATTTATGTTGACATGCATGGTTTTTTCGTTACATTGACTCTCCCACATGTCTCCTACTCTTTTTGAAGACCTGTTTAGATGCAGCAGGGCTGCATAAATGTCTTCGAAATGGGATACATAATTGTCCGAAAGACCTGACCACATCTCGTCATTTCATGCAACATCAATATCAAGTTTAATATAATTGTAATTCAAAATTACTTTTGGAATTTTGTACAGCAATACTGTTGTCAAAATGGAACACTGAATAGATACATTTACGATTTAGGCCACAAACAGTTGAACCAGTCCAGTTTGATGGTCTTAAAAGACTCATAATATTGTATTTTATTTTCTACTCGTTAGTTGTCCTCAGTTGATGCGACAAACCTAAAACCAGATGCGTAAACATTTAGAGCTTTTGTACTGGTACAACGCTTGCTTGCATTACACACTATGAATCAAAGGCATTGTTGAGTGCACCAGGACCCTTAACCTTTGTCTGTGTGAATGGCCCTTGACACTTCTACAGAATTGGCACTGTTGCAGATGCTCTGCATTTTTCTGCCCATAGTCTAAATGCCACGATGGGGGCAGCAAGAGGCCGCAGAAACATACAAGCACACCATTCACTGTGAGGATTTAAGCTCGGCACAAGCCCTTGGTATGGCCACAGCAATCTTTGTCTTGCCAGCCTGTTTGTTTGCTCAGTTGATTTACTTTACCATTTACTTGAACATGTTTATTTTTATTCCTACCTTTCTGTCATTGTTTGTCATGGGAATCCCAGGACCGTATATGGTTGTCCGTGGTTGACAAGAATTCTGTGGAACCCCTTCCTGTATTTCTGTCACTCGTGTTTTTCTTGTCTAGTATTGTAATGGTCTTCTGTTCTAGCATTACATGAACAAGATAAAATGAGTATGTACATATATATTTTAAGAGAAAATAAATGATTGTTGAGGAAATTGTTTTGTTACCCTGTATTTTGTACATTTGCTCACAGAGAATTTTAAGACAAATCCATAAATGAGACATGAGAAATTTTAGTTTTTCTTTTATGGGATTGATCTTTGCAGACTGGTTAGTCCACCCCAGTACCTTCATGTTGCTTCTTTTTCAGCCTCTCTTTTGTTCCTTGGTTTTGCGTTTTGAGTTTGTTGAAATGGCCAACCAATCTAAAAACTATACTCAATGCCCTGGTCATTGTTCTTAACCAAAATTTGATAGTACATTCCCCAACATTCCTCTTCCTCCTCTAAACAGTGATTAGAGTTTGTTGTGCCAAGCATGGATTATCAACGAGTTATTAGATCTAGGGGTTCACCTAGTTTTTTTATTTTTTTTTTATTTAATAATTTTTTTAGGTGATCTCAATAAAGATTTTTTTGTGCTTTTTAATTCACATCATGTGTTACCCTTGACTTGGATGTGCAGATCTTGTTTTATGACTAATGTATTCAGAAAACCATGACATTTCCAAAAGTTTCTAGCCGGTCCTTTGGATTTTTATTTTTTTCATTTTCTTCTTGAGTGCTCTTTCTGCTCGTGCCTCTATCATTACAGTCCTGCTATGAATTCCTTTTGTGGAAGTGGCTGTGTGCTGGTGTGTTTGTGATCTCACGAGGAGGTGGAACTCTGGCTGATTCGGGATTCTTTCTTGGAAATTCTCTTTTTCTGTTGTAGAGCCAGGTCTGACGGTAGCTAGGTGGCCTTTGCGGTGAAAGAAAGCTAGCAGGTCAGCTGTTTAAGCCCATAGTATCTTAGCCATTTCTTTATATGGAAGTCAGCCTTTATAAAAACATGAGCCGAGGCTGACCTTAGATTGTGTCCCCTATCTTTTGTTTTTACTTGAGTTAGTGCTGGCTCATAAATGTAAGCAACGTTATTGGTTTTATTTGGTTGTGGATGTGATGGTTTGTTTTGAGCTAGGCATGACGAGTGGATAGGCTGTGTTTGGGCTTTCATGATAGATGAAACATATGGTTATCATGTGTTTTCTTTATTAATAAACATTAACAGTGAGATAACCACTGTTTCATGATGTCCACAGTGAGAACGTCACTTTTTTATAAGGCTCCATGATAAAGAATTTGCATGTGTTCTTCAGAAATATTTGCTTTTTAAGTCTTAACAGCTGAAACTTTTATGTTTGGACAGAAACTTGGTAGGTACACAGTCATGATCTGTTTCAAAGTTTGCTGTTTTAAGTGTAAATTGGTCTTCATTTATTTACGATAAAAATTGTGGGTGTTTTAAAACATGACAAAGTTCCACTTGTTCTGTTAAAGCTTGTTCTGATAACGATGTTATTTTTGTTCTCCCTTTAATTCCACAACCCATTTGAGGGATCGACCACTCTATACCATCTGTTCCTTTTTGGGGTTGCATAGAATAGATGCTTGTGCCCACTCAGTCTGGTTTGAAGGACACATGGTTGACCCCTGAGCAGGTGAATGTCAAGGGCATTTTCTCAAAAGTTTCAACTTTCAGCTGCAGAAGTGCATTGGTTGTTGTAAATTCCGATTAGAGATTCAAGAGACTGAATCTTAATGTTAACTTTGAGTATGAAATGTTCATTTTGGCAGCGCGTTCCATAAATAAACCAGCAAGTCTGAATTGCTTCATCTGCGTATAAACTTACCTCATTTCTGTAGTGCAGTTGCTCACACTTAAAACCTATTAGGGCTTCAACCATCAGCTCTCATAGTTGATTATTTTATTCGGCTAATTGGATAAAGAAATGGTATTGTAAAATCTCTTGTACAATGAACACAATATTTGCTGGTTGCATTTTCTCTGTTACATTTTTATTATATGTTACTTTGTAATTAGAAAGTAAAAAAAGAGAAGTGCATTGTATTGAATGCTTTTGTTTTCCAAAGCATTTGTGCAAGTTTGTCATAAGCTTATTTATTTATGTACGCAAACATAATTGTTTTAAGAATTTCCAACCACTGGTTTTAATGGGTGCCAAAAGTGTACAGAAAATAAATAAGGCTTAGAGCCAAAACCTGACTCGTAGACTGTTGGCAGCTAAAGTCTGAATACAGGAATGCTTTGTTTGACCCTCAAGCCTTCCTGGCTTCTGTTCATTTCCCCTGTCCTCGTGAATGGAGGCAACCTGCCCCCTTTTAAGGCAGATCCCACACTGGATTATACCAATCACAGGTGAGTATACACATTCACGTCATAGACAATTAGTATAACCCCATTGCATTTTACATTTAAATCACAGGAAGACATCATAATAATGACAGGAATATTCGTAAATAGAAATGAGCTTGTTAAAAAGATAAATAGCATTTAATACCTTTTCTTCTCTCAACAGAGAAAATAGAAATGCCCCTCTTCATCATGAATTGTGGAGTCTGGCTTCAACCTCTTAACAGACTCATTAAACAATTAAGACTTTGCTGCAACCCTGATCGGACTCAACATATTCATCGAACAATTAAGACTCAGTGTGCCTTCCTGCCGCAACACTGCCTAATATATTACTTAAAAAGGGATAATCGGTGAGGAGCAGAGGCTGCTTCCTCACAATCTTTAATACTGAAGTATTACAAACTCTGTGTTCTAAGGAATTTCTGATGAAATTCTTGGTTCTTTTTCTGACAAGCTTGTGCGTGTGTGTGTAGGACCGTGTAACCTACACCACAAGGCTAGAAAACAATCATATTTAATAATATTGAGACTAGAAACAAATGTTTGACATGCATTGTTTACATTCATTTAATTATTAGATTACTCTTGACTTGTAATAAAAAAATGCACTTATATAATCTTTGATTTCGAACAGCAAGTGTGCAAGCAAGAGTTTTAGTTCCTTTGAGAGATTTCAGAGTTCTCTGAGAAGCTTTTATAGCAAAAGAGATGGGCACTATTTAAAGATCGAGGTGGCTCTGATCAGAGAATAACGTTTTTTTTTTCCCTCCCAAAAACGACAAACACTAATTTGATGTTTTTGTATAAAGTGTGTTTTCTTTAGTACAAAAAGTAGTTTAATATAAATGGGTTCAAATATAATAGCAAACATCAATAGTGAATCAAGTTGCTGGTTCCGCAATAGGTTGGTTAAACAGTGCCAGAATCCACAGGCAGATATTGAACTCCCTGCTTCGAACTGCAGAGTTATCCGCTGCCCGGTCAAGGGAGTCCACGTCCCACAGTCTCTCTTTTCGCCTGACGGTGATTTTTGGATGTCTTCGCTAGACTTTTTTTTAAAACTGTGATCAGCAGGAAATTGTCCTGATTCTGTTCCGTCTTCATGGAATGATTTATTAAACGATTGAAAACTTTTACTGCAGATGACAGCTGGCGTTTTACCATCTCATCAGTTTCTCATCTTCATATTTTAACATATGATTTCAAATTTTTTTGGTAGTAGTAATTTAAAATTATTCAGTTACCCAGTAATATCCACCACCAATAACAGATTCACTTAGAGGCTTATGATCTGTTCTGTTTGGCATTAATATTGTATAATGTTATTTAAAGATTTTCAATTAATACTTTAAAATTAGCAATTGTATGGTGTTATCCATAGAACTATTACATTAAAACTAGGGGTGTAACGGTTCACGGGGATGTATTGAACCGTTTCGATGCGGCTTGTTCGGTTTCGGTACACTTGCGCACCGTTTCGGTATATTTTTTTAATTAAATAATATAAATTTATTATTAGCGCGATATTAAGAGCAGCGGAACATTGTTCCTAGGCGAGTTTCCGCACGGATGCTATTGAGTGACGCACAGTAGAGCTGCACGGTAATGGCAACATCGAAAGAGAAGCCAGAGCTTGAAGACCCTCCCACCTCACTACGGTCTCCTGTTTGGGAACACTTTGGCTTCTCTGTTAAAATACATAACGGGGATAGACGAGTGGATAAATTTAAAGTTGTATGCCGACATTGTTCCACGGAGATTGAGTATGTGGCAGGCAACACATCTAACATTTTCTACTTCTACTTCTGTGCTCTCTTCAGAAAATGTGGATGGGTTAATCTTTTTAGCCAAAAACTTAAAACTGGAATAGTTAGTTTTGTTGATTATAAGCTGAAGCTGTTGCTAGTGTTAAAAGTTTTCAGGTCCTAACTAATTGCAGTATTTAATTTTTTATTTTAAAAATGTGTTTTCTTTATAAAGCGTGCAATTTATTTAAAAAAAAATCACCCAAATGTGTCTTTTTTTTATATATTTTATGCAAGAATTCTATTGTGTATTGGCAGCTTTTCAAAATAAAGATTTTGTAAGCTCTTATTGTTTTATACCGAACCGAGCTCTCCAAGACACTGTACCGAACCGAATACGATTTTAGCGTACCGTTACACCCCTAATTAATACATATGATCGTAAACAAAAATATTAATTTAAGTCACTGTGCGGGGATTGGGTTATATGGTCCAAACAAATTATGATTTTCTTTCTTTTTTTTTTTTGCAAAAACTTGTTTTGCGCATGTAACCCCAGCATTAATTTCATGTAACCACACATGGACAATGCTGGCCAAGGTGAATCATATTTGAAATGCTCAGCGCTTTGTGTCTGTGTCCGTACAGGATCACCAAAGTTGTTTTTTTCTGGGGGTTGGAGTGTTAACAGCCAGAGTAATAGCGAGGACTATGTTGCTGTTTATTTCGCTATTGTGGTTTACTGTATGTACAGGATTACATGCGCATGTTTCCCATTTGATCACTGAACAGAGGTGCTTGTGTTTTTCCTGAATTGACTGCCACCTGTTGGTTTGGTAGAGCCATGGTGTGAGAAACCCATTTTTTTGTGAACATGGCCTTAGAGCATAATACAAAATATTTATAAAATGCTAATAATAAAAATAGCTTTTCTTTACTGTACCATGTTTAAATGTGTTCATTACTCATTTAACTGTCGTCTGTTTCTAGTTATTTTGTGTTCATTAAAAATAGGATTAAGCAACAATATGTGTTTTTCATTTGATTAATCTGCTGCAGACGCATGAGTGTTGGGTTGGGAAAGCATCCTGTATTTCAGCTGGGAGTCTACAGGGGCTGCTAGAGGAAGTGAGGTGGGAGGAGGCTTCAAGTGTCTTCTCCCCTTGAAGTGAAGTGCTGCTATAGTTAGATCCAAACGCTTAGCATGATGATTTGTGAGATAGTCACTTTTTGGTTTGCAAGGTTTCACATTTAACCGACTTGGTGTGTACACACCCATACGCATAGAAGAGTTTGTCCTCTTCTTGTCTGTGGTGGACAGAAGGCACAGTTCCTTTTAGAGTCTGGAAAAAGCTCAGTGTTCTCTTTTCTGAATAGCATCTGACAGCAGAGTGCTGTGATGTGAAGTTAGATCTTATAATGGGTTGCTTGTAATTGTAGTTGAGGGAGGGTAGTAAAACATGCTGGAAAATCATTAATCTGACCATTACTACAACTGATACAGATATTAGGTGAAAAACCAAATTAGAACACCCTTTTTGTAAATATTTTTGCTACATTAGTGCTACTTAATTCAATGTTTGGGTCATTTGATGAGCAATAACTCGGTTTCCCTTGCCCGACAATTCTTCAGTTTGTGGTTTGTCAGTGTTTCCTTGACAACAGCAGAGGGTCTTCCTCGTGGTTTTAACCTATTAAGGAGAGGCCTCATCTGTTGGTCCTGATGCACTTTTACCCCGTGTTCTCGGGTCTGTAATCATGTGTTTGGAGTTTGACCATAAAGGGCCATGAGAATCATGCTGGTTTAGTTGAATTGAAGATCTGAAAAACACAGCCGCTGCAAGACCCCCTTTGGCCCTCAGCTGGAAGATTCTCTTTTCATCCTGCCCCTGAGCAAAGTCCGTCTCCAGGGGCTGCTAGAATAACCCTGGTGGGATTGTAATGAAATCCTGTCTTTTATTTATTTATCTTTATTACCTAAGCCAAATCTTTCTCAACTTTTTTTTTCTCCTCTCGAGTCCAGTTTCCCTGGAAACAAGCAGAGATTTACCTCCACATGTTGCCAGTCACATGTTTCAAATCTGCCTGTTTGCTTAGCTGTAGCCTGAAATATAGAAGCTGTAATTTTACTCATAATTAGCTTTATATCGTTTTCTTAACTTCAAAGAACTTGAGGCTGTCTGTGTGCAAATATGGCATATTGTTTGGCAGAGTTGTGGAATAGAGCCATAGTAGAGTTTGTGTTGCTAGAGATTAAACAAATATATGCAATAATTTTTTTCTAAACTGTTTTACTGTATTATTGATGTTCATTCCCTTTTGGGGGTCACGGGAGTCTGCTGGTGCCTATCTCCAGTGCACATTGGGTGGGAGGTGGGGGTACACCCTGGACAGGTCGCCAGTCCATTGCAGATAATTGATACAAGGTACAAGAATTTATTTGGTGCTAATGAAATAGGCTGAAATGTGTAACTTTATCTTAAATATATAAGTATATTAAAATAGAATTTTAATTAACCTCTTAAGCCCTGAGGCCTATTTTCCGAAAATCCTATACTTTTACTTTTTAAGGCATTTCTCAGCTTTTACAAGGTCTAAACTGCAAATCTTGGTATCAAAATGAAGATAGGTTCTTGGGGAGTGGTGTGGATGAGTTAATTTGACAGTCAAGAACACTGGGTAAGAGTAATTGATGTTGGAATGGCCAAAAAATGAACTCCGCCTAAAAAAAAACACATGTTTCCTCCAATATCTCCTTATTTTACTTATAACGAAGCAAATAAACACAATCAATTGTAACCACTACATGTCAAGGACATCTGTAGCAAGTTTGGTGTTCATACTACAAGAAACTAATATTCTGTAAAGGTTTTGATTGAACAAAGTTCAGGCGTAATCCATGTTGGCACAGTTTGGCACAATTTGGCACAATAATTGAAATATGGAAAAATCTTGTCCAAAGCTTCAGCTACGTTCATAGTCTTGTTTTCTTGCTTATGGGACATGATTTCAGCAAAAAAACCTCCTAAAGAAACGCTGTAAAAGGGGGGTAGAAGCTCATTTACGCCATCTTGCTGCGCTTTTGGGAACATTTCATTCACAAACGCTTTCGACGTCGAGCTTCCGCGTGTCCCTACCCCCCGACCATCTGTCCAATCCGGGAGCTCTATACATCGCTGGAAAGCTCTGATTCTGAGGAAACCAATCAGCTCAACCATTTTGAGACTGACTGGATCGCCGACGAATCACACGACGCGCAGCGTGGAGAGACGTGCTCTTACGCACGGGGAGTCATTCCATATTTGGTGACGTAAGAGGAGCACTGGAGCAACAGAAAAAACACAAAATGGACTTTTCGCGAAGCTATCGACCGGACATAACAACAAACGGACTTTTATCGCTATGGAAATAACTTTTTGTTGAAAAAACGGCAAAGGTAAGACAAGATTTACATGCTTGCTTGGTTTTCGCTGGCGTTTTTTCGTGGAACTTTCGCTCCCTGCTCTGAAATACTTCATGCAATGTTAATGAGTTGCATATCACTGGATTCAGCTGGTTGTTAGCTTTCATTTAATGTAATGGTTTGGGTGTTTCCGTTTATATTGTGGATACATATCGCACATAAACAAAAACGTGGTCATGAATTATACTCCGGACATGTTGTTGTTTATTTGCATGGCGTTCGAGCTGTGGTTAACGGATATGAAATTGAATTAGATACGTTTTTAGAGGAGTTTCCGCTGAACACAACAGTATTTAATATGTGTGGGTTATTCTCAGGGTTAGTGAGCTATGATTGAAAATGTAACGCACAAGGGGGCAAGTCCCCGGTACCGGGGACTCTCGGGCTTAAGAGGTTAAAACATAATAAAAATTGTAATAATTAAAAAAAAAAGTTTATTTTTATTAAAATAAATGTTATGTTTTGTCATCTTCTTTGGAAAGGGTCTACTGGCTTCTAATGGTCTTAGTACTGGAAAATGATCTCACAAGTGCCCAGCAAAATGTTTTTGTGCCTTTTTGTGTGGCACATTTGAGGAGTATGAACCCTTTTCTGCGTCTTCAGCACCATCATGTTTTGCATCTTTTTTTTTTTTTAAGTGAATGTTAGGTTGCTTATGAACATAAACACTTTTTGCCGTATAATTGTTGATGGACACCTCTGTTATATCGCTCACTCTCACTCTCGTGTGTGTGTGTTTCCACAGATCCTTTGCTGCATCAGGCTTGTCAAGATGCTTAAAGAAACTCTTAAGTTGTTATGTTAGCATCCGAGTGTGTACTTCTAGGAAACCATCTTACTAATGGTTTCCTTTTTGCTGTCTCTGCATATTAAACACTTTACCTTTACCTTCCTGCCACTGGATGGGAACAGTCTTGTAGATGGCTAAAGTAGAATTATGTTTCAGCAGATATCTTCACTCTGAGGCTTCACTTCCTGCTGCTGACTTTCATAGTGATTTGGCACTTTAACATTCCCTTCCAAAATATAGTGTTCAAAATGGACTCAGTAAAGGATTAATGGTTTGTATTTAGAGAACATGGTAATTGATGTATAGCTGAAAAGTTCATTTTTGTTAGGCCAATTAAATGGGAATTCTTGTTTGGCTTCAACACATGCAAATAAGGCTTATTTGAAAGGAGCATCTTAATTTCATCTTTGATATGTGTGCCTTTGCCTGCATTTGTTTTCTGGGAGTCTGCCACAAAATTTCCTACAGTGTCCTTTGGTGCAGTTATTGTTGAGTATATAATTTCCAATAATCTGTAAACCCCTTGAAAGATGGGCTGATTTTTATTTATTTTTTTTTCCCCCAAATAAGACCGCAGAAAGTTTACAGCTCGCACTGTTGTGTACCGTTTTGTACATTGCTTTGTACAATTTCAACTGAATTTTCGGTAAACATTTAACCAGTGATCAGATTATAAAACATCAGATGCATGGAGGAAGTTAGTAATTGTTGCTGTGCTAGCATTTTTTGTTTGTAATGACTTACAGTTAAAGCCCTGCAGCCTGGTTTGTGGGAGTGGAGAGAGGGGCGTGTCTGACGTGAGCCGCTGTACGCTTACCAATGGATGCACGTCTGATAATAATTACTGTAGCATTCCCAATCCTAGAGACAGCGGTTGTAGAATGTAACCATAGCGAAACTGGAAATAACTGAGCACTATTGTGAAGACTGCGGATGTCTATGTACAAGTAGTCCATTCTGGCTTTGGTACTTGTGTTTTCAGTTTAAAGGCCTTTACACACCCGGCATCTGCTGCACTGCAGTTGCTTTAACTTGCAGTTTAAAATACTAGATGGTGCTTTGGTAAACTGCCATTTACTCCACGCCACAGGCACAGAAGTAATTCACAAGGTGCGCAAAGCGTGTTTATAGAGAAGAAGAAGAGGATGGGTGTTCACTCTTAAAGCTCTTTGTTTTCATAAACAAAAGTGTCTAAAATGTGAAATGCTCTTTGCTGCATCCCCTCTTCTTACGCTTATGAACCTCTGAAAGTATTCGGTTTGTTCTTAAGCACCACCTACAGCTGCCTTTCTCAGCCTAAGACATGTGACCATATGAGCAAAACACAACGTTTTGACACTGTGTGGGTAAAAAAAGTTTCAGGAAACTTGTGTTTCTTAAAAACCGATTCACTGACGCACTGCTTTTTTTTCGGTTTATGTGTAAGGTCACAGTAGCGTTCTTTGCACTTATTACAGCAGATTCCTAGCTGTGTAAAGGCCTTAACTCTGGATTCTAAATAAAGTAATTCATAGTCTATAAGCTTGAAGTGAAACCAGTTGCCTTAAAAACAAACTAGTCATATTACTCAACATGGCATCAGCTGTAAGGGTAAAGCTGAAGCCAGGCTCATACATATCTGAAATCCTCTATTTTTAGCTATTGGTCAGCCTCAGATTCTACACAGCATGGGGCATGAGTTTATTGATGGACAGATCAGCAGCTGTTTCAATGTATTTGTGGTATGTTTGTGAAATAAATGTCTGCTCAAGAGGGCTGTGTATTTTTTATTTTTTTTTATTTAGCCTGGAATGTTTTGTCTTCCATTGAGCGTCATTCATGCAAGTATATATAAATAACATAAGCTGAATAACAGTTGATCTAAATTTAAGTTAACATACAACTACATCTGACAATATATGAATGTCTTATATTAGAAACACATCTCCAGTTAGAATATCTTGGTATATATTTTGAACCGTTCTCTTATTTTAATGTAATTAAGTTTGTGTCTGGTTACCCAAATATGCATCTCTGTAAATTCAATCAGTCTGTAACTTTACTTTACATTCTTCAAGATTCTCTCTCTACCAATTTGCTGGAAACTAATTTACATCTTGAGAAGGCAACTAGAAATGTCACATTGAATTCGAAACTGTTGATAAAATTCGTTCCTGACTAACATACAGATGGTTTGAGTTGATAAGTGTCAACTTGTTTGTTACTGAGTCACTGCATGTTTGTCATCTCTATAAATGCCTATGTAACATAGTAATTGACGTGGGATTTGGATGTAAACCTGGCTTTTGTTACTTAAGGCAATGGTCAGATTAGCTTCCAGGTGTCTCTTGATTGCGTAGCCTGACCATCTAATAAAAAACAGACGTCATGTTTGTCTTCACCAATTTTACGCCCACATGCCAAGTGTCTTATTTACACACTCTTGCCATTGTTTCATTAAACTGAACATGTTTGGAAAGAATGTTTCTATCTTCCAGCCTTTACTTGGCTCTTAGAAGCACTTTACGGGATTACTTTCATCTCCTCTTATTGAATGGATTGTCAAGCCCCATGTTTTCTGATGTGGTCATTGCCTCTCTCTCCTGTCAGGTCTGAACAATTACAGCCATTAAGGGATTGTCTTTGTAGGGTTATGGAACCACTGGCTTAGACCCCTAATAAACATACTTTGTGTTGAAGCTGGAGGGAATGCTTGCTTGCATTAAGGTCTAATACACCTTTTTATTATTTAATAATACAATTTTAAGAAAGTATTTGCAGATTCATCATAATTTTGTGGTGTATATATTGCCAGGAGAAATAGTTATTTGAACCTTTCTCCCATTTAGAACATTTGCCAATGAGTGAATAAATCCAGTAAAATTAATTTAAAAACAATTCTGAACTTTTAATTAGTCAGCAAATAAAGGGTGCAACTTCTGATCAATAAGAATTTTTTTTTAAATGAGTAAATATGTCTTTCATAGCTGAGATTTGGAGCCTTTAAAGATATTTGATGTTATCACAACTCCCCAGATAAGAAACATAAATTGAATTTTAACATCTCCAAGGTGTCTGGGAAGGCATTTACACACCCATGCGTTTTTAATGCAGGGGCTGCATGCAGTAAATCTTTAGGCTTTATTACTCTGGTGCTAATGTAACTATACACACCAGCCGGGAAAAAGCGCTGCATTATTTTTTCAAGAAACGCACTGAGCTGCTTTTTTTTTTTTTAACCTGTAGTACATTAAAACGCTGTGATTGGCTCGTTTGGTGATGTGTCTTCAGCTGGGAAAGGCTAATATAAACAAAACTAATTTAAACAGCACAAGAGGTCAGACGAATTTAAACAGCAGATGATTTCACAGAGAATGGTGTCCATGTTCTCAAACTATGTCTCACAACCAAGCACTCGCGAGAAAGATTTGAAAGATTTGCCGCACTGATGCGCAAGACCAAGATTATTATCAAAATGGGAGCACACAAGTTTTTAAATAATTTATTGGGTACAAATTAACTGAAAAGAAACCCCCTTTTGAACTGAAACTACTGTTTAGATTGGCGTCAATGCCTATATCCTATGCCTCTGCAACTGCTCGTGTTTTGACATCGACATCGGGATGTGTGCATGCGCGATAGTCACATCGCCAGAACATATGATGTGAGTGGTAGAAGCCGTTGGTATATAACAGGACGGTAGTATCATGTAGCAAAACACGATTTATTGTATGTCTTGTTGCTGGGGTGACATGTACGTTCCGCGTGCCTCCACATTGATTGTGAGCGGTAAGCAAGCAGCACAGAAACCATTCACTGCTTACAATGCGCCAGAGTGACGCCTCATAGAGGATGACATCTGTCGGGATTTCCCGCGGGTCTCGTGATTCCTGTGGGATGGGATAAACTTTTGGTATTAATCTCGGGATCGGGACGGGAATAAAAATCAATGGCAACCCCATTAATAGATCATAATTTTCTGTGTTAAGCAATCCAAACGAGATGCGACAATTTTTTTTTTGTAAATCTCTCAACTCGTCAAAACACGGAAGTCACAAGAGCACGTTTTTTCGGGGTCTGCAACAGAAGTGAACCCTTTAAAACTGAAGCTGTTGCCGGCAACAAACAGAGAGAAACAGACATTTCGCCAGGAGACCACTGACAGATGAGTGATTGATTTCCTGTGATCGCTTTAGCAGCAGTTTAGCAGAGATTTCACTGTAAATATAATATTTATACTGTATATAATAATAAAACCATTGTCTTAGTAGCAGTAATAGGTTTATTAGTGTTAGATTGAACTGTTTTTTTTTTACTGTGTTCTGTCCGTGATTCGTTTTTATACACAGGGTTTATTCCAAACAATGTTTTTCAATATATTGTGTCATTTTTTATATTGTATAAATTTACTTTTTATAATATTGCTTTTAAAACTGCTCATGCTCTTGATTCCAACAACATATTGCTTCATTAATTTATTTTTATCTTTTGCTAATTTTTGTATAGAAACACAAGGGTTTCTTTTGGATAAATCTAATCTGATGCAATATATTTACCGTATTTTTCGGCACATAAGACGCACCCAATTTTAAAAGAGGAAGATCTAGAAAAAAAAGATTCTGAACCAAATACTTTTGTAAAATATTTTATATCAACTGTGTAAAAGTTAACAGTCAAACATGTAACATGAACAGACAGTAAACAGTAAAAGTAACAAAAAAAGGCTGTAATGTTTTTCTTTGCCCCCACTCATCACTCTAAAGTCCACCATTCGTTATCACCATCACTGTTCCAGTGCAACATTGCCTCCCACATTAGTAATACCGTAATAGCCAGTAACATTGTCCCCAAATTACTAATAATAGCCAGTAACATTGTCACTACATTACTAATAATAGCCAGTAACATTGTCACTACATTACTAATAATAGCTAGTAAGATTGCCCCCACATTAGTAATAATACAGTGTTTCTCAAACTTTTTTAGTCGAGCCCCCCTTTAAACCTTTAAAAGAATCTGGGCAACCCATGATGTAAAATGATACTTATTTAATAATTAATTAATAATTATTTTAATGTAAAATAAATGTAACTACTCCTTAATGTTAAATAACTCATTATTTATAGCTTATTCAAGTTACAATTCGGTTGCATGGTGTTAAGATATGATCCTTATGCGCTCTTACCTGGTTAGCAACACTACCCAATTGCAGAGCACGTTACTTGCGTTTGTTATCTCGTATGTACATGTGTGAGATGTACTGTTGAGAGATGATTTGAGTTTGAGTTTATTAAAGGAGAGTTTCAGTCATTGAGAGCGTTTTGTTTTCCTCACGCGAGCAAGAGAGAGAGCTCACGGCAGCAGTTTCGCTCGTGAGTATGGATGCGGAAGCACTGCTGCGGCTACTGTAGCCAAAGGCATTGTGGGAAATGTAGTTTTTTTTTCTCGTTTTCGTTACGACCGCGCTATGGCAGAGATGGGCGATGACGTCAGCGCGCAGCGCTGGGTGTACAAATATGGCCGCGGCTTCGGCCTAGCTCCGGAGCTCTTACGCCTCTCATACGGCCGTGACCGGACTTCGCAGCGCTCTGCATTCGGTCGATAAGACGCACCAACTTTTCCTCCTCAGTTTTGGGGAAGAAAAAGTGCGTCTAATGAGCCGAAAAATACGGTACATTTATAGAGATTTTTTCTGATGAAGGGGAAACCTCCTGTGGCAAGGTTGGGTTCTGTCTTCAGCTGGACAGGAACTACTCTACTATATTCCACAGCTGAGAAAAAACAAACAAACCCATACCTTTGTAAATAAAATATCTGTAAAAGCCATATTCAAACAAAACTTTTTGAGTTGATGCACAATAGGTTGATGAATTTTTTTTTTTTTGCAATAAAATATTAAGTGACCTTTTTGTCACTTGTAATGAAGCTTGCTTATTAGTGAAATTATTAATATGTAATTATTGACTTTAGCCTGGATTGATGGCTCTCAATATCCCAATATATATTGTTTGGGGAAAAATATCGCAATCAAATTTTTTTCCAATATCGTTCAGCCCTTGTATGTATGATTTTGTGTATTGCAGGTCTGTGCATTACAGCCAAATATTTTTTTTTTTGTGTGTGTGGTTTTTAGAATCATTATAGAACTCTGGGAAATCAAAAGTGTTCATCACAATTTTTTTTCAATCTGTCAAAATGATTTTAGTTTAGGTAGTTAGGGTATTTAGTTTAGTTTAGTTGATAATGGGCAATTTGTATTCTTCTGTCTGAGGGACAACATATTAGTTACACTTGCTTGGTTTGTGGTTTGTGATGTGTGCAGTCTTCTTTTTGGATGCTCTTACTGTAGTTTGACAGGCCCTGATATGAGCAAAGAGGCCCACACGCTTCCACAGCCAAAGTGTAAACAGCCCATATTTGGGCAAGGATTTCATGCAGATAGTTGTGTGCCCTGCACGTCAGGTGGGTTTGTGTGTTTTCCACTTGTCTACAGTGTTGTCATAGGAACCAGGAGTAGTATCAGCAGGTTTTATGGGAAGCACGTGGACATCTGAGGATGGATGTTGTTTAAGAGTTTAATTGTAGACACTTGTAGGTTGAGAATTTTAAGATTATCACGATGAAGTCACTCAGGTTTCAAAGGAGTTTTATTTTATAGAAGTGTTGAGGCTAGATGTAATAGACTTACTAACCCTTTTGATCAGCTGATTGATTCTAGCACTGTTTTTTTTAAATGCACGTCATTGTTGCAATAATCCTTAAACAAAGCACACCATCAAGTTGCGCTTAATTATCGGATTATTCATGGTGGTCCAAAAAGAATAGATATTTTCAAGGCCAGGGGTTCTAGTGATTTTGTTTTTGTCTCTTTTTTTTAGGCCTGCATAGATGACAATGTGGACATGGTGACCTTCCTGGTAGAGCATGGAGCCTGCATAAACCAGCCTGACAATGAGGGCTGGATACCTCTTCATGCCGCTGCCTCTTGCGGATACCTGGACATCGCAGAGTAAGTGCCACTTCCACCCTGTTAATATCAAACCATAGAAGTCTGGGGTCTTTTTGGGCATTTTTACTACTCAACTATTTGCTCTAATAATTTATCTTCAAAACAGTTTTTTTTTGTGCAACCCCAGTTTCTTTTTTTGTTTTTTTACAAATATTTTCTACTTGCATTACACAATAATTCCACAACAAACCTGAAATTGTGCAAAAACTTTTTGAGCAAATGTAAGTCTGTAAAAGAAATTATAAAAATTGTTAACTGTTATTAGCTTTGGTATTTTTGGTTTTAAACGTACATAAACTTTTGGAAACCTACACTTTTTATATTTGGAATCGAAATTATATTAGTTGCGGGTGGCATCATTCTTGCTTAATCCAAAGCAGCTGATGTGATTGACACATACACCGCTGCATGCAGAGTCTACTAAGGGTTATTCAGATTGGCTTCTGAATGATCATTAAAATGTATTTGAAGTACAACTTTAAATGAACTTGCACTCATTACAAAATTATTCTCAGTACTCTTTATAAAAAAGGGTTTGCTGTATGTTGTTTGCACATGATGTCATTGCTGAGTTGTGAAATCAGGATGTGGGGCAAGAAGTGATTGTAGTTGTTTCTCACAAAAGGCTAGAAACATCAAGAAACAACCAAAGTAAAAAAGCACCATGTAAAAAGTTGGCAATTGGGAGGAGCAGAGTTGGCTTAAGATCGCATGTGGAATGAAAACCATCAAAGTAAAGTGTTTGTTTAAATGAACTAAATGTTTCTTTTTAAAGTTAATGATTTAGTTGTTGAGTTAATGTTGTTGGGCTTTTGTAACTGTATTAAAATGTACTACACCTAAAGAGCTATACTGAAAGAGCATGCTTTCCTAATGTTTGGGTTAGAATTGTGCTCGGATGACCTCTTACATTTAATATATAGATGAATACTGGATTAGCATTGCAGTTTATTGCAGTGGTTCAATAGTTTTACACAACCAATTGTTCAGAATGTGTGGATTGTGTAAGGAATTAAGAGGTTTTTATCCAGGGCTCTAGAGTGCGACCAATATGGTCGCATATGCGACCTAATTTCTCAATGGTGCGACTAAAAAAAATCAAAGGTTGCACCGGTGCGACCTGTCGTTCGAGGGGAAAAAAATGAAACTCCGTGAGTCTCCCTGTTGTTCAACAACAGACACATATCGTGGTCTAAACCAATCAGAGATAGTGAAGGGCGTATCCCGTCCCACCCCCCCCCCCCTCTGATTGGCCGTGGTCCAGATATTCCTGTATGTGTGTGAACGTACGTTTGAAAATGCATGTGATGCAGTCAGACAGAGAGAGGTGAGTCCATCAGGCAAACAGTGGATGTAGCCGTGGATTACGAGAGAAGATGAAAAGAACGATTGACAGATGTTTCATTAAGAAAGTTAAGTTAGGGCCTGATCGTGAAAATTATAACCAATGCTCTGACACGGAGCCATCAACCTCCCCTGTGACTGGCTCTAATACATTTAGAATTGAAACTATAAACTTCAGAATTTTTCTATAAAACACATAACATGCTGCGATAAATGCACTGCTCAAGTGTCCCCTCTCCCCGCTGCCTTTCAGCGGCAGGCAGCAGCAAACAGATCATCAGTCGAGGCCGAGATGAGAATTAAGTTTTACGTTGCCTACAATATTGCAAAAGAAGAACTCCCCTTCACTAAATTAAAGTCCGAAATAATTCTTATGAAGAAAAATGGCTTGAACGTAAACCCGACGTACGGCAATGATGTCGCGCGCACCCAATTTATAGGAGGCATCGCAGATACATTGAAAAAAAAGACGTCTGTGCAAATTGTGAACAGTGCGTACATGGAATTCCTGATCGACGGAGACACATATATCGCCACAAAGGAATGCATCATTGTGTACAGTCGTATCTTGCGGAAAGGAAGACCGATGAATATATTATTGAACACAGTGAGGTCGAGCATGCTCATGCCCAAGGTAAGCCATGTCATGTCATGGATCCTATGTCAATAATATGCCTACCGTCTCGTTACTGCATTAACCATAATATTCTGATACTTAAAAAAAAAAATAAATAAATAGGCTGCATTATAAACTCTTGATCTGGGTAGTAAATGGTATTATCGTTTTTATTTGTTTAATTAGGAATTAATGCTGCTTCAAAGAAAGCATTTGCTGCTCTTGGGGACCAAAATCAGTTTAAAGTTTAAATTTCAGCTCAGTAAAGCACTTTAAACACTTTTTCAGTAAGTTTTAGTTACCTTTCTTGTAGAATTGTGCTTCAAATAAAGAACTTTATTTTGACCAGGTTGTTAGTTAATCATTTACAAGTCAATATTGTCTATATGGACAGTGATTTAAAAAAAATTAATGAATAGATAACTAAAAAAAGTGAACTTGTGAAAATGGGGTGTTAAATGTGATGCAGTTGAAAATTTGGGTGCACCTAACTTTTGTGCTGGTGCACCTAAGAAAAATATTTAGGCGCACCAGTGCAACCAGTGCAAAAAGTTAGTCTAGAGCCCTGTTATCACAATTGTTGTTCATCCATGCTAAGTAACAAATGTACAGATTGCATGACATTAGGAGCTGTGTTTTCGTGAGATTTACTGGACTGTCACGCTCCAGAATTTGCTTTGAGGTTTACTGGGACCACTTTTTTGAGCAGGTCTCAAAAATGCCTCTCAATGCCTTTTTTTGTGGGCATCAAAGTTTAATTTCTTTTTTTACACCTGCCCAAATGACCATACTACTAATTCCACTTGCAGATGCAGTACCAGTTTATGTTGCTGTAAATTGGAAACAATTTTGCGTTCTCTGTGTACAGTAACTGATCACTTGTGTGCTCTTTTTAGCTTTTTAATGGGTTTTGCAATTTTCCTGGAACAGTTGTTTTTTTCCAATTATTGAAGTGGATTTTTGATCAGTAGCGGTCATGCAGTGTGTTGTTAAATCGCTCCAATTCAACTGAATCATGTTTGTGTTTTAACATGCATCAAGGAAAACTTTGTTTTATTTTATTTGCCAAGAGAGGCAGAAATCGTGACTGAAGGTGATGAAGCCATGATGACTTAATAATTGGTAAAAATCACTACGCAATTATGAATGTTGTACTGGAATGGTGGTGAATCTTCCTTCTCCAACACATATTACAATCCAACCACAGCAGTTATCGTCAATCGCAGCATTTTTGTCACAGAAAGAAACAGCTGGAAATATATCTTGCTGTTCTGATCTCTGGAGAAACTGTTAAGAGTTTGAAGTTGTGCTGTGCCTTTTTAGCATCGAGCACACAATATGGACACTTTCAATCATATAATAGAGACTGTTAAAAACACAGATAAACACAAGTGGACCTGGTGGCAACAAACACTTACCAGTAATCTTCCTTGAAGTCGGTGTAAGATCTATATAAGTAACAAGACAATGTAGAGAAACCATCAGCTGATGTAAATAGGCCAACTGTGTAATCAGAACAAGCTTGCTTTTGTCCTGAATATTGCCAGTACTCTGACCTGTTTATAGGGCTGATATTTTTATCACCAGAAAAGAGAATAATTCATTGTGCATCTGTCAAATTGTACATTCAAGATTATTAGGCATATTATTTAGAATTAAACTTCTTTACTAGGCTCTGACAGATGGCAATTGCCAGTTTGTAGCCACAGCTATTTGAGCAGTCCATGATTTTCTTGTAACCAGCAATCATTTTATTAAATAAATTGTTGTCTCTGGATAAATGGCATTAGTTGAGATAGTATGTTTTCATAGAGTTCTGAAATTGCACGTTTCTGATTCCATCAGTTGGTGGGCGCAAATGGTGCATGTTGGGGTGCTTTTACACCTGACTACTGAACTAAAAATCTGACCAAAAGTGGTCAGAGGCTTGTCTGAGGAGGTTTTGGTAAAAATCCAAAAGAACTCTTAAGTGGCTCATATCTGATGAGAATTTGATCAAACTCTGATCTGTACAGACCAAGCAAGAAACAGAATATTGAGACCAAGACCATTTTTGACAGAGACCAAGTTTCGACCAAAAACAATTACTTTTCTTTATTGCAAACAAACTTTTGCTGTATATAACAATTTATACAATAAAATGACTTCGAGACCGGTCTTGAGCACTACAGCACTAGTGCTTACCAAATTAAACAAACTAGAAGTGTGAAGGGACCCTTAGACTAGCTAGGAGGCTGCAAAGCGAATCACTGAGTCTCCATGTAGCCTATTACATACTGGAAATCCTTTGAAGAGGTGGTACCAACTGAAATCAGACTAGCAGAATAGCAGTTTAGCAAGATGTTTTATTGATCAAATATCCATCACTTTCTTCTCTCTAGGGGCTTAGCAATGAGTCAGTTGTAAACAAACTAACAAAACAGATGAAAACGTGTTTTTATTATGTTCATGTGGCTTATTTAAAAGTAACCCATTAAATGATTATACATCATTTATCGTTTAATCATCACTTGACATTTCAAACAACTGGAATATACCTGACTCCGTCTCCTTGTTCGGATTTGACAGGTACCTCATCAGTCAAGGTGCAAATGTCGGAGTGGTTAACAGTGAGGGAGAAACTCCACTGGATATCGCAGAGGAGGAGGCAATGGAGGAGCTTCTGCAAAACGAGATCAACCGGCAAGGTATAGTTTCCCCTGACATATTTCACTGGCACATTAGCAGCATCACTTTTGACATTGACTTGGCAAAGTTGTATAGTATCAAGAACGCAGATGATTGCTTAATAATGATTCCCGGTGACGGATTGTCAAATGAATAACATCACAATAGTTGCTTGGGGTTAAATGACCATGCTAAATGTCCCAGCTGTTTCCATTTCAACCAGCGATTCTACATGTGCAGAGACAGAATTATTATGTGCCACTCTTTCTCCCATGTCAACATGTTCATCGATCTGTTTCATGCATGTGCAGATTTGGTGTGTGCAGCTGCTTATCATGAGAGCTGCCTTATGTAATTTTGAAACATGATCCTGTTAGCTCTGAGCTCATTTTAATGAACACAAACTTAATGGAATAATTCTATTTTTGGACAATTCTTAATGAAGACAGTAGGCCGTGCTGCAACCGAGAGGCCCTGCTCAGACATGCATTAGTCACCTGAGGAGGTGTGTAGCTCTCTGTTTGAGAGCTTACCAAGCCTGAAAAGGATATGAGGGTGGCTTGTGAGAATTAGGGCTGGGTATCGAGTTAGGTAATTTTTTTTATGCACCGACCGAATCGTCTCGATACTACATAGTATTGAAAAAATCATTTTCGTTCGATACCTAAGGGTATAATCTTGTCAACGTCAGTGAGCTAGAAAATGTGTGTCATCCTTAGCGTGCCCGGATCAAATGCTAGTGATTGTCTGCGGCAAAGCTGCCTTGAAAATCACGTTTACGGCGGCTACCCCCACACGCCCTGTCGCCCAGAGCTTGTCAAATGTGAGGTGAGGCTGTAATGTACATTACACTTAAAAGCATAGCATAAATTTAACGCAAACTATGTTTAAGCGATCAAAAGTATGGCTACATTATGCCAAGATTGCCGGCAACAGCGTACGGTGCAATATTTGTAAAAAGGTTATCGCGTCCAGGTCTGACCACACTTCAAATATGATGAAACACCTGACAGTACACGGAATTAATTTACTGCAAGAAGATCACGCCGGTGCAGTCATCATCCTCTCAGTATTTTCCTGACTCAAAGCCTCCAACAACATGTCCACCACAAGCGTCGTCCTCCGTGACTGATGAGGATACTGGCACAATGGCTGCTCCGGCATGTAAACAGGCATACAAAATCAGCTAACTTTTAGCGCTTCATGCTTGTGTACCATTAAAGTTAAGTTTAAGTTCAAGCGGGGTCAATTTATTATATTTCAATTTATATTTCGGACTAGTGT
>SRMA01025617.1:514582-575948 GCA_007224835.1 Danionella cerebrum
AGTTCATTTCTCATAAGTTGGTATAATTCTTTGGGGTATACCCTTTATTGAGGATGTGATCAATATGAAAGAGCCTGACTAGTTTGTGCATCAACATAATGTGATGCACTGCATTAAATAAATAAAAGTTAAAAGGGACAAGATCCAGCAGTGGTAGATTTTTGGATTCTGGCATGCTTGGTTATAATTTTGTCAAGGGTACGTTTGCCTAGTTTATATTTTACCATTTTATTCATCCATGTCAATGTAATGCTAAATAACGTAACTGATTTTGCTATCTTTTCCAAGCTAGTTCAGTTGCTGCCTAAACTAGTCATGCAGAATGGCCAAATCATTCTTAAAAGCTTAGCATATGGTCATTTTTTTTTTGTGATTGTTAGCAAATAACACATTTTAAAAGTTATGTAACTTTGGCAGTCCAGCCCACACATCTAGTGTAGCTCATCCAATAGCAGTTGTCACTTATTTGAGGGTTGAAGGATGCTCTTGAGCTTTGGATTTGAGGGAGGGACTATGTTGTAGTATCTGAAACAAATGCTTCTATTCAATGATTGCTTACTGTAAAGGCTGCTACTGGAGTCCTTGTTCTTAGTGCATCATAACGTTGACCGCTCTATTCTCAGCTCAGAGATGAAATGATGTAATACACCATGTTATGTAATACTTTGTAGCTCTTGCTAATGTGAGGATCTTTTTCCCCTCTACATGTCTCCCTTTGAGTGAGACTAGTCTAGAGGTTTAAATTGAGCAGGAACCACCTCCTCAGCAGGCTCATAGATCAGTCTTAGTAGACAATGTGTGCGTTTATGTGCCATTTGCAACTATGGTGACTGTCCATGATGTAACCTAGAGGTCTCTTGTGTGAAGGCTGGATGTGGGGTGCCAGCCAACCCAACCGGTTTTAGCTGCTGCAAAGTCGCACACTTTAACATGAGTCTTGATCAAATTCTGCTCCTAGCATAAGTAGATAAGTGGAAGTTTCGGCTTTACTCCCACTAGGGTTGGGTTGATGGACGAGGTCATCGGTGATGGCCAATGGACATTGCAATACAGAGCCGGCATCGCGATTAGTCACCCCTCTTCTCATTGCCTAATCTTGTGTCCTGGGATTTGTCTGGAACACCTCCCTAGGAAGGCATCCAGAAGGCATCCTGAACAGATGCCCAATCCACCTCAACTGGTTCCTCTTAATGCGGAGGAGTAGCTGCTCTACTCGGAGTTCTTCCCGAGTGACTGGGCTCCTCATCCGATCTGTATCACCCTGCGAAGGGAACTAATTTCTGCCACTTGTTTCCAAGATCTTATTCTTTCAGTCATGACCCAGAGCTTATGACCATGAGGGGAGGAACGTAGATCGACTGGTAAATCTAGAGCTTAACCTTTTGAGTCAGCTCCTTTTTTTTACCACCACAGATCGACCGCATTACTGCAGCCACTACACTGATTTGCTCATCAATCTCACGCTCCATCCTTTCCTCACTCATGAATAAAACCAAGAGATACTTGAACACCACTCGCGGCAAAATCTCTACTCCAACCTGGACTGACCAAGCAACCTTTTTCTGGTCGAGGACCATGGCCTCATCCCTGCTGATCCTCATCCCTGCAGCTTCACACTCTACTGCAAACCTTCCCAGCACTTGCTGTAGGTCCTGACATGAGGGTGCCAATAAAAAATCGTCAGCGAAGATCAGAGATGAAATCCTATGGTCCCAAAACCAGACCCCAGCCCCAGGATATGTCTAGAAATTCTGTCCATAAAGATAATGAACAGAATTGGGTGACAGTCTTGCGGGAGTCGAACATGCACTGGGAAAAGGTTTGACTTACTAGCGGCAATACAGACCCTACTTTGGTTACGGCAAGCACAAGGTTAGCTCAGTTCTTTTTTTCAAGGTAATTTAAGCGTGTAAAGATTACTGCGTTGTTTGTCGATGTAAAAGGCAAATAATTTTCCTCCTCAATGCACAGAAAAAAATTCCCAAAGCCTTTATAGTTTAAGTGCGAATGAGAAAGAGAACCATCATATATTTATATGAATTTTTTTATCATTTAGGATTAATTTGTTGTAAAATATTTGTTTTTTGTTTTAACATTGGTTTGTATGGAAAACATGAATTTTAATAGCCCATCATGAGTCTCATTTAATGTTAATCCTTTATTAGGATTTTAATATTTTTCTATTTTTTTAACAAAAACTGCCATTTACAAAATGCTATTGTAATTTATAAAAAATGTCTTAATAAATAATGAGTTTCATTCAATTTTCCAGAAGATTCTTGAGTGATTTTGTTGTTTTCTGGTGGCAGCATAACTGTTTGGTATTTCCACAAATTTCCTTTTGTGATGTAATTTATTAAATTGTGGCTGGACTGTGACTTATGCAGGGCACTTGCATTGTAACCTTTATAAAAGCCAAAACGCGTTCATGCTCAACTTTAAATGTATGAGCTTTTTTTTAATGTTTTGGTTCACTGAGTGTTCAGATCATTAAATACTACAAAATAAAAGGCTTCCATTTTTCATTCCATCAAGGTTACTTTTTGCCTAACATTTAGATTATTGATGCTTTAACATTTAATAATCAGTTTATTATAATAAATCAATCTTACCCCGCCTCAAATTGAATTCCTTTTATTTTAGGTAGCTTTAAGGATGTGTCATCTGCAGTTTGGAGTATTTGAATGTTTAATAGTTTATGAATGGGGCTTTTGTTCTCTTTATATGCCAATATTTAGGTTACTTTTATAAAAAAAATCTTTTTCTATCTGGTTGAGCTAATCCAGATTTAAGTGGGGTTTTTTTTCTGGGTACAGCAGAATTGGTGGCTATACAAAGACTTAAATTTGTTCAAGGAATTTGTAATACAGAAAAAAAAAAACTGAAGAGACAAATTCTAGTCCAAAGGCATTGACCAATATCTTATGCCAACATTGTTTTTGCAAAGAAACGTTTAATACCCTCAATGCTCCTTTTAAAATAATTTTAATTAATTAATTTAAATAATATCTCAGCAAGAACAAAAGATGATGAAGAAAGTTCTATATACAGAAAAGTAATCCAAACCAGAAAATTTTCTGCCCAGTTGAAATACTTCTATATATAGTTGTCGGGTCTATACGTGCTTGAGTAAATGTCAGGGTAGGTTCTTCCAATGTGGATTTGTCCATGTTTCGTTTTAGAATAACAGAATTAATCCTGACCATTTTCAAAATTATTATTTATTTGCACACAAGCAGCTAATTCACTGGATATACAATAGTGAACTAAGTATGTCTAGCATTGTACCATTTACTTCCCAGCCCTTTATCCAAACAATTTCATGCTTTTGAAGCATATTGCATCACTGTGCTTGTAAAAGGTTTATGTGCTCAGTGTTTTTAGCTGATTCTTTTATAAGAGCACAGGGAAACTTGTCTATTGCTCCAAGGATGGTAGTGGGCGTCAAGAACATTAACAATTAATTGAAAGGTTTTTGTGATTTAAAAACAATTCTTACATAAGAAGCTGTTTTATCAAACCAGGGTATTTTTTTTCTTCTTAAACTAAATTCAATTTTGTAATATTGGATTCACAAAGAAAGCCAAACATTTTGTGGCTAAGCATTAAGGGTGACTCGTCCTTGAATTATAATACTCCATTGCTTTGATCTCATGCATTTCATTATTGAGTAACATACTCCTCTTCAAAACACCCACTCCTCTTCCTTTCTCTCACTTACAGCCTACAAGTGGATGTATTACTGACCTTGTGAAAATTATCAATGTCAAGATAGTTGCTACTATGTGGAGCTTTCATGTATGGCGAACTTGCCCACTAAATTAAATCATATTGTAGGTCTGAATCATCATAAATATTTCCACTTTAGTCAGTGTTTATCTAAATATGATTCTCAGATTCATTAGTCAGACTAACATTACAACTTAACGCCTGCGGTTGGTAAATGGATGCTGAATGTTGGTTCTACCGTGCAAAACCAGCAAAGTTTATTGCCAAAGCACTTTTTTTTTTATTTTACACCCCACATGGATTTCATTCTGTGGACCCTAAAGCTCTAACTCTTATCATCGTGTAGGCCTGGATATTGAGGCTGCCAGGAAGGAGGAGGAGAGAATAATGCTTCGGGATGCACGACAGTGGCTCAATAGTGGTCAGATCAACGATGTCCGGCATGCCAAGTCTGGAGGCACTGCACTACATGTCGCTGCAGCTAAGGGATACGCAGAGGTTTTAAAGTAAGTCTTGTTGGCTTGACTGCTGACTAGCTGCAATATGTAAAGGGTTCTCAGGACACCTGATGTGGTGGTAATCTTTATTATTTTGTCACAAACAGTGACTAAATAGCTATTTATTCTAAAGGCTTCTTTTATTGGTTTTAATACTGTAACGGATGGTAAGCGACACACTGGCATCCATGCACCCTGTCATCGACTCCCTGTCGGAAATGAGGGATCCAGCGCCTAGCATGCTCTTTCAAAGGGAACCCAGTGAGTCAGCTGGCCTGGCAGCGACATGCTAGACCTGGTTGGTTGGCACCTCCTGGGCTCCTTCAGCTCCCAGTGGCTCTCACTGTGTCCCTTTTGCTGCTCCCGTCGGAGGGAAATAATCTGCCTCCTCCTGTATGCTGATTTGTGTGACTCTACTTTGCACCATGTTTAAGTGTGCAGGCCGATCAGTCGCCCCTGGCTAGTGCGCGCAGGCTGATGAATCACATCTGGCAATGAACGTTGATCAGCCCCGCTATCTCGTCACAATACATTTGCCATTATTTCTCAAGTTTAATAGAGATGATTTGTTGATCACAGTTTGGAATGTGTTGCTGGAGTCTTTTTACCTTGTTGTTCAAACCACAACATACGTGGGGTTGCCACTATGTGCAAGATCCTTGAATATTTGCCATCCTTTGTGTTGCTCATGGCTACAAACTGTTGGCATGCATAATAGACTCTCAAGGCTATGAAAATGAGACCATTCACCTAATATCCCAGCCTTTGGCAAACAAGGTTAAGATTAGATTGTGACATCAAAATCCAAGTAGCCCTGATTTGTCTAACTGTGCTCTGGCCATTTGCAGGCTTTTAATCCAAGCAGGGTATGATGTAAATATTAAAGATTACGATGGCTGGACTCCGCTTCATGCTGCTGCACACTGGGGCAAAGAGGAGGCCTGCCGGATACTCGTAGAGCATTTGTGTGAAATGGATGTGGTCAATAAAGTGGTAAGTGTTTTCTAGTTTTGTCTTTGCTTATTGTTTGTTTTTTTATCTTCTAACTGTTATGTGTTTGGTCCTTAGGGTCAGACAGCTTTTGATGTAGCTGATGAAGATATTTTGGGCTATTTAGAAGAACTGCAAAAGAAACAGAATCTGGTAATTGACGTGTCTGGTTTCACATCTTTGATTGCTGCTGTGTGTTTACTTGAGCATGTCCGTGACTTTACAGCTTCTGAGTGAAAAGAAGGATGTTAAGAAGTCTCCATTAATAGAAACCTCAACTACGGGGGATAATAATCAATCTGTGAAGCCACTGAAGAGGTAAAGAACCGTTCACTCATGTAAATGTACATAATGTTGGACATTTTTGGTCAAGAGCAAATATGCTATTGCTATCATGGTGTAAAAGAGGTGAAGATTCAGTACTGAATTTTAATTTGACTTTGGGGTTAGCCAATTACAGCCAAGGTCATTCATAACCATCATACAGATCAGTTCAAGTTAGCCAGTGGCCAAACTTTGTCTCCTTGGTTTTCCTTACTATATGTGTTTTCAATGTAATCACCTTGTTTTGGTAGTCTAAGGTTAGGTACGTTGAATCTGCCCAATGTTTTAAGTATTTTAATTACATTATGAACAATTACATTATATAAACAATTAACCCTTAGAGGTCTTTGCATGTACCGGTGTGTTTGCCGATCATTCCAGCTTTTTTGAACCAAGTTGGAATGAGGTGAGCCACCTATTGTGTAAGTTTATATTTTTGGTTTAACCTCTTAAGCTCTAAAGTCCCCGGTACCGGGGACTTGCCCCCTTGTGCATTACATTTCTGCTCATAGCTCACTAACCCTGAGAGTGACCCACACATATTACATACCGTTGTGTTCAGTGGAAACTCCCCTAAAAAATGTATCTAATTCAATTTCATATTTGAGAACCACAGCTCTAACGCCATCCAAATAAACAACAACATGTCCGGAGTATAATTCATTACCAAGTTTTTGTTTCTGTATCCACAATATAAACGCAAATACCAAAAACATGGCTTCAAATGAAAGCGAACAACTAGCAGAATCCAGCGATATGCAACTCATTTACATTGCACTAAGTATTTCAGAGCAGGGAGCAAAAGTTTGCAACCCAAAAAAACACCAGCAAAAACAAATCAAGCGTGTAAATCTAGTCTTACCTTTGCCGTTTTTTCAACAAAAGTTATTTTCATAGCGATAAAAGTCCGTTTATTGTTTTATCCGGTCTATAGCTTCGCGGAAACTCCATTTGGGCTCTTTTCCATAGCTCTGTGCTAGCATAACATGACCAAATATGGAAACACTCACCGTGCGTAAAAGCATCCTGTCCCTGTTCTGTGATTCTGTCCGTCTCAAAATGGTGGATATCATTGGATTCTACAGATTCTAAGCTTTCCAACGAGATATAGAGCTCCCGGAGTGGGCAGACGGTCGAGGGGTGGGCACACAGGGAAGTTCCAAGGTTGGAATCGGTATAAATAGGAGCTTACACAAAGCACACGGAGACAGTGTAAACCACTTTACAGCGTTTCCTTATGAGTTTTTTTGTTTTGTTGCTGAAATCATGTCCATTAAGCAAGAAAAGAAGACCATGAACGTAGAGGAAGCTTTGGACAAGATTTTTTTTTCCATATTTAAATTATTGTGCCAAACTGTGCCAAAATGGATTACACCTGAACTTTGTTCAATCAAAACCTGTACAGAATATTAGTTTCTTGTAGTATGGACACCAAACTTGTTACAGATGTTTTTCACTTGTAGTGGTTACAATTGATTGTGTTTATTTGCTTGTTTATAAGTAAAATAAGGAGATATTAGAGGAAACGTGTTTTTTTTGGGCAGAGTTCATTTTTTTAGCCAATTCAACATCATTTACTCTTACCCAGTGTTCTTGACTGTCAAATTAACTCATCCACACCACTCCCCAAGAACCCATCTTCATTTTGATACCAAGATTTGCAGTTTAGACCTTGTAAAAGCTGTGAAATGCCTTATAAAGTGAAGGTATGGGATTTTCGGAAAATAGGCCTTAGGGGTTAAGAGGTTAAACAAACATTACAAGAGTTTTGACAAAATTTGCCAGGTATTTCAAATTTAAATCTGAAGAAATGAGCGACTTACTTTTATTACTGTTATTTTTGCAGTAAAAAAAATGACAATGTAATTATCTTGACTTTATTATTATCTAGACTTGCATTTTTGTACAATTCTCAAATTTTGAATGTGTGAGAATATGTTTTTGAAGAGGAAGAAGTGCAAATAGTCTCATCTTTTGACAGAAGTTAACACTTCCGTATGTGAAGAGATTGAAACAAGTTGGAATAAATTTTTGAGTGCATTTGTTCTTTAGCAAGGAAACTCTTCTGGAGCCAGAGAAGCCCGCTCCCCGAATTGAAACTCTGGAACCTGAGAAGGTAGATGATGACGAGGCAGAGGGGAAGAAGGATGAGTCTAGCTGTTCTAGTGAGGAAGAGGAAGAAGAAGATTCCGAGTCTGAGAATGAAGCAGGTGCCTAGATCTTTGATCTGTTATGCAAGTCAATTTTATGAAAATATTTTGGGTTTTCAATCATTCTCTTTTTTTTCCACCTCAGACAAATCAAAGTCTTCAGTTCCTACAGATATTTCCAACAGCACACCTCCGCCTGCGCCTACTAACATCACTGTTACATCCCCAACAACGCCTAGCAACCAGGTGACCACCCCAACTTCACCAACCAAAAAGGTAGATCATCTTGGTTTGATCGGTCATTCACTGTTCCCATTCCCTTTGTGTTTGTGGTATTTTTAGTTCAGTACATCCTGCAATTCACCGCTAGTCAGAGCATTGATTCTCTACATGTGCAAAGTTATTTCCAACTTTTCTATGCTAAAACAAAAATGTGTGTCGACACAATTCCTAGTAGTGACCCCCTTTACATCAACATATCAAGCAAATTAAACTCTGGTCTTAATAGAAGATTAGGGAAATTATATCACATGGTTTTACTGTTTCATTTAAATCTACACTATGATATTTGGTCTTACTGGTTGCCTTCAGATAAATTTTTTTTGTTTGTCATTGAATTTCCTTGGGAAAGGATAATATAGTAAGTTCAGTAATTGTTAACGTGAACAAATATTTGCCTTTTTGTGCTCTTTACTTGATTTTCACTCCTCTACCCCTTTTTTCATGGCTACAACTGAGATCTTTCTACTAAAAATTAGTAGGAAGTTAAATTAGCTTTATCGATGACTATTAAATAGTTTAAGTTTACATAGAACATACCAAACAACAAAGTGTGCTCTTTGAATGTATCTGCTGGTTCAGCTAATTGTAATCATTTGTATATGTGTAAGGCAGTGTTTTCAAATTGCAGATGATGTGCTATTGGTCAAGGAGCATGTTTGTTTTTGTGATTTAAATTGACCGATCTTTCAAACCACTGCTTTAAATATTCATGTTTCTATTTAAATGGGAATAAATAGAATGGTGGAACATCTGAAAAGATGCTTGACTTGCCTGCAGTGCAATTCAGCTATTACTGAGGAGTGAATTATCCCAGAAATTTCTAGGCTCTGTGAACTCAAGAACATGCTTCTAGGCCTTAGTTTGCAGCATGGGACTGCACTTGAGAGAAAATGTCCTCCACTGATTTCCTCCTCTCTCCTACTGCCCTCTACTGCACAGCATGGGAACTACATCAGTCAGTTATTCATTTAGCCATCACAGTAACGCTTGCTTTAGTATGTTTGCTCTCTCAACTGAACAAATTCAGACTTAAAATACTATATATATATATATATATATATATATATATATATATTTATTTATTTATTTATTTATTTATTTATTTATTTATTGCTATTCAGCACATTTTGATCTATATGACTCTCTTTTGTTCTGCATATTGTTTGATGAAATATAGTGTATTTAAAATAAATACATATACATTTCAAACTGTTTTACCTTCTCCCCATAAAATTGCGATTTGATTTGGAATTTTGTCATTATGTGCTCTGTCCTCTCTATTTCTATCTCACTCACTCTCCCTCTAGCTGTCCTCTCCCATTTTTCTCAATCTTACCCACTCTCTCTCTTTCAGTATCAATCTCTCCCTCTACCCATCAATCCTTCACTCACTCTCTATCTCCTTCAGTCTCAAACTCTCTGACCCCGATCTCGCTCCTCTTCTATATTCCTCTATTCTTCTTTTTTTATCTTCCTCCTCTCTCTCTTTGCATCATGAAGTTTCTGTTTTATTTGCTGCTGCTTCTGCTGCTTCTTGACTGATTTCATTCAGGGTTTCTGTCTTCCTCTCTCTTCTCAACACCTCTCTTTCTCTGTCTCTCTGCTCCGCTCATCACTGCTGTGTGTCTGGGATGGCTTTAGTCTGATAACTGTGCTGCCCCTGTGCCCTCTGGTGAGCCAGGCTGTCCTGCACTGTGGCGGCAAGGCTTACGCAAAACTGGCATTTCACTTGTGCCCAAAAAAGCCATGGTGAGGCCTCGGTGTGTTCCGCATTGTGGTTCCCGAATCCCGCACCACCCCATTTTTCCTGTTCCCGTCTGCAGCATATGTCCCTCACAAGACCATAACCAATCAAACAGCTAATCCAGAAGTGTGTCCTCTTCCTGTATCTGGTTCACTGCATGGTGGTGTTGTCATTTTTGGTCGTGATTGATGCATTTATTTCACAGAGTGTCTAGCTGAATGCATTGAATTTATAACATCCCAGTCTCAATGTGTGACGTAAACGTTTAACTTTTTGCTAGAATGAGTTTCCAAAATTAACATCTTGGTTCAAAAATATAGTTCTAGTAGTTTAGACTTTGGCCACTTTGAGTGAACTTGCATTAACTTTGGATCAACTTGGATTGAACAGAAAGTACCTTCATTACAGGTTAAATGTTTTTTTTTATTATTATTTATTTTCTTTTAAATTGAAGGCATAATGACTATGTGTGAACAAATATGGGACTATAACGCAATCAAAAAGAGTAAAATAATCCATCAAGAGGCACTTTGTCTTTTACAGCTTTAAATTTCTAACATTTGAGAAGCTTGCACTTGTTGGTACCTTCATAACTGCTGTCTATCGCATCTCATACCACCTTGATTGTATTATTTAGATGCCAGTTCATCTGGTGCAACATCCAGTCACTATCCTTGGGCAATCTCTCTTATGCTATCTCAAGGTGTGTTTTCATTGTCTTCTGAAAAACGAGATACATCTCACAAACATTGCTATGATGTGTTGCTGCTGGATGGTACGGTAGCCATGCAGGTTCAAAAGTTCTCAACAGTATCGACAGCAAGCACAAAGTAAATTTTTGTGTGTCGCACAGATTTAGAGAGTAGAAGCAAATGCATCATATTTGGACTCGCCAGATCTTATCTGGTCTACTGCAAATTCTTCTCGCCCCAAAAGCTTCTGCTTCTTGTATGAAGTGTGTTTTTAAGCTGCTATTTGACAGTCAAGGCCTAATGAGTAGGTTCCTCTTAGAGTTCAGATGACCGACTAGATCATTTACCTAGTGATTTTTGCTTGTGACTTGAATGAACAGATCCTTTGCTTCAGGGTTTTGATGGAGCATTCCAATTTGTTCATTTGATTTTCAATAAAAAAAAAAAAAAAACTAGTGCAGTCAATCGAATAAAAAAACGAGACAATCTCAATTAAAAGATCTATTGTTAAATGTAAACTCACATTCAAAATCAATCTTTGTTGAAATTTTATTCTCATGTAAACAGACCTGCAATATGCAGAGAGATTCACTTTAAAATAATATATATCCTTCCAATTATTTTTTTTAATGAATAGCTCAAAATATGAAGTGGAAAATTATTGCAGCAATACTGATTTAGAAACAGAAATTCTGCTTTATCAGTGTGACAATTCAACGTTTCTGGGTGTTATTAGGGCAATGGTTCATTTCTAAGCAAATACAAGTGGATCTTTTCTCATTCAGACCTTCAACGTGATATTAAAACGATTCATAGAAAATTAGAATATGTGATGAATAATTTTATTATGACATACACAAACCTTAAATAGTTACTATCCTTAAATAGTTACCCAATCTTGTACGTGTTCAATACGGTTATTGAAATTAGTATTTTCATTTTTAGTCTAAGGCAAAGCCCCAAAGCTCTAAAACAAAAAAGGGGAAACAATTTTATTTTAAACTGTTTGATTTTGCGTTTGAAATGAGAAAAAAAATCTCACGCTGCTTTTTACTTTCCTTTTTTTCCCTCATTGTTTCCTTGGCCACTGTTCAGCGTGACCCAGAAGTTGCATGCTTTTGACACATGGGTTAACAATAAGTAAACAAACGTGGGCGATTTGAGCTTAAACCATTAAAATGCATGGACTATAGCCATTTTGTGGGGTTTCGATCATTTCTCTGTAACGGTCATTCTGTTTGTAATTGCCTGATTAAAGCTACTTTGAACTCTTTGTTGAACTTTGAAAAAGCCTATTTGGAATATACTGCCAATGGATAAGTCGTCCACTCTCATTCTAATTCTTTTCAAACCACAGAATTAAATATAACAACTATTGAACCAAAGAAATAAAACAGATCCAGTCATCGTGGGTTTGATCCACGCGAGCAAAGAACTTCTTGGTCGCCCTGAGCAGAGTCCTAAAAGAAAACAAATGCTGAAAAAAAAATCATTTTTACGGTCCGATTTAAATTGAAAATCAAATGAATGAATGGTACACTGATTGATTCTGCAAGCGAGATTCATCAAGTCATCAGATCGACCGTAATTTCCGAAAGAAAAAGGAATGAAGGATTTCTCATTTGACTTAGCAGTTTGGTTCTCTTTCCATAGATGTGTTCCAACTTGCAAAGCACACACAATAGTCAGACACACGGTCAAGTAGGAGGCAAGATGCACAAATGAAAACTGACTGCACAAGGTGAAAAAATTAAATAAAATCATTTTTAGTTCCACATAACAAAGCTGTGAAATCAAAGGGTGACTACTTTAAACTATGTTAAATATTGGGTTATTTTACACTTTTTGGTTCATTATATAATTCTACGTTGATTCATAGTGTGGAACCCCTCTTTGAGAATCTGCAAAAGTTATGATGACAAATATAAAAGACATGAAATGAAGGAAAGATTGTTTTTGTGCTAGTGTATATTTGCAGACGTATATTTTCACACCGTATACTACATTGATACGCAGATTATTTGATGCAACAGTAGCATTATAAGGATCTTTTCAGAAAATTTTTGACGACCATGTCTGTGAAAATGCTTCCAGATTGGGCTCTTGGAGTCCGGTTTAGTCTGGGTCTCTGGAATTCCTTGCTTTAACTCATCAGGCTGATTTGGTTCCCCTGCGCACATGATCAATCCCAAATAGTGATGCACAGTGTGTGCGTGTTGATTCCATTGGTCAAACTACCAAGCAGCTCTCACCTTCTTTTCTGTGTCTGATTTCGCCTTTTAGGTGAGCACACCTGCAGGGAAGGTGTCTCCAAAGGAGGAGGAGAGAAAGGACGAGTCTCCTGCTTCCTGGCGCCTGGGACTCCGTAAAACAGGCAGCTATGGAGCTTTGGCTGAGATCAGCACGAGCAAAGAGGCACAGAAAGAGAAAGATATGACAGGGGTGATGCGCTCGGCCTCCTCGCCCCGCCTTTCCTCTTCACTCGACAACAAGGACAAGGAGAAGGTCTGTCTGTCATGATCGAGTTCAGATTAATTTAGGTGTAATGAATGGCTGCCATCACGGGGTGCACTACAACAGGAAGTTCTGGAAATGTGCCTATGTTATGAGATTGAATAAATAAGTAGAATCCCGGCAGCAGCTACTCATTTAATTGGATTTAATTTAGGATCAGCGACGCATCACAGGGCACCAACCATCCGGAATAGTGGATTCAACATGCAGCCATGCGTGTTAATTGTGTTTGAATTTATTTAACTGTTAATTCTTAAATTCTATGTTAAAATATAGTAAGAGTGATGCCATTTGCATTTCTTGAACACAGGAGAAGGAGAAAACCCGGATGGTGTATGTTGCTCCAACCATCCCGAGAAGACACGTCAGCACATCAGACATAGATGAGAAGGAGAACAGGTAATAAAAGCAGCTCCTGATGCTTTGTGGTGATTTGTTTTTTGGTATACTTGACTGTTTTTTCTTTAGCTTTGAATTGATGAAATAGTGGGAGGTACTATATGCAGCTTGGTTTGCAGGGATTCGGCTGCTAGTCTGGTACGTAGTGGCTCATATACCAGGAGGCGCTGGGAAGAAGACCTGAAGAACAGTGATGGAACCACTTTGTTGAATAGAAGCTCGAGCTACCAGCGCAGGTTTGACTTTACTCTTGTAGTTACCCCCCCCCCCTTTTTTTTTTTTTTGTTCCTTCATCTATATGTCTTGGATTTAACATCTTTAGTAAGTGATTGCAAGTGAAAACTATGGTGGTAACCATATAGAGTAGCTTTTCACCAAGTAGATTTAAATGGTTCTCAATTGTTTAGGAGGCACACTAACAAATTATGTTTTAGAAATATTTTTTCATCAATATTTGGATATTTTGGGAACCCTATGCAATAAAAACATAAATTTTCTGAAAGTGAAACTGCTCAACTGCGATTGTTTGCCTGTTTAAACTTTGTCATAGCCTACTTTTGTAGAAAGCCATTATCTCTGAAATATTAAGGACTCTTCAGGCATGATGTATGGACACCGAAAAAAACTGTTTATTTGCTTTGTAGAACAGACAAAGTATTCGTTTTAGTGAACATTGACAAACACCAAAGCAGTTCCACTTATTCTTAAGCGACCTCTAAAATCATGTTGTAAATTTGCTTGTTCATGTTGCTCACTTCAGTTTGAAAGTCTGTAAAAAAGCCTAAAAAGCAAATACTGTATAATACTCATGTGACTTGAAGCATAGCATGTTTGATCAAAAAATCCTTTACATACAGTAAAGTTGTAAGCAGGTGTGTTAAAATGCTGAACAAAGAATGCTTCCAGAAATATAAATAACGTGTTTATTTTTGTTTGTGTGCAAAGTGAGAGAACAGGAAAAAAATCTTAAATCAATATTTGGTGTTGCTACTTGCGAAAAATCAGGTACCGTATTTTTCGCTGTATAAGACGCACCCAATATGGCCGACGTATGGCAAGCCCTTTTAACATTTAAACATCTGCCCTGACTATCCGCGAATGCATTTAAAGATAGGAATAAATGTATTGTGACTAGTAGTAAATATATTTTGATGGGTGTAAAGACATTTAGAGATATCTTCAATTGTAATTGCCCTAGTAAGAAAGTGAATTTGAGATATCTCAAATTATGTTTTGGGGAAGAAAAAGTGCGTCTTATACGGCGAAAAGTCAGGCATATTGCAGGATTAGTCAGGTGAATAATCAACCAATTTTTAAATACGCACATTGGGTTAAACATCCAACATCTAGTTAGGAGGTTGGGACATCCAAACTCTACTACCAAGGTGAGGTTAAGTGTTAATATTGCATCAACCAGGTCTGTCTCAGAGAAAGATTTAAAAAAAGATTGGGGTTTCAAGATGTGTTCACGCTCTTTTGTTGAAGTTAAAGAAACCGCCAATGTTGACGTTTGTGCTAATCTGCTGGCTGCTGAAGATCATGCCTACCTTGCCACAATGGTTAAGTTTATTGTTTTAATTTTAAGCTAACATTTTTGTTTATGTTTCCGGAGGGTTTATATTTCGTGTAGCATATCTGTTCATGTGACCCATACAAAGAATGATTTAAAAAAAAAACAGATAAACTCATCTACTGTCTGTGACCAGATTGGCCAGAGATGGTATCATGGGAGAGTCTTCATGCCTCTGATGTTTTAACCAAGCTAAGGACCCAAGTGTGCACATAAGAAGTGGTCGCAGAAAAAGAAATATTTGGATGTAGCAGAAGTCAGTTTGTTTGAAGAGATGGAGAGTGGTACATTAATAAGTGTCTGCATGCGAGTGGCAAGCACAGTGGCGGTTCATTGAACGTGTGGGGCTTTATTTCTGCTGTATAATTGAGTCAGAGATTTGGTCAGGATCAATGGTGGTTATCAATGCTAAGAAATATGGAATCAATCATGCAATACCATCAGAAAGGTGTATGATTAGCCCAAAATTTCCATGCAGCAGGACAATGACCCAAAATTGAGTAAAATCCTACAAACTATTTTCAGCTATAAGATTACTGGAAAATTACTGGATTACTCAAAAGGATGGCATGACTGAAGAGACAGAAGGATGTTCAAAAGCCTAGGTCAACAGAAGGTCTGTGGTTGGATCACAAAGATGTTTAGAGTTCCTTCAGAACATTCATTTGTTATAGATTTGTCTTTTTTTTTTTGTTAATAAGCCTTTTTAAAAATTGAAAATAAATGAACATTGTTTTTGAAAGTGTTCACTTACAGCATTTTTTCCACACCTGCCTATAACCTACGCACAATACTGTGTCTCTGATGTTATTATTCAAGTTGCTTTAGTTTCTAATCCACTGTGAACCTTTTAACCGAGGCATCACAAGCTCATCAATGCTTCATACGTCTGTCTTGTGTCATGTTCATTTTCACGTTTGTTTATGTTGAATGTGTTTGTGGCTCCCTGTGCTAACTCTCATCTTTCGCCTTGCCCCTTCCACACACCAGTACATCTCACAATCTAGCATTAGGCCGCACGTCTAGCTCTCGTGACTTGCCTGCCAAATCCTCCTCTGCCTCCAGCCTGGAGCCTAACAACACTAAAGCCTGGCAACAGCAGCAGCCTTCATCCTACTACCAGTCTTACAGCCTTCACCGCAGGTACCAGCCACAGCATGCCCATCCTGTCTCTCACCCTGGATCTCATTGTGCCTTTGTTCTTTTAACACTCTGCTTTTGAAGGTTTTCTAGTGTCTTATTTCTTTTTCAATGAGGTAAACAAATGAATCTTTTTACAATGGATTCACTTTCTAAACCAGATTTCTGCTAGTGTACATGATGGTGTAGATATTAAATTCTTTACTCATTACCTACTTTCAGACAGAAGGCTTTAAAGACCATTTTTTTAACCGTTAAAAAAAGAAAAACTATGGATTGAGTGGAAAAACGTTGGATGAATTCAATATAGTGCAATAACAAGCTTGTTGCAGCCAATTGATTCCAACTCCACTTGTTTTGAAAGCAATATGGAGAGGCTCTCAAAGGCATGTTTGAAGGTTCTCCTGTTGGTTTCAATCAAAATGTCAGTCGTTCAAGTGTCTAGAACGGCATTCTCGTCCATTTTTACCAGTTACCTCTTGTTCATGGCCACTTCTGGGTCTCGTTCGAGGCACACTGATGGCAATTGTGTATTTTTTGTGTTATTTGTGAATAGTTTCCCCAGAAACATTAACATTGAACATTAAGACACTTTTAGATGCGTAATTTTAAAAATAAATTTGAATTTGACCTGGTTTGCATGGAAACATGGGAATCTTTGTTCTGAAAATGAAGCCTTCTGTGAGGACAATTATTTTTCTGCCTATTTATTGATAACTGAATATAGAAGTAGAATGTTTAAACTATTTTTAGGTATAGATGATTTATTTAAAGTGTGTATTACTTTGAAGAGGATCAAAATGAAGTGTTTGGAGAAAGAAAAGAGAAAACATTTTAAAGTAGATAATTAGTTGTATTCATCGTAACTTGTCTTTCTAACTAATTTGATTTGTTTTTTTGTGCTGTGGTTTAATTAAAACTTTTTTAATTTTATATTTTAATTAGGGGCATGTGTTATAGAAGTGTGGGGAAAACCAGGGAACTCACAAGAAAAATAAACCCACACTACCTATTCGACTTCTGTTTTTTAAGTTTCTGTATTATTGATCCCATTTTGACAGAGGTGTTTGTAGACTGGAAGAATTGCGTCAATAGAACAGTTAGGACTTATATTGGGTAACCCTGCTCTTATTTTTTTAATGGTGACTTGTCTATTTTTTTTAAGTGGCTCGTTTGGAAGGAGACACGATGATGCTTTGAGCTCTACCACTTCTACCCCTTCCACCACCACATCCACTTCGTCTGTGATGTCACCTACAGGACATCGCAGCCTGCTATCCAGGTATACACACACCAACCCTGCAGATTGAACGGATGTGTTGGCCAGTAAAATATGTAAAAATGGCTGAAATTCTGGTTTGTTAATTGAAATGAGTAATGTGATGTAGGTATTGGTCTGAGGAGAGCACTGACAAAGACAAGGAGAAAGAGTCAGCCACAGTTATCCCCACCATCAACACTGCAGGCAGCACTACCAACACCACCACTTCCTCCACCACTGGCACTGTCCTGGGCTCGGATGGGCGTGAGAGGCGCAGGTACATCATATACAACTGTATATTTCTCTTGTACGGAACCAATACTAACAGCACCACTTTGGTTTTTGATGGAATGTGACGAGCCATTTTTGTAAGGGTCAGATGTTGAGAATGGGGTACTTTGAATAGCTATAGACAGTCTTCTGAGGCTTAACAGTGGTGTTTATTAATGTTCCTGAACAAAACACAATGGCGCAATGCTTGCCTTGGACTCTGAAACCGGTTACAAAAACTATTTCTTTTCTCTCTTTATTTAGGTCATACCTGACTCCGGTCCGAGATGAAGAGTCTGAGTCTCAGAGGAAAGCCCGATCTAGACAGGCACGGCAGTCCCGCAGGTCCACACAGGTGAACCCCACAGCGTTCGATCCCTGGAGTTTTTTTGGTTCTTGATTTTGCTTATTTGTACAAATTGAAGCACAGCATTTTCTAAATGGCTTGTTAAGTTCAGTATTCAGTGGTTTGAAATTAGGTTTTGAGAAACAAAGGCTTGTTCTGGTAGTGACCAGGGGTTCTGGGAAGAATTGTCTGATTGGAAAGATTGCCAACCTTTTAAAACTGAGCAATTTTTAAAACATTGCTTAATCATGTAGCAAAGCTATTTTAGAAATCACTGTTTACAATGATTTCATAATTGTTCAATGATAGTTGATCCACTTAGTTGTACATTGTAATCTAGCATACAACATTCACAAAATATAATTGTGTTGACTTTTTTACTATAAGTCCTATAGTCTTGTTGCTCCATCTATTGCCATTAGCTTGTAAATCTGTTCTAGTACTCATTAAATTAGAAATGTTGTAGAAATTTGCAAAAAATTTTGATTTTTATCTTTTTAAATAAATTTTTACTCTAGAAGTATTTCTCATTATTCTATACCTTGTGTTGCTGTTTGTTTCCATATTAATCTTAATACTGACCTATTTTCTTTTGTAGGGTGTGACCTTGACTGATCTCCAGGAGGCAGAGAAGACCATCGGACGCACTCGTCCCATCCGATCTCGAGAGGATGAGAAGGAAGAGAAGGAAAAGCAGGACAAGGAGAAACAGGAGGAGAAGAAAGAGGCAGAAGCCAAGGAAGATGACTATAGATCACGTTATCGTAGTTTTGAAGAGGTCAGGATAAATCTTTTTTTTTTGTCCTAGTCATATGACGTTGTGCCTCATTAGTATTTTGTGCATTTTGTTCTAGAAGTATCGAGCTTCCTCCTTGGCCTCAAGTACAACATCCTCCTCTCTTCCCTCATCGTCTTCTTCAGTCTACAGCAGCTCGTCTCTGAACCGGCCCAACAGCCTCACAGGGCTCACGTCAACCTATAGCCGGGTGACACGGGACGCAGACAAAGGTACAACCCAAATTCCTGGGAATATCTCACACTGAGATTTGAGAGCAGCTGTTGAAGAACCAAACTTCAGAACTGTAAAATTGTTCTATTCTTTTTGAAAATTCACTTGCAAATTGAGACAATGTCTTTAAAGCCTTTATTTGCTCTATCCAGTTCAATTTATGGTCAAAATGATTTTTTTTTCACGAGGACTGAATGTGGATGTATTTAAGGTTGAATAACTTCCTGTGGCTCAGTCATGATTTTTTTTTTTATCAACCAGGATCGGCTGTGATCATAGAGAACATTGTGTTTCATTTTCTGAACAGAGTCTGATCGAAAAGAGAAGGATGAGGAGAAGGACTGTGAAGACAAGTCTCAGCCGCGTTCGATTCGTGACCGCAGGCGACCGAGAGAGAAGAGGCGCTCCACTGGAGTTTCCTTCTGGACTCAAGATGTAAGAAGCATTTTCAGTGTGTGGCGCAAACATCCAGCTTCCTGAATATATTACTAAATCCAACCAATCACTCTGAAAAAAAAAACATCACAAGACCTCATTTAATTATTTGTTTTGAGTAGTCATGAAAACCGTGAGCTTACTTTGGTTAAATTTCATGTTGAAATTTTTATGCAGATTTGGAAATGGGTTAATCTTGTATGCTTTCCTAAATCTTTGCATTGTTTTGCCTGCACTTACGGTATATAGTTGTATTGGTTTAAATCATGAGGGTATCTCAACAACAACAACAACAACAACAACAACAACAACAACAACAACAACAACAACAACAACAACAACAGCTAGCTAGTTACGTTTTACCCAGTGTGAGTGATCACACATCATATTGTACATTAATTTATAATATATTTTTTTTCTTTAAGATTGGATTAAAAGGTTAAATCGATGAAAGAAGTGGTAGTTCAGAAATTTTTACACATTCACATTTTTTTAAAATGCAACAAATCAGTTTAAAACTTATGATTTATACAATACTCTGTATTAATAATTTGTATGTCTATCGGTTGGACAATAGAGCTTAAATTTGACCCAAGTGTGAATATAATTAATTTCTCTTAAAAACAGCAATTTCTTGATTTAAGAAAAAAATGCTTGTATGATGGAAATTAAAATTGGTGTTAAAAAAAACCCCACAATGTCCAGTGCTACAGGATTCGTTTGGGGTTACGGGGGGTGTTGCAGAAATTTATATTTCACACTACTTTGGGATTTCAGTCCTCTACAAATCTGCCATTTTTGTTTTTTCTCACATGACCTTTGTAAGAATTCCAGAGCAAAATCATCTGAATGTTTTGGCCAAAACACAGTGTTCAGCGTTTTGTCCTGCAGGAAAATCTGTATCTGTATTACCTTAATAGAATTGGATGTTACCCTGCAAAGAATTTTAAAAAGAAGAGCCAAATCACAGACTGTTAAGAGGGGCTACTTTAATATCAGACAAGGTTGTGTTAGTTTCTGCACTATGGGGACATCAAACGTATTTATCCAAGTAGATTTTCTCAACACTTTTCTTTGCCCCGTTTGAGTTTTACTTGTGGAGCGTGCATGGTCATATGATCAGTTACTGATCATACATTTACAGTCAACATTTAGATCTCTGAATCCATACATGACATTACAAACATTGTCGTTTGGAAAACTGGTCCATCTGCTTCAAAGATTTGTTTACCATATACCTCTTACATTATAAAACTATGGTTATTTATATTTATACTATTTATTATTTATATATTATGTGTTTGTGATGGCTCAAAGTGAAGTGAAGTTTTGCATGTAATAGTGAAGTTTTGCATGTAATAGTGAAGTTTTGCATGTAATAGTGGACTTCAAAAGAGGAAGTGTTGCTGTCCCAAATGCTGTCTAAAGTTACTAATATTTGGTGATTACACGCAGGCGGCCGTACTTATAGCTACTCTGATCTTTGTCTAAAATCATAATTGAGAAACATAATTAACTAAACTGCCATCTGCTGTTTCCTCACTGTTCAATTAGCATATTTTCACTGCAAGCTATACACTGACAGTGTTTGTATCATTGACATGTTTTTATTTCCACTGCAAAACACTTCAAAATGACATTAATAGGACTGTGATACGCTGATTTAAATGGAGCATTTTTGAATTTGTAACCGGTAATCTTTTTGCCTGTGGCTTTTTTTGTAAGTTGAAATTGCTTTTTATTTTTCAGAGTGATGAGAATGAGCCGGATCACCCCTCGGATTCTGATGGCAGCAGTAGAGGAGAGCCTCAGGTAGAGATAAGCTTACCCACAATGCATCGCTCAACACAAATAATTTCGGTCTTAACTGTGTGCCTATGCCTGACTGAAACATATCTGGTAATAATCTAATGGTGTACCAAATGTAGTTAAGACTGCTTTATCTCAAACATGTCCAACTTTGAGTTGGTTGCTTTTACTGTACCAACAGTTTGCTATGTGTCTGCTGGCTTCCTCTTCCCCTTCCTGGAATTTTCAGCAGCATCAGAAATGATAGCAGACCTGAATCGCTGCCTGCTGACTGTCATCTTTTACTAGAATTGTCATTTAGAGCATCCACGCTGCAGAAATCACACTTCCAGTGATAAGAGTTACTGTGTCGCTGGTCACATGAGTCAGGCGCAGTGTGGCTGAGCAGTTTGTCATGTTTTGAGTCGGGGTGAAGATAAGATAAATATCCTGTGCCTGCATGATCCTGGAAGCAGATCACAGAATGAGTGGGTGGAAAACTGGCAATGAGTGAGTCAGGAGTGTCGGTTGTTTTTAAGTCCGGAAGATTAGCAGACAAGGAAAAGGATTAAGCTTTGTTGTAGTCTGTCAGATGTTTGGAAGCTGGAATAGGAAGCTGGTTTTTGTTGAACAATCAGCTGATGCTTCAAATCATTCTCTTAGGCTGTTTCTACTAGTTTCAACTTTGGAACAAGAGTCAAAATCTAATGTGGTGCATGGTTTTTTTGAGTCAAATAAATGTTTTTTTTTTATAGCAAAACTTTGCTCACCGTTCCTGTTTCAGGAATACTCATATAGTGGAAGATGCTGCACTTTCATCACGTCGAGAGCTTGTCACAGTCAGCTCTGTATTTCAAGCTTCCAGGGCAAATGTTTTTTAGCCAGGAATTGTTGAAATTCGGAAATGATCTCATCCATGTTCAAGCTAATTTCCCTCTGGATGCGAGGAATTATAGAACACATGCACAGCCACAAAAGTCCCGGGGCTTAACATTTCATACTATATAATATGTATCTGGAAGTAGAGATGTTCCGATACCATTGTTCCCCTCCCGATACCGATCCCGATACTTGGGCTCAGGGCTGATAACGAGTACCGATCCGATACCTGGGTGTGTATCTGTATATACAGCTGTAGATAGTACTAGCCCTGTATTAATTGACATTTTATAATTTAAAATAAATTATTTTATGCTGTGCTTCAGATATACTCAATATGGCAATGACAATAATCAATATGGACATGAAAAAAAATTAATAGACATACACTATCTTTGAAATGTGGATACAAGAGAGTGACAACTGCATGCAAGGGCTCTTCCTCAATGTTTGTGAATCGTTTCTTGACGGCCTCAAGAAGAGTGTTTTTCATTGTTTTTAAACCAGTGTCTCCCGAGCAAGGTGCCGTTTTAGAACTGTAACTGAGGGAATTGTTATGGTAAAAATATACCTTCTCAATTGATGATGAACACTGGGGACTGTTTGAGAGAGAACACAGCAAATGCAGCTATTTATTACCAAGATTCAACAGTCTCAACCCATTTCCTACACACGTGACTCTAAAGTGGAAGAAGAACGTGGTTCAGTGCATATTCCTAACGCAAGCCTATTAAAAATATAAACGAGCGCCGAAAGAGAAAGAAAGAAAGAGAAAGAAAAAGAGAGAAAGAAAGAGACTGACCCCAGAGAGATCAGCGCAAGAGAGAGGGTCCAGAGAGAAGAAAGCTAGAGCAAGCGCTTTCCCACCTACTTATTTTTCTCCTCATGGGCGGTACTAAAGCATGATGTGTGCTCTTAAAACTTTCTCAAATTACATTTCTCAATATGACCACTAGATGGAGGTATTACATAGGAAAATTTCCATCACAGGATCACTTCCGCTTTTTTCATGTTGCTTGCGTTGTCGGGCAAAATAACATAAACACAGGATTCAGAAATATTCCACTTCACAAGCACACCCTCGATTGATTCAGCTATAGACTTGCCAGTGTGCGAGCCGCGAAACTCTGCAGCACTGCACTTTGAAGAGTACAAGGTGACGGCGTCACTGTGTCCAGCTCCAGATCGCGCGTCCTTTCGTTTACATGATGTGTTCGTCTCATATAATTTAGTGAGCACTGTTTCTGAGATATATTTGCGACCAGGCAAACTGTACCGGGGCTCCAAATGTTAATTAAGCGGCGAAAGCCCACATTTTCGACCACTGACAGTGGCTGGTCATCCAGTACAATAAACTCGATAATCCTGTCGCTTATCTTTATTGCTTGTTGGATGTCTTGTGTAAACTTCTCTCTTTGTTCGAATGAAGCTTTCAATGTTTGTTGCGTCTGGCATGGCTTGTCCTTCTCATTAGTTGCTTGTGGCAACACGACACAACTTCCTGTGTTTACATTCTGAGCAGCGCCAGCGAAAAAGAAATGATTTCCGCTTAGCAACGATAAGCAAAGCTAGCGGGCATAACTAGGTTATTTTTATGAAAATGGTATCGGATCGGTACGTGGACTCAAATACTCGCCGATACCGATGCCTGATTTTTTTTTTTGTGGTATCGGGAGTATTTTCTATACTGGTATCGGAATCGGAACAACTCTATCTGGAAGTAAAGCATTAAAAAGATCTAACCAGCATTGTACATGACAAAAGACCTGGCTGCGGGCTTTCTGACCCATTGTCATTTATACACTCGTGCTGCTGAATAACATCAGGAACTGATCAGTGGTGTTGATTGGTGACCAGTAGGTTGTCTGCTCCAGCACCTTTGTGGTGTCCAAAAGTAACAGTTTCCCTGACTTTACTGTGAGAATTGCAGCATGGCTACCAATTGCTCCCTTCTCTCCACACGAGACAATCACTTCACTTTTGCTTCACTCATTAGCTTGAGACGGTGCTTTTGTGTTTTGCACTTACAATTGAGATTGAAGGCTTGCTTGCCAGGTTGACGGGATGAAAATACACAAGCAAAGGTTTGAACCAATTGCAATATTGCCATTTTAGAATTATTCTTTTTCAAGGTAGTTTACCTTTTATTAAGGCTCCAAAGTTGCATAGGACCCTGTTGTAGTTACTCCCCTGTTGTCACAGGACACCTGTACTCCATTAACTACTATTACTATAGTATTATTATTTCATGACTTTCTTTGCATTTTTAGGGCCTAAATGTGGCTGAAAAGTCACAAAGTTTCGCACAGACATCTGAACTGGTGAAAGTTTACATCTGATTGGGGTTCAAAAGTGGGTGTGGCAAAATGGATCATTTCAGCCTATGGTGTGCGAACTATTTGTAGGAAAATAATGAAAAATTAAATTCCTCACACATTTGCAGTGTAGCAAGATTTAAATAGAAGTAATATGGGTTTATGGGGCGCCACGGTGGCGCTGTGGGTAGCCCTGTGGCATTCCAGTTAGAAAGTTCGTGGTTCTCTGGTGACTTTCCTGGAAGAAGTTGGCATGTTCTCCCCATGCTTGCGTTGGTTTCCTCCGGGTACTCCGGTTTCCCCAGAATCAAACTGTGCGTATGGCTGTCAATATTTTGCCATAAACATCCTGTGAATAGCCCATTTTTTGCTGTTTTGTACAGCTATTTCAGACTGTGTTTGAAGTACATGCTTTATATTTGGAACACTTTTATGTAAGGGACTAAGACCTGCAAAAGTCATTGGTACGGGTTTCCTAAACCAACAGGAAGTCATTTATGTTTTATTTATTTGATTAAAAATGTATTAAAGACTTGTTTACATTTAAGTCTTCATAAAAAAACAAATATGAAGTAAAAAAGACTGTTCCCACAAGGAATACTTCTTTCTTAACGTTTACACATGTTTCTAGAGCTAACTATATCTCGTATTCCCATGCAGAAGACTTTCATTCGTTTAAATCATTTTGCACAGTAAGCATGCTGCATACCTCTATCAAATGTTGTAAGTAAGCCAATCCAAACTCATGAGTGTTCTTTGAGTACCTTGGGAATAAGATCAGAGCCAGAAGTCCTGGCTGGGAATCAAGAATCCATGGAGAGAACCCTGAGCAGCACTGAAAGGGAGAGGTGGCCTGACTACCCACTCCATTGTGCTTCCTTTAGTCATTATAGATGAGACACTCACATGGAAGCCTGGCATTTTGAAGTATGCCCCTTATTAGGCTGAAATCAAATGGATTATACCCTGATGTCTTGAAACGCGTCCTTTACTGTAGAATGGTAATTGATGGATTGTTGACCCATTCACTGTCATTAAATAGCAGAATTGAGCAGATCCAGGAAGCATGGCATCTCTAACCATGGTGTAGAGGCTAGACAGAAGGGATTAGTGCATTATAGCAATGTGATTGATTAAAAAGTCTTGCATTTATTCAATCCCTTTTCTCTCTTGTGTTTACTTCCACAGAGCGACAGACTATCTAGGTATGTATCCACATCCTATTCTCTTATCTCATGAAGGATTTATTATAAGCTTAATATCCGTTTTGAGAAATCAGCCCAGTGTTATTTTTTTGCTAAGCAGATTGTGAATGTTAAAATCGGAGTTGGTTTATAAAATTGGCACCGATTTTAGTATTGTGTAAGCAAATTGATCTGAAATTCTTGTTTGAACCTAGCTGTCACCTCCCAATTTTCCTCAGAAGAAGTGACCAATTGAAGCTAGTCTGGTTGTGATGCAAACAAGGAAATGATTCACGATGCCAACGTTTAGTGTGAAATTGACATGGTGTAATGCTTAGGATGCATATCTTCCCTGTTTGCTGTACATTGCAAACTTGTGATCAAAATCTTACATTTGTGCCCTTAAAGTCTTTATATTGTACCTAATGGGAACGGCATCAAACTAAATAGTGTTTTTGACTCTCAAAAGTGAACATCTGTCCACAAGCACTTTGTCCAGTGACCGCTACGAGCCTTTGAGCAGCCGTGGCATTGGTGAAGGACGACGACCATACTCCCGTTTTGAAAGGGATGATGCCACTGATTATAAGAAGGTATGAACTTGGCAAACATGATAGTTTTCAGTCGTTTCATCTAAGGAGAGGGATTTAACTCCGTGCTTTTTCTCCCGGCAGCTTTATGAGCAAATTTTAGCTGAAAATGAGAAGCTGAAGGCCCAGTTACGTGATACTGAACTGGAGCTGGCAGACCTGAAGCTACAGCTAGAGAAGGCCACACAGGTAACAAAACAATCTCCACAGTCATTCTCACAAATAATCTATGTTACGATCCCCTAGACCTCGACTATTTATCTTGGTTTGACAAAGCAGACATATTGTTGTTGCTATTTTGGCAAAATATTTTTTTTTCTTCTCAGCATTTGAGCCACAACGACCAGACTTCTGCATAGTATCCAAAGTGGTACCACTAAAATAATTCAGTGAAATAGGCGTGAGAATGGGCTCAAACATAAAGTCTTCACACAAACTCCAGAAGATCATCAGTCTGGACAAGACAATACACATTTTACAAAAGTATTTGAACCCTAGGCACTATATGGGATCAGATGTCACCAGTAAAGGCTTCTAAAATGTCTTCAAAAATAAACTTTGGTTGGCAAGGTGGAAACCAATCAGGCATATTTCTGTAAAAATGATGCATTATCAGGGTTGGTCTACAAAACTCACTGTTGACAGACATCAGTAATCAATTCCTAGCAACCACACCATTTACCCTAGCAACCTTATCAGCAGATCTATAATTTAGCCTAATAATATATGAAACACAGGGGTTGGTTTATCACTCAGAGTGTCATGGAGAAGTTAAAGGTGACATCACTGAACAGACCATAGCAACCCATGTTGCAACTCTTATGTGCTGCTTGGAATGTTTTTAGACACTTCAGAGAGATTTTGAGCCTACATTTGGCCACAACTTTTGCTCCGTTTCATAAAATTGAATGATTTTTGTGATTAGTCTATTTTTTACACATATTTTGGGAAATGCTTTGAAATTTGCAAATGAAAAAAATGCACCCAGGGCAATTTACCTCCCTTGGGTTTGTGGATGTAACAGCCACCAAATTAAATTGCGATAACAGATCAATATTTTTTTTGTTTTTTTCAACTGTAATTTTTTTTTCAATATTTAATTGGCAAGATCTAACATATTACTGATTTCTGAAAAAAATATAATATAATATAATATAATATAAAATAAAAAAAACAACTAATTTTCAATCTGAAAAATGTTGTGACCTGTATTTTTTTTTTTTTTTTTTTTACATTTTATCCCTGTCTTGGACGTGTCAAAATTATTTACAACATTAGCATTGATGTCATTTTAAATTAGCAGCCACAAACAACATGAAAGGGTTGTGAACTTAAGCAATTCACAATGGTTAAATAAAGAACTTCATAGATGTATGCTTTTTGGCTCATTTTGCTCCTGATATCAAATGGGAAAAGTGCAACTATAAGGAATTTCATAACAGCTTTATTCTTAGAATGTAGTGATCTTTACTATGCACTCCTGATGCTGAAAATAATCATACAACTGCATTTCTGTGTTTTTTTTTTTTTTATTTGTGTGCGCTCGTGTCACAGAGGCAGGAGCGTTTTGCAGATCGGTCACAGTTGGAGATGGAGAAAAGGGTGAGTATAGTTTGCCTATTTATTTATTTTGAGTTGAAATTCTAACATGTCTGTCATGTTTTTGTTTTTTTTAAGAGTTGACAATAACAAATTGGGGGTGTTACTCCTTTAGCTATTTCCTAATATATTGATTTTATTTGAATAATTATGGTTAGATGTGGTTAGATGACACATGCTGTAGTCTGTCTGATGTAGATCTAGTAAGGGACCACCACATCTCTGACCATGTGCAGCTGGGGGCGCAGGGGAGGTATTGGAGATGGTGAAGAGTGCCTCACAATAAGTGCTGGCCCTTCATGCTCTTGGTAACTCTTGCACACTACTGTGTATGTCTTAAGGTTGCAGGCAGGTCTCAGATCCAGCCTGGAGCTTTGGGTAATGTTTCACCTGAGTGTTTTTGTACATACAGCTCTGCAAATGGCTGGATCACATTCCTCTCACAGCCCTTGGGGTTGTTATCTCTGTCAGCCAATCACAATCCAACTTTCACTCCGTCACTGAGGCAACTCTTCTGTCTAGTTTCTTTCTATCATGTGAGATGCAGAAGATAATTCAATTTTATTAATAGTTATGCAAAAGATATCTCTTTATTTCTGAATTTAATCACTAAATACTTTACTCCAAGTGACTGACAAAAATATATGGTTATCATTGTCTTTGATCTGTATGTCGTATAAATCCTCTTTTATTCACTGATTTAGTTCGGAACAGGAGCAAGCATGATTATTACAGTCTATTTTTCTGCTTCACTAGGCAGTGTGGTTCTTCCTTCACAACTCTTTAGTTTTAGCATTCATTCCTCCAAATGATGTCCATCTCTCTCCGTTTGCAGTGATTGTGTATCGTCCATTTGTTTTTTTAGCTTTTCCCTTTCACCAATTTTTGAACGCGTCTACGTTTGTGTCTGCAGGAAAGAAGAGCTCTAGAAAGGAAGATCTCTGAGATGGAGGAGGAACTGAAGGTAATTGTTATTGCATTTGGTTTTGTAGTCGGTGTTGTGGCAATCGCAGGGTTGACTTTCAAACTGAAGAAAAATAAAATACCCATATACAAAAATATCCCTTTTTTGATAGCTGTGCCTCGGATATGTCAATGACGCTCTATCCCAGACGATCATAGGTGGAACTGGCTGGGTCATCTATAAGTGAAAGCAATGTGTGTTACTGTGGTATTGAAGCTTAATAACACAGCAATGTCAAGTTTAGAGTTCCAGCCTCAAGTTTAGAACTGGTTATGTTCAAAGGATTTTAAATTAATATATTTTTAGTGCTGTAAAAATTGGTGTGTTAACGCACGCTATTCTATTGAAATATTTAATTGCAAATGTCTGGTCAGTTTGTTCATTTAGTCTAGTTTTTTTCCTTTTTTTGTAGAAGTCTAATGTTATTCAGGTTTTCCCTATGAGGGTCTTTTGTGTTTCCTTTTGGTTTATAATACTTGTTTTTGTTCTCAATAAACTATGAAAAATTTTGCTTTCAAGCCAACAGTTAATTTGGAGAATATTGATTTATTGAAGGCATGTTGTTTACATTAGAAAATCTGGAAAAAAAATTCAATACAATTAGAACTTGAATTTAAATATTTTGATTGTCTTGAGTTTACATTAATTATTTAAATTTAACGTTAGTAATCCAGATTTTCACAATTAATTGCGCAAAAAATGGGCGATTAATGACTTAATTGTGTGCGATATTGTAACAGTAAAATAATATAGCGCCACATCTTGATTTGACATGCCTCTTGGTTTGATAAAATTTTTTTAATTTTTAATTTATTTATTGTCCAACACTTTTAACACCGTTTATGTTCATGAAGAATGCATCACTTCTGTTGATGACTCTCGTATCCCACACTGTTCTGTGATTATTTACTTGGCCCAGTGATAATAAGCCATGCTCTCTGCCCAGTCCTAAAATAGTCCCAGCTCAATTCACCTCAGTCATGCAACCTTTTCAAAGTGGGTGCCAAAAAAGTACCTTTACCAAGAATGGAATTCAATAGAAAAGCCCTCGAGTGCTTTTTGGCTGTCACATTCATCGAAAGGAACTTACATTTTAGTTTTTGCTTTCCCTGGGGTTCTAGTTCATAGCACACCGCTCTTCTGACTGAGCCACGGGAAGGTGATTTTGAACAAATCATTATCAGTAGTTTTTTTTCTAACTACCGCCTTAACCCAACATAAATGTGTTATTAGATGCTAATGTTTTCAGTTACAACAAGTTTAGCCATCCTTGTTGATCTAAACTTTCACGTTGTGGCCAAACACAAAATTTAAAACCTGCAGCATTATTTACAGTTCTTTGTTGTTCTTCTGATTACAATAAGGTGGCGCAACTAAACCATTGTTGAAACATTCTGCGACTCTAAGGTGGTATTAAAGATCAATGGAGGAGCAATGCATACTGAACTAATTTGAAATGACATGCTAGTAGCGTCTTGTAAACATGATTGTTCTATTTTTCATTCTTTGATAGAAGGGTATCCTCTTCGGCTCTTCTTTAGACATTTGATGCCTTTACTTTATCTTTGTTTTGTTCACTGCTTGTCTGTGATTTCTGTCTGTGGTCTTCTTGTCTTTGTGGTTGTTTCTTCTCTTTCTGTATCTTTCCGGTAGACTCTCCCTGAGGTCAAACGGGTACAATGTCTGCGTCAGTATAATGAGCGTTTGCAGGCAGAGAACAGGGCCCTGGCCCGTGTGCTCTCCAAACTCTCTCCTGCTGCAGACCTGTAGACCTGCCCAATCACCCCAACCCCTCCTCATGCTCCATTCAGCTCCGCCCACATCCTTATCAGGCAGGTGCCAGCCAGTGCCTGGGCTGAAGCTCTCTGAATCTGCCTTCTTTTCTTGAACAGTACACATATTGCTAAGAAATTGCTAAATATAGATTTTTTTTCAGTGCATTGTATATTATTTTAAAAAGTTGCATTTTTGTTAAAAGAAAATGGCTCAAATACTTGATGTAAACAACACAACGCAGCGTATATTTTCTGCTGTTGTAGTAATAAGTTGTACTGTTTTAGGAGCTTGTTTGAAACTTTTTGGCCCCTTCCCTCCAATTGTTGCTGTGAAGTGCTGTTTCTTTCTTTCTAGCATCATGCATGAGGTGCTTTTTTTCTTTTTTACTTCCAAAACCACTTTAAATTAATTGGGAAGCTGCCTCATTTTTTTCTGCCAGTATCATTTTCACTCTCCAGCTGAACCACCATATTCGCTCTGCCTGAGGCTAATCTGGATTGCATGGCTTCTGAAAATTCATGCATTTTCACACAAAGATTGTTTTCGAAAATGGCTTCGAGTTCATTTGAAACTTCACAGAAACGGGTTTTTATTTGTGCAAAATGCACAATTTCTTTCAAATTGTATTTCTAATTTTGTTTCAGACTTGCTGTCCATGAACTTCTAGGTTTTCTGGGAATAAACTGTGGTTCTTTACAGATCGTAAAGTGCTTTTTGGGAGGTGTTGGATGCAATGTTTAAATGTGTGCTTCAAGGAAAGTTAATAACAGGAAACCACTCAACTTTTCTGCTGGTGCCCAGCTTTCAGCACTTCTACTTTAAAACAAAATGTTTTATGAAATACGTGTGAGACTTCTGTTTGTGGAGAAGGTGTGTCAGAAGATGTTGGAGATAACAGACTATAAAACACTGCATTAAAACCAATGCTTTCAGGTTAAGGTGTTCCAATCCGAATAATGCCATTTAATGTGTGAAACTACAGTGCGTTCCATTTGTAATCTTTTATCTTTCACAAGAATGTATAAATACACAGCCAAAATGGATTTGTTCAGTTGACAGTATAATTTGGTATAGGGTCTTTTCTAGGTTATAAGAACTATTAATTCTCACTCACGGTAATCCTTTGGCTTTACTGCTCTTGTACATACTGCTCTTACACTGAACCCAATACTCTTTCATGTTATTATATCGGAAAATTACATATTTGATTTTGACTTATTTTTACATTTGGCTTTTAACTTATTTTAAACTGTAAAATTTTTAACTAATAAAATGAAACTAGAATTTAATGTTTAACAAAAGCCTCATTTTTGCTTTTCTTCATTGAGAAATCAGTTTTGAGTTAATGTCAGAAGATTATTTTTAGAACATTCATTTTATGTGCAGTGTTTTAAAGTTAAGTAAGGGTTGACTGATTTATTCATTCTGAAATAATATTTGTGTTTTTAATGTATCCTGTAAATATAATTTTTTATTCTTGAGATTTGAGTAATATATGCATTTTTTTGTATGTGCATTTAAATGTAATAGTTTATTATATTTTTAATAGTTTGTAAACAGTTTTTTTTCAAGATTTATTTACTCATTACTTTTAATATTTATTTTTCTATCTAAGCTTTTTAGTAAAGGTTTAGGAAAGATTCACCTGTTCTTTTATACTATTTTCACATTGTGTTGGCCTTGTCTTTGCTTTTTGGGTGAATTTGTGAATTTTTATTTTGTTTCAACACTTTTGATTTTTGTTATTAAAACTTTGGCAGTGAAAAAAAATGACAGAATGCAATACTGGGAATTTCTTGATCTTTGTCGAATTTTTGTGTAATTTAGTTAAAATAATTTAGTATAAAAAAAGGAAACTGGGGTTGTACTAAAAAATTAAATCAAGCAATGCCACAAAAAACCAAGAAGTTTTATTACAAGAAGAGATTATTATTTATTTATTGCAAAAACCCAGATTTCACCTTGACCAGTGTTGGTTCATTTTATTCTTGAGCATGCCAATTATGTACTCATCGCAAACCAAATTCTGTTGAAAACATTCAGGTGCCCTCTCTCCTCTCTTTTTTTTGGACCATTTTCTGTAAACTGTAAAGATATCTCTTGTGAAAATCCCAGTAGATCAGCAGTTTCTGAAATAATCAGACCACCCCGTGTGGCACCAACAACCATGGCACGTTCAGTCACTTGAATCACCTTCCTCATTCTGATGCTCGGTTGGAACTGCAGCAAATCAACTTGACCCAAATGCATTGCGTTGCTGCCAAGTGATTGGCTGATTCGAATTGAACATGAGCCTATGAGTTTATTTTGTGCATCTAAGCACAATCAATGATGCCTTTCAAAGGTGTCCAAAGCTCTTTGTTATATACTAAATGTACAGGATTTAATGTGCATCTACTAAATTAGAATTGTAGTAGGTTCTAAGGTTTGTTGGATTTTGGTTAATGGTATTCCTTCTCCAGAAGAACGGTGAATAAGTGCTACAGCTAAAGTGTGTGTGTGTGTGGTTGAGGAGCATTGGTTGAGATTTACAGCTTTAGAGGAACTCTTAGAGTGTTGATCTCTCCAGTGAGGTTCAGGTCCACAATCTCAAGATTATCGTCGAGCTGGTGAAGATGGCAGAGAGAAAGGGCACAAAAGGAGTTCTTTACTCTGCCTGAGAGTGCATGGGCCTGAACTGCAGTGTTTGTGTGCATAGGGGTGGTTCCTACATTTTTAAGACCTGTTGCTGATGGAGCTGATCAAAGAAAGAATGATCCAGCTATCTAAGTAGCGTTAATAGCTAACATGCATCTCCTCTTTTTCTCTTCCAGACTTTGCCAGACTTGAAAGCCGACAACCAGAGACTAAAGGACGAGAACGGGGCACTTATCCGAGTCATCAGTAAACTGTCCAAATAGAGGCTCCTCCTCCTGTGGTCCCCCGCTATTGCACATCTAGATAGATCCCAGACAGCGGCCAGTGTGTCCCCATGTGTGTCGCAGCTTTCCCCGGCATCTCCTGCACCTCACCGAGAACCGGGGAAGCCTCCAAAAACTATTTAACCAATAAGCCTTAGTTGTACATATGTGTCACATGCATCGAAATGTTAGCTGTCACAGAACACCAGATTTTATTTGTGCCACACCTTGTTTTGTTTATTTTTTCCTGTATAGATGTGTTTATGCAATGCTCAGCTCTCTCTCAGTGCTTTTGATTTCCCCTGCTGTCCTAATGGCGCTGTAAGCAACGCCTCTTCCTGCTTCACACACTTCCTGTTTTCTCTCTTTTTCTGGACCTTATGGGATCCGTGCTTTCGTTTAAGTGCAATACATGCATTTCTTTTATAGGCAATGCTCTGTCTTCATGCATTGTTGATGCCCTGTGGGGAGCCTTGCTGTCCGGTTAAGTGAACATCCGCATCAAGCTCAGATCAACTTGCTCACTTCCTGAACTCTTTTTATGCATTTCAGTGGCCTTTTACGTTAAATACTGTAGATAGGGGAAAAATATTGCTGTAGTTGGACTGTCAGCTGTCTCCTATGTGGTTTAGGTTTTTAATGTTTTCGTTTTTTCTCATTTTTAAATCTCCTATTATTTTGTAAAATAGATGTGGCTTCATCTGTGCAAGCTGTGCTGTGACTACCAACCACTGAGAGTTCCTTAAAATAAAGTTGTACATTGTAAAAATCTCACAGGAAATCGTGTGCGTGTCTGAAATTTGAGTGAGTGAACAATATTTCTTTTTAGTTTGAGAATCAAATCTTATTTTTTTTTAAATTATAAAGAAAAAAAAACTTCTCAAATGTTTACACACCCCAGCTCTTAATATTTTGTAATTCACCGTTGACATCAATGACAGTCTGAAGTCCCTTGAGGTAGTTGTCGATGAGGTTCTTTATCTTCTCTGTTGGTAAAGCTGCCCATTATTCTTGAAAAAAAAAACTCCAAATCTTGTAAACTTTTGGGCTGTGTTGCTATTTTTTGTTTTAATGATATTGAGGTCGGGATATTGAGATGGCCACTCCAGAACCTTCACTATGTTCTAAATTTAGCCTTGGGTTTTGGATCGTTGTCGTGATGGAATGTCCAGTAACGTCCCATGCACAGCTTCTGGGCTGATGAGTCCATTCATCTTCCTCCAGTATCCTTAGAAAGCTTGCTGCATTCATTTTTCCATGAATTTTGGTCAAGTTCCCTCTGCCTTTGGGGGTCACATATCCCCAAAACACCAGTGACTCGCCTCTGTCCTTCACAGTGAGTGGTGTTCTTCCAAATGTATAATTTATGGTTGTGGCCACAAAATTCAATTTTGTTCTTATCACACTTTGTTCCAAAAGTCTCTGAGCTGTTTGTCGTATTGCTAGCAGCTGCTTTATGGCATTTGTGTAATAATGGCTTTCTTCTGGAAACTCGGCCATGCAACCCATTTGTCTTCTTTTCGTCTCCTTATTGGGCTCTTTGAAACAGCCACACCACATTTTCTCAGAGAGCCCTGTATTTCAGATTATGTTATTTGTGGGGTTTTCTTTGGATCCCTTACAATTTATCTGGCAGTTGTAGCAGAAATGTTTGTTGGTCTACCCCACCATTGTTTGGTTTCAATACAATCCCTCACTTTCCACTTCTTAGTCAGAGTTTGAATACTGCTGATTGGCAATCCCAGTTCTTTGGAGATCTTTTTATACCCCTTTCCCATTTTGTACAGTTCAATTACCCTTTCCTGTAGATCCTGTATCAGCTCTTGCTTTCCCCGAAATTCAAAAATGTCAAGCCATCACTGGATGAAAGAGGCAAGGATCTATCAGAGGCAAGAACTCTTATGCACAAACATTGGTTACAAATGAACAGGTCAAAGAGAGCATTGTTGCCTTCACCAGCCGCTCAAACCCTTCTGTGTCCGTTTTTGTGCATGTTATCAGGGCCAAAACACCAGGGGGTGTAAACTTTTGATCAGGATTTTTAAGAGTAAACGCACTTGTTTGTCTTGACTTGGCTTCTTCCAAACACTATCCACGAGTGGAACAATGGTTATTTTTCAGGGTACGTAAACTCAACTGTACAACAGCTCAGATCACCAAGAGCTCCTCTAGATGGCGTCTCACGGATTGTTCTCAACTGAACGTGCTTCAGAAGTTTTGAAGGAAAGAATGCAGGAAGAGCGTGGCTTCCTTCCAGAGTCTGCTGTTTGAGGAAGAAGCCAGCAAAACAATCAAGGATTCAGATGCTGGAACATGTGGTAAATGTGTTTATCTAAAGATGGAGCCAAATAAAGCAGAAATATTAAAGTTTGAGGAAGAAGCCATCATTTAGCAGCAGCATGACTGTCACATGACAGTGGGGGTGTTGAAATGTCAATAATAATTTCTGATAACCCCCAGTTAGACGAGTAGATGTAAAGGAATCTGTTTCCATGCAGCAATTGCTAGGAATCGCACAACCACTTGAAATTCTGTTGTTTGTTTTATACTCAGAAATCCTATTTATATTCTTTTGTCTTCCGCATTGCTGCTCTAAAGGCATTTTTTTACCAAAGCTAATGTGGAAAAGGCTTAGCTGGGGAGTTTCACAGATTAAAACCAGGCAGTGAGCAAGAATCCAAGGCAATTCCCGACACAAAGAAAGCGAGGACTGCTGAGTTTAGGTGATTCGCAGCAGCAGTGAAACAAGAAACACTTTCACTGGAACTTATTCACACATCAGATCTCTTTTATGCCTACAGCTCGTAACACAATGCAGCTTTACAAAGAAAACAAGTCACAAATACATTAATCTTCTTGCTTTTGTGCCCACATTGCCTTGTTTTCTTTGGCCAAGGTCTTTGTTCAAAATTTCTTTTTGAAAGTAGGATGCACGGCCACATAATTAAAATACTTTTAAGACATTTGATCTTTAATTGATTCACATTTGTTGTGAATTGTTACTTCATGGAATTATTTCGTTTTTTTTTTTTTACGAACTTTAATTAGTTCATTATTGTGCATTCTCTGTTCAAGCTGCACACTGATGTAAGTCGCTTATGTCAGATACTAAATAGTATTGACTAAAAGAATGGTTTGATTCTGTAAATTATACCTGTGGAACTGACTTAAGGATGTAAAGTAAATTTTATTCTATACTATTAACATTGTGAGTGAATAAATGAGGGACAAAAAGTGACTTCAACTCTTTTATGAGGCACATGGAATTGATGGATTTAAGTGACCTCCTTCCAGTCACAACAGTGGTTGTAATGTTTGCACTGTGCAAAGTACAAGAAGCAAGGAGGATAACACCCATCTGGGGTTAAATCCTGGAGTGAAGCACCATAGTATAATATGGTCCCCAACTTGAATAAATTTGGCCGCGTCTCATAAAAGATATTAAATGTATTATGTTTTCACTTTTTTCACAATTAATGCAATTGTAGGGCAAACAGTTATTTTTCCACTAGTTAAATTATATTTTTTTGTTTATTTACAATACAACCTTGTGATTGAACAAACTGATGGTACTGCTTGTGAAGGTTCCTCCAAAAAGTTGATTCTGGTAATTTCAAGACTGAATTTCTCTTGCAGGTGAATGTGATTTTGATTATTTTTGTGCCAGTTCCCACATGTGGCCTTGACATATCTACATGCTTGAAAAGTTCTTTTCTCCTTAAGTTCTTTTTAGTTCTTCAGAGGTTCTTCGCTGGCTTGAAGGTGCTTTATAGAAAACTCCACTTTAAAGAAACTCTTAAGCTCTGTTTGGTTCATCACTGGTTCTTTGTGGTTTTTGAGGTACTGTTGTAGAACTTTATTCGCATAAAGACACTGTTAATGGCCTTTTTGTTACTTTTGGTTCTAAAGTAATACTTTTTAACGTGCTATATACAGATGCTGGTCATATGCCAAAGTTTATTTATCTCATACATCAATAGCATTACTAGTCAACGAACCAGATTTGGGTCTATATAGAATCTTTTTTTTAGAGTTTAGATCTAAAAAATTGCTAAACAATGCCATACACGTGTTTGACCCCTGATATGTAATATTTTATTACTAATATTCTATGATTTGTAGATTTCAGTCATTATTTAAAGTTTCAATAACAGCTAGTCTGGTGCTTACCTCGGATGCTATTTTGACTGAAATTGGTTTACGCAGAAACACCATTGATTGTGTACACAACCACCAACCCAGGGTTTACTGGTATTTATCTTAACTCTTTAGCGTCTAAACCCAAGCTGTTCACAGGTTTCTGTTTGACATTACAAACCCAAGCAAATATTGTGAATAAAGTTTGTCACAGTGTTATGTGAAAAATCTGCATTCAGAATTTCTCCCACTTTGCACCTTGAAATAAAAAAATGGCTTGTATTTCTGCTCTGGCCAAATTTTGAATCCAAACACTATTATAATTCGGTCAATAAAAACTGTTCCAAAAACACAAAATTATTATTTACACAAAACATCTGATCCTTCTGATTCTTTTATGAATTTAAGACGAATGAATTTTGTATTCCAGCTAAATGCATTTCCTTTATAAAAAAAATAAATTTCCACCCATCAATTCTTCTATTCCATAAAGTACTATATGAAATAAAGTACTATTCCAGACAACATTCATAAATAAAACTGCCTGCTTTCAGAGAGACCCAGGAACTAAGTTTAATTCTAAAAGTTTTGGGTACTTACTTCTCTTATCTGCTGTTTTGAGTTAGCATTAAAGGAATGCTAAGTGCAGCTGGCTTTAAAAGGGAAGTGCAGCTTGTGCCAAAGAATGAGTGACAGATCTGTTTGTGTTTCCCCAAAGCACACAGAAGCATCCCAAAAATGTCTGTACAAGGTGGGCTATTTCTGGAGCAGACGGCTTATAGCTCCCTGCAGATTCCTCACAATCACTTCTGTCAGAGAGGAACCAGAGCAGATCTGAAATGGAAAGCTGTTTTTCTGAGACACAGAGGACTTCAGGAGTTGCTCCATCAGTCAATATGTGGATGTTCTAAATCCTCAGGGAACTAGACATTGGCAAGAACTACATGTTACTCTGATGAAAATAAAGATGCAAGACATTAAATTATATACAGTAGTTTACCAGGAAACCTTCTGGAAATATTCTGTCAATCTTATAGCAAACTTTTTATTCTTCGTGATAAATACTTATGCACATCTATGGGGTACAGTCTACTGTGTTTCCCACATGGAGTGGTACAGTGTGTGAAACTTGTTTTTGGTGATTTTCAATTCTTATATTCACATTATTTCGTCTGGTACTCCAACCCAAACTAGAATAATGATGTTTATTTACATCTCACATTTTATTAATGAATTTTCATGTAGCCTAGAAAGCTTACTTGTACAGTTGAAATGAGTTTTTTTTTTACAGCAGTATATTTTTCAACCCTCTGCCATTAGCACAAAACATTTTAAAGCGCATCAGTTTTAACTCACCCCACCAAAAAAAATGGTTAAATCATAACTAGCCAGGCTTGCTTCCACTTGACAATGATAAAATCCAAAATCCATCCTTTGCTGGTATATTTTTTTTATCTACAAATAAAAGTAAAAATAGTAGTTCATATCAATCAATAAAACAATTTTATCTTCATAATTCATTATCCATACAAGTCCCTGCAAGCAATGATTGTCAAAAAAACAAAAAGCGGTTGCTTTGAAGTAAGTAAGTATTGTTTTTTTTTCTCAAATATAATGGGTAGGTTTCAAAAAGGCTATTTGTTTAAATTTTTTTTGGTTTTAAAAGAAAACTACAAGTGTTAATACAAGTAATTTGAAAATAGTTTTTACACGTAATTTGCAAGGTAATTCAAATTATAGTGTGAGAAAATATGTTCTCTTTTTTATGTTTAATTTTATAGACCAGAAATGGGTGCAGGTGTGGCACTGTGGGTAGCAATGTGACTTTCCAGTTAGAGAGTTGCTGGTTCGAGGCTCAGCAATCAACTCCCTAGAAAGACTTTTAATGTTCTTGTCCTGCTCGCGTGGGTTTCCCCCAGTGGCGACCTGTACTCCGTCTTGCCCGAAGTGAGCTGCACGAGCAGGCCCCTTGATTCAATCGGTTGAGAAGATGAATGAATGAATGAATGAATGAATGAATGAATGAATGAATGAATGAATGAATGATGGACAGACTATATAAAAAGACTGAATGATGGAATGAATGAATGACGGACAGACTAAATAAAAAGATTGAATGAATGAATGAATGAATGAATGAATGAATGAATGAATGAATGAATGAATGAATGAATGAATGAATGAATGAATGAATGAATGAATGAATGAATGAAAGATGACCTGTGAGATGGTTTAAAAAAAAAAAACTAAGTGGAGGAATTATTGTGTAATGTTATAAAAAAAAAGTTAGAGTTGTACAAAAATTGGTATAAAAATGAATCTATGTTACAGCGAATTGTGAAATTGTAAAAAATAAGTTAAAAAGGCCAGAATTCTAAGGTTTAATTTTGTCACTAGACATTAACGCAGCACAAACGGATTCCAGAGCCATACAAATCCTTCGGCTTTTTTCGTCCATTTCCGTATGTTTCCGGGAGCAGGGGCAGGACTATGATCTGGACCGAGTTCGTCGCAGCGTGCGCGCTCTCACCTCTCAGATCACCTGAACTTCTGACGAGTGTTCACGCGCACGCAGGTGAGCTACAGGCTTCAGCGCATAGATTCTTTCAAACAAGCAGCACTTCCTTGAAACTTTTGCTGTGTTTTCAAGTTTAAATCACTTTCTGGCAACTTTCTACTCTTGGAGATTGTTACTACACTATTCTGTGGAATGCCGCGGGACTGACCAACAACAAAAGTGTCAGTATTTACAAAGAGGTATATTTGGACTGAAATCATGGCAACCGGAGGTTTTAAATCTTACAACGCAACAGACTTTCTCGAGGAATGGAAAGCCAAGCGCGAGAAGATGAGAGCAAAGATGCTTGGAGATATCGCGGCAGCCACAGGAAGATCCGCGGAGCTGAACAGCAACAACGGCAGCAGCAGCAGCAGCAGTAGCGGTAGCTCTGTCAATTGTGTGTCTCCCTTGTCCTCTCACCCGAAGAGCGACCCGAAGACTTCAGAGCCTCCCGGAGCAAGCTCGAAGAAGTCACCGGAGCGGTTGAGCGCAGTCCCGCATGAAGAAAGCCCGAGTCCCGGCGGGGTGGAGGACAGTGACCGGGAGAGTCCCGTGCACAGCAAGGGCAAGGAGAAGAAAAGCTCGGGGCCCAGCGCCAGGAAGGGCAAGGGACAGATCGAGAAGAGGAAGTTAAGGGAGAAGAGGAGGTCAACAGGTGTTGTCAGCATACCTTCTAACGAGGTGAGTTTCACCATACCTTTGATTGGTTTTTAAAGTTGTGTTTACAAAGATTTCTATTTGTTTACAAGATTTATTGAGCATTCTTGAATAAGTTGGTGCTTCTTGTTTAAAAGTTTGTAAATGTGTATACATATTAACAGGTTCATTGTTGCAGCAAAGCATGTAATCATTAATTCTACCAAGTATAATATGGCTCCCAGTTTAAGCCAGCTACCATCTACTGTACCATGTTTGAGCTGATCATGCTGGATTTTTCTCAAGATGCAATTGTCTTTTATATTTGAAGACCAAGTTAATTAAGCAAAGTGTATGGATAAAAAGAAAAGAACAAACACTAAAACTATTCCATACAATAAAACATATTCACAAAAATGATCTAAATTACATTCATTTGTTTTGACTGTAACAAAAGAAAATAATCACTGATTTTTTTGTAATAATTTGCTTAAAGAAAAAAAAAATAATGAAAGAATTCTCCATGGCTTAAATTTTTTACTTAGTTTTTTTAGTCTGAGAATATTCAATTAATTCATAGCAGCCATAATCTCTTAGCAAGTTTTACAGACACAGATTTTTGCATTTATTTGAAAAGTACTAAATTCTCATAGAAGGAGTGATCTCATGAAGTAACATTATTGTTGTTTTTCTTTTTAGAAATTGCCTGCTATTGTCAAGCAGTGAGCGTGCATTCTATAGTCCACTCAAATATATGCTGCCATCTTCTGGTGGAGAGTAAAATATCTCTTTCCGTTGTTTTTTTCCATACTGTGGTCAAAGTGCTGACATTATATTCTTTCAGCAGCATTGGCCCCTGGTCTGTATTTGTACAAATTGAGCCCGTAACAAATCTCACTATGGCCTAGTTGTAATTGGGAAAATGATGGTTCACTCAGATGTAGGCACAGCAGAGTTCCCTTAAGAAGCTGAAAGTTATTTGGCAACTCTGGGGAAAAAAAAAAACGCTCACAGTCATGGTTCAATTTAGTCATACATTTTATAAAGTAATTTATACATAAAATATCTAAACAGACAATTACCACTCACAGTTAAAAAAAAGTTGATTATAGGTATTTTTAACATGCTGTAAAGTTTAAGCCTTTAACATGGGTGCCAACGTAATTCTGCTCCCTTGTTTCTGGAACCAGTCTCTAGTGGTTAGTATATGAATTGCAGTTCCAGTTCCTTCCTGTTACTAATCTTGAGTGAAAGTGCTACGTCAAATATGTAGTTCACTCCACAAAGAACATTGCATCTTTGCCATGTTTGTTTAAAAAGTTGCTTTTTTCTGTTGACCCAACGTCTTAGCACACATACTTTAAATAAATTCTTCATATAGAGTGTTCTTAAAATACACTTGCTTGTTTCTGACGTGGTTAATAATGCATAAAAGTTTTCTACTTTTCAAATGTTTTGTGTGAGTCAAATTCATTAATGACTTCACATCTGGTCTATGTCTCCATTGTGTCATGTGTGTTGCTCGAGCATAAAACATGATTGTATACAATGACTCAAAGTAATGCTATTTTAAGACTTTAGGATTTTTTTTGGTTTTATAACTAGGCTTCTTTACAAAACAGTATAATTAACAATATACAATTTGTAAATGATGATTTACAAGATTTATGACAAGCATGTTGTTGATCTTATGGCGAGGTTTTAATAGTGCAAGTGTTCCAATAATGCAACAGTTGTGAATTCTTTTTTTTTTTTTAGGAAGGTTATTTTGTACTGGATTCTTTTGTTTTAATCAATCTTGACTGTGAAATTGTCAGATTTTGTAAATTAGCATTATTGCACTAGTGTTTAAACATCAAAAATGGAATACTTTGAATTGAGACTCAGAATTGAGTCACCAAGAGTCTTTTGTACACTTTTGCACTCTTTTGGGGTTGCTAGTGAATTTAATAAATCCTCAACAATTTCTAATTGTTGCTGAAATGTTGAATTTTTTTTTTAAATAGACGTTACCTTTAAACGTCAAGGGAAATAAAATAACTGAATAATCATAAACTTGGCAAATTTGTGCAATTTACCTTGACTGACTATTAAAAAAAATTCATCCAGTTTGATTAAATGCCCAATTGGGTATTTGCCCACAAGAACATGTGGGTTTGTATATTATTCTATGATGTATAAACCAACCCCAGTCAAACGTTAGATGAATCGTAATTACCGACAGTCTAATGATACAACTTTGCCGCCCAATAGTCAAATACTGCGTAAGATGGCTGTGTAAAGAGAAAACTTTTGTGTACTCTGTTTGTATCCATGCTATGGTGTCTTGCCGTTGAGTGTTACCCTAGTGACCCTTATCGGCGGTAATCCAAAACTTGCAGTGCAGATGTTGTTAAAACTACAAAACCCACAACGCTCCTCTGGTGACCAGGCACAAACACACAATGCTGCTCTCCACAAATGGTCACAGAACACATCAGAAGACACACAAAAAAATGGAATATCTTGACCCAAACATGATCCAAATGTGGCCGAAGATTAAGATTTAAAAAATGTTTGATGTAACAACAAACCATGTTCCCAGAGGTAATCAGCCCTCTGCTCAATGAGGGATAAAGCATGTGAAGATTGAGGTGTAGGTTGCCAATATAAAAGGGGAACATTTTTCACCTCAGCCTCCAGTTGGGTTCTGTATGCACAGTTCTCTTGCTGTATTCGAAAGAGGAGCGCCATTTTTATCCATTAGATTTCATGTGTGTTATAATTTAGAGGTTCTTTTTTTCCATAAACGTTATTAGATTGATGTAATATGTGAAGAACAGCCTGCATTGCAATGTGCAGCTGATGTGGGGGATTTGGAACATGAAACTAGAGTTTCTCCTTTCAAAGACTATTTACTAGTTGATCAATTTATCACATTGAGATTCAAAACTATTCATTAGTTGTGTCCCGGCTGGCCCAGCCAGTCAACTTTCTTTACCATTTGTTACATTGAAGTGCCCAATTCCTCTGCCCTGGGAATAGTTGCAGTTGGAGGCTGACCATTATGTCTGCTTTGGATGAAGACATCCTGTCATTAGCCTCTGTTCTTTGCCAAGGTAAAGTAGATTGGGAAGTCAGGCTGGGCCAAGACTTGATGTTAGGTTAGTGCTTGAGAGATAAGTGTAAAAGTACACAGCCTTCTTCGCTGTGGTCTCGATACAATTGTTGCATAAATTCATGTGTGGGTCTGAATTAATTCTTTATCATTTGACATCGTTATTTATGGAGCATGGTATCTGTCAAGTGTGTGCGTATGGAGGCTCTGAATAATCATACAGTTCAGCCAGGGTCCCAACAACTGAAGCCATAATTTATCCCTGCCATATATCTGACCTCTCAGAGATATCCAGCATACACTAGATATTGTGAAAATACCAGGAATCTTTTCTTCCTGGAGCTGAGCTGGGAAAGGAAAGTGTGTCCCTGTACGTCCTGCTTGGGATTCAGATTTATGGGACTCATTGTTTGACCCTGTGCATTTAGGAACTCACTCTGAGTTTTCAGACTTATTTGAGCCTAATTCTCAAGCCAAGCTCATAATAACTAGTATAACTAGTTATAATTCGATGAACATAACTATGCTTAGTGGCGAAATGGATTGCAGTGAACACAGAATAACGTGCCTAACGTTGCTGTAAAAAACGTTATTGTTATTGATGTTCAAAGTTAAAGGAACAAAGGAATAATATACACATTTTTTTCATACTGAATATCTTCGTCAAATTATAGCATTAAAAAGGAAACCCTCAATAAATCACTTTAAATACAGTATCACAATACATTGTTTGTAATACACAGAAACAAAATTTCTAGACTATATCAAATCGATTCGGGTAACTGAAGTACTGCCAGGTGAGAGAAAAGTTGAGGTTTCAAAGTAATTAATAAACAAAAACAGTGATAATAGTTGTGTGTAGCTAGTGAAAACAAAGCGAGTTACAGAGGAGAGAGGGAGAAAGACAGATGACAGAGGGAAAGTGAGACAGAAGATATAAGCAGGGTTAGCAAGTCTCACACATTGAGGAGTGCTTCTTCTCATTGGAAGAAGTATGTAATCCAACCAATCAGAAATAGAGGAGGGCGGGACTTTGGCCCCAAATAACCACAGTGGGAAAAAAACATCTCGCTGTGGAATATTTTAATGCAGAAGTGTGACCACATCTTGAGAACGCTTTACATGGGAGCACAAAAATGACCCACTGGAACTAAACCAGAAATTGGCTCTTCTTAAAAGTCAAACTGTATTATGAGACAAACATTTTGAACACACATAACCACTCAAATCTACTTGAACGTTTGTTTTTTTGCTTATTTTACAAAAGCTGAAAATTATTTAAAATTAAGGCTACTTGGTAATATATATTGCAGTAAATTGTCCGGACCTTCGCTTCCAAAAAAAAACTGGACCACTTTGAATTGTAGCTTGAACTACCCCTGGAATAAACCATGGCTACCAGCGCTGAGATTAGTAGTGTCCAGTGAATGCAACTAATATGGGGCATTAACCTCCATAAATTAGTCTGGAACTCCTGCTTAGAGTAATTTGTCATTCATTTATTGGTGCCCACTTTATAAGCTTATATTGGCCTCTGGCTGTCTGTATTTATGTACATCCCACTATAACTCTAATCCAAAACCTGTTTGTTTAGGATTCCATATCTGAAAGCTCATACCACAAGCTAGAATACTAATAAATATTCCCTTGCTTTGGATGTTTATCTTGGGTGGGTGAGAGGTTTATTTTAATTTCAGAGTGTTTAGACCAGTGCAGCTTTAAAATCGAAGTGAATGCTATTGTTTGACATCTGGCCAAGTCTAAAAATCTTCACGATCCGTTTGGTGATTAGACTCTTTGTCCGGTGCGCCTGGCGCATTTGCAGTTTAAAAGCCAAAGTGAATATATTATGAACCAAACAATAAAAGCTTGAGTTTGCATTGGAAGTCAACCTTGACACTGTTGTGTTATAGCAAGAGAAACTTTAATTTTATGCCCCAGTTGGATGAAAATACTTTGTAGAATCCAATATTTACAATGGTTTCCTGCAACACAGAAAAGGATCATACCCAACTGTTTATATTGGGATGCCTTGAGGAATTTTCTGTATATCTGACATGTGAACAGGAAACCTGGGCTAACTGGCAGTCATGTGGAGGAAAAACAGTCCTAAGTAATCCTTATCTGCTTCTTCTAGTGACCCGATGGGCCTTGTAAACTAAACACTTGTACATGGCAAGAGGAAGTCTCGGTACTTCTGCTTAGGCACTCTTTTCTTTGGCAGCTTGTGGAGATGTGAGTTTAAAATCTAGGATTGTTAATCAACTTTTTTTATGTTGCAAATCTCACTTCCTGTTGTAAAAAAAGAAAAAGTTATTTGCAAAATGCATGGCTTATGTTTACTGTTGGCAACAGTCTGCTACTTATGAACCTTTACAGCTTAAGGGTGACATACTTTATGGCCACCACTCTTTCCAAACAAGGTCACAAGCACACAACAAATACCGTTGAGATAAGTCATGGGTAAGCAACCTGTTATTAGTCTAGTCCTTCACTCATTCTCCTTTTGTGTAGAACATTCCAGTGTTCAGAGGAGTATCTTTGGAAATCCTTTCAACAAGGGAAATTCCTGCATATATTTGTTAACAGTGAAATTGTGATTAAGGCTACACCACATTCTTTACCAGAGGTGTAATGCTGTTAAATGGGGATTATGATAAAACTCAAGGGACAGCTGGAAAACTAAACCTGATCAAAAGGTGGAGATTTATTTCAAGAGATTGGCTCTGGGAAGGTGTCAGCCCTTATTAATGCTGTCGAAGCATGAAGTACTATCCCAGTGGTTTATCAGGACAATCATATTAGTGTTCAGAGAACATTGGCAGAAATACTTTGGTTACAATGCATGACAGTCTGTGCTATTTTTTTTCAGGCTTGTTTGTTTAGACTTCACCATTTTGTTTGCTTGAGGCATATCTTGGTGCTTTGTCAGCGTTGCAGTGACGCATTGCCCCAGATTGAGTCGTCATTGATTAACATGGGCCAGCCACCACAAGGGGAAGGAACTAAGTGAACTGCTGCTTCCTGAGAGCAGGGCTCTTATCTAGAATCCTTTTTTCATGACCAGTTGCTTTTTTTTTGTTCAATATGATGAACCTTTAGGGTCAAAGTTCAGAAGAGGAAGCTGTAGTCCTGGTTGAGAGGCTACAGACAATTTCTCAAACCAATCGATGCAAGTGCTAGACAGGTCTGATGAGTTGCTCCTCTTCTAAAAAGTGCTTTGTTAGAAGCTTCTGGATTTGCTGATATTTCGTTCACCACATTTCATGCATTCTCATATAATTTAAATAACAGTGCATAATTGAAGAGTTTGGCTTAATTTAACCTATTCTGACGGTCAAACACACATTTTTATTAGTGCTGTCAAAATTAGCGTGTTAAAGCATGTTCACAATTCACGTGGTTCCAGTTTTTTTTTTGCATTTCCTTTGGTTCAACGTGCAAAGAAGTATAGATAAGACAAAGGAAAGACTTTTTGTTACATTCTGTTACATTCAACATTTTAGAGTATCCCCTGTGTATTTACTTCCGCCTAAGTCATGTGATCAGTTTCATAATCGCTCATTTCCCATGTCTGTCCCTTCCCATCTGACATCCTATTTAGTTTCATTACTCCCCAGGTGTTTTGTGTTATCCTGTGCATATATTACCATCTCTACGTGAACTTGGCATGGGGCCATTGTTGATCCCTAAAGATTGCAGTAACGCAATGCAAGCCTTTCTCGTGACTATTGTGATTTTGTGAACAAAGCCTGGTCATTCGTTCATTTATTCAGGTGTTCCATATGCGTGCGTTACCTTTTGTGTTTATATTACTTGTTTTTGTGATCAATAAACTATAATAAATATAACTTTCAAGCCAACAGTTTATTTGGAGTATATTGATTGTTTATTGCAGGTATGTTGTTTACATGATAAAACCTGTGTTACAAACAAAAAAATTCACAATCAGATCTTGAATTTAAATTGTTTTTGAGTTTATATTTTAATTGTGATTACTTGCCAAAAAAAGTGCATTTAATAAATTACCTTTTTCAATCGATTGACGGCACTAATTGTTATTTATTTATTTTTATAAGTATCCTCTCTATCATATCAATACAATTAATTAGGGCTAAGCGATATACCAAATACTAGCAAAAATACTGGGAAAAAAATGACCATATCAGAGTTGAAACAAGGTTTTGTTGCTGAATGATGAAGTAGTTCACCGCAGTGAAGTGTTCACAATAAAAATGTTTCTACTGGTTGCTATCTACAAAATCCAAGCATTTCTGGCATTTTCAGTAAAGAAAATACCGCGTTTACCTTCCTTCTCAGTCTGTATGTTAGCTCTTTATGAAGACATGTGAGGAGGAGCATAGTCTGAATGGTTAATGGATGGGGTTAGAATAATTTGCCAGAGGAAGAAGGATTTTGAGCTTCCAGAAAAGGAGTAGAAATATTCATGAACAAATGAAAGGTTTGATTCCAAAACTCTGTGTTCACGAAAAATTCATCATGTCAAACACTGCAAAGAAGACGAGGTGCTGCGGTGTTGTAAAAATGCCAGCTATCAAAAGTTTTGAACTGTGTTATAATCGTGCCAAGAAAACAGAACAGAATCAAGCCATTTTCCAGTTGATCACAGTCAATAAAGTCCAGCGGAGACATCCCAAAGTCAACAGGAGACGAAAGTAGAGACTGCGGGCTGCGGATATCTCTGTTCTTTGGAGCTGTGAGTCCAATGGTTTAAAAAATAAAAAAATAAATAAAAATGATATTGATGGCTTGGATTTTTGCTATGTTATGGCCATGGAGTTTTCGTGCTTTGTGAAAACAAAATTCATATTTCAAAGGATTTGAAATTTCATATGCCTTTGAGGTTCTTTATGAAAGTTTGTATTAGAAAATTAAGATTTTCCTCAAACTACTTTTGTGCCAAAGAAAACACATGCTTAGTCAAATTAATCAAAATGGAGTTTTTGGTTAAAAACAAACAAAATCTTTGAAAAGTAAATTTAGTATAGTATGGAAAAGTTGTGAACTATTATGAATGTAAATCTATATGATTCTACTTAAATCAGTGTAAAGAGCAACAGTTTATTTAGGAATGTAGGGTTTTTGGACATCTTTTAAGCTTGTTAGATTAATAGAATGTTTTTTAACTAATTAAGTTTAAATAATTTTGTCTTTAATATGCAGTCCACGGTCAAGTATATTAAATCATATTTGTTCACGGATCGTCATTAAAGCATTATTTACTTGACTGGCTGTTGCAATAGCTTTGATCATTACAAATGAGTGTGAGACAAAACAATGCGAATAAAATGGAGTGGATCTGACCATTAGTTGTTTATGAACATTCCTATCTGCAGGGTGCTCGCTATGAGTCAGTGGTAAAACCAGGCCACTCTGCGTGATTAGGCATTAGCCTGTCTGCCCACATTTACCATCGCAGAACCAGACTAACTTGCTAAATTTTTAGCTTTCTTTTTTCCTTCTCTTACTTTCATCCTTTTACTTCCTGTCTGTCATCTCTCTCTGGGTGTCTGTTTCTCTTTCTGAAGATAGGAGGCTATTTCAGGTTCTCAAATCAGTTTCATCTGATGCCGGATATGTGTTTACTATAGAGATGAGACACAGGCTTTATTACAGTAGTTCTTATCTTCAGAGATGTCTTCTCGGGGCATTCATGGTCTCAGGCTGTGATGATATCCTCAAATGAGGTTTGTTTGGGAACATTTTTTGCAGTTTAAAGCGATTACTTTTTATGGCTTCAAGGTGCTTTCATTTTCTTGTGTGTGCTCTTGAGTGTTTGCAATAATGGTTACGTGTTCTCCAGTGTCATGTGATATCTCATCAGCGACCTGACTTTAAATAAGAGTGCTCTCACACCTGCACCATTTCGTTTAGTTGAATTGCATAATAGGAATGCAAAACATAAAATTTGCAATATTTTTTTCAATTTTTACAACTTTTGTGAACCTGGTGTTCTTACCAAAAAATTGATCTCAAGCATTGGCACAAAAAAATGTAAAGGTAAAATATTGAAGCAAATAAAACCCTAAAAGGCCTTTAAGGATTAAGCATATTTTACAATTGTGTATCTTGGCTACTGTGTGGTGCTTTGACTTCCTAAGCATGACGAATGCATGATGCTATTCATACCAATTCTAAACACACAGGTTGCAGTTGTGCCAATATGTGAAATAAGATGGAAAAACAAAACCGGATGATGGAAACAAATAAGAATCTGCAGTACGAGCAAGGCCTATATGTTCTGTTGCTTTGCATGACTAAAAATGCTAGTAGGGCTGCTTCTGGCCTTCCTCTCCTTGTTTTGAGCAGCAGAGCTGAGTAACAGCCTTGAAGAAACAGAAGTATGTGTAGGGATCAAGAACGATGATCTTTTGTTACAGTATGCATTCCTACACATGATTATGGACTTGAATTCATGCTGCCATTCTTTCATTAATTCCTTCATTGCCTTTAACTCAGCTTATTCACTGTTGTTATTTCTTTGAGGAAAGGCCTCAAGGAATGTGAACCATTTCTAAGGTCCACAAATAAGAGCCATACTTTGAAGTTCAGTGTTTGGATTTTGATGCGTCTTTTTCATAGCAGTACACCAGGGATCATTTCCTCACTCTCCAATATGCGACCTACAACTCACAAGATCAAATAAAAATGTGCAACAGAAAACCAATGGTTGGTTTTCAATGGATTTCTTTTAAAGGAATCCTTTATAATTAGAAAATATTAAGTACGAGTTGTGTTTCCACCGGCTTGTCATTTACAGAATGGACCTGTTTTCCTGGAATTAATTTCAAACTGGCTTTGTTTAGATGGAATTTAGAAAGTAGGATTTATTTTAAGCTTTGAAGTGATGTATAAAGTTATCCTTCAACCCTGCGTACGTGACATGCAATGACATGTTTCATTTTAACGAAGATGACAAGCAGGTAGTGGGTACCAAACACTCAATGCTGATTAGTCTTCACAAGTTGCTGTTCTATGAAAATCTAAATTCTTCTTCTCAAACCTTAAAAAAGCCTCAATTTTCTTGGAATAGCTTTACGTTATAGTGAATTATTTGCTATTTCTGCCTCAAAACGACGGAATCAACAATAGAATCAAATGGTGAGCAAATCAACTCATAACTGTGCTCTTTGTCACCGCCTACTGTCATTGTAAGTTTGTGGTCATATCTGGTGCTGCAAGCACATAAAAACACTAAAACAGGATCATCCATTCTTGACCATTAGAAATCTTTTTTGAGCTTGTTTTACAACTTTACAATTTTGTTTTAATAAATTATCTTTAAAACTGTTTTTGTGGTTATGCTTGGTATCATCATTTTTTTAACAACCCCAGCTTCTTTTTTCATTTCTTGATGATGTATAAAATTATTATATAGTTAATTTGATTTGATGAAAGTCTGTTTCTTCAAAAAGTCCCACTTCCACTCTTATCTGGATTGCACTTTCAATGATTTCTAGCTGCAATATAACTTTTGATACTGGTGGTGTTCTTATTTGTGGCCTTTATCAGACCGCTCCAACTGACTGGGCAACAGCTTGATCATGCTTTTCACCTTGGTGGGAATAAGGTCTTGCTTGGATCCCTTGTGTGGACCTCGCAAGTTAACCTCTTGACCTCAATTGATGTAAAGGGTTAGGAGGTCAAATTGTTGCACTCCCTAGAGAACACCTGCTGTTCTTCAAGCCTTCCAGAAGAGTCATCCAGGCTTATAAAGCTGAGGTTTGGGAGGTTTGTCATGATGTGGCTTTATGTTATCATCATTGAACGACTGCTATGCTGCAGATTATACGCTGAGCTTAAGCAATGTCCTGTTGTCAACAAAAAAATCTGTGTCATCAGGTGCAGGAATGTTGATAATGTTCACACGCCCAAGGATCAGCACTGTTTATGGTTTTGAATGACGAGTAAAATCTTGCCTGCAGGATGGTGTTGACAGTGGAGTTCTGTGCTTTATGGTGCATGCCTGATGATTTTTTTCCAACTCTATTCTTGAGGGAAACACGGCAATTTTGGCGAATTCTTTTGGTGTGATTCACATTCATTTCCAATGTCAGATTCATATGGGGGTCATGACTTGAAAAACCAAAATGTATGTGTTCTGTTATAGACAAATATTAAATATTCCCAAATAAAAAGATTGCTCAGATTAATCTGCCAAGCCCCTACTATTGATATAATTGTACAAGGGGCTGTTATTTTCCAGCAGTAAGTAGTATCAATAACTACTGTGCGTAATGGAGGTTTGTGGTTTTTGTTCTACCAATTTTTTACTAAAGCCTTACATTGAACCCAAGTCTAGTTTGCTTGGAAAATTCTTAGGTACTTGCTAGCATGAATTAATAAATGAAAATATTTGATGACTTTATTTCAAGTCAAGTTTGAGCAAGATAACAGATGGGACAAACATCTTTTCATTTAACTGTAATTTGAGGATATCATAATATTACATTGTTGACATTATGAAATAGAAGTAATCTACTCTAAAAATCAGACAGTGTTGGTTTGTAATAAATGGGCTGTAGGAATGATGAAACTCAATGCCGAATGATGAAACTGAATCCATTCATCCTCTCATAGTCAACGTTATACTTGCACAACAGAACTCAACAAAGCTGTAGCCTGTCAAGGTGTTTCTTTGCTGCTTTAACGGCCTCTACACACCGATCTGAGTTCACGATCTGAGGTGACAACAGGAGCTCACACATCTGACCGAATGAGTGGTGCCAATGTAAACAGTTTCAGTTTGCCAAATAGGATCCGTTTTCATAAGGAGAACGTCCAATGAAAGCTGGCTCTTTTGATGACCTCAGTAGGACATAAAAGAGCTGCTCAGTGACATTTTTACAGCAGCTTCACACAGAAAAGAAAAAGCGTTGTATCTGTTATTTAATTTTTCATCTTCTTCTTTCCTGTTTCACCGTGTGGATTACATCTTTTGCTCCACAAACGCCACTCTCAGGCAGGGAGCGTCATTGCATACATTTTTCCTTGACCCTGCACCCTGTTGAGAAGCCATCCAAAGATTCGTGTGAATCTTTATTCAGATCGGTTAGTAGAGACCATAATATCACAAAGAGGGTTGTGGCTGGTCTTAACCAAAGTTCATTATCCTAGTCTGGCTCAACCAAGAATGAGACAAGGCTGAGTAAAATTGAATTTAAGTCAGAGATAAGGCCCAGACCTTGAAAATAGACCAAGATAATAGAAAATATGTGTAACACAACTACTTCCCAGTAGCATATTTGTTCATGACTATTCAGTATGATTTCTTAAGCAAGGCTATGGTTTTTGAAGTTGCAAGAAGCCAAAGCATCAAAATTATATCTCAGAAATTCCTAAATGAGGGTTTTAATCAGATTTTGTATAGATTTAAGGCAGCGATGAAGGGAGAGACTGTTGCCTCTACTAGAAGGGTGCACATAATGAAAGGTTCAGTGAATGCATGTTGTTGTTTCTCAGCACCCAATTAAATGTTACACAGTCCTCTGTATACTGTGGAACTGAATGGATGCACAGTCAAACGGTTCTGGTCCCTTCTCAGAGGTCTAAAAAAATTCTGGTTAGCTTTGCGTATGGTTTTTGACAGGCCTGGTGAAACATGCATAAAGCATTGTAGGCTTTAGGTTTGGTCTGTTTTGGCCGATTAGGAATACCTATAAATGTATTACAATATAATTATAATATAACATATAATATAATATAATACCTGTAATTGTACTTTAAGAACTGTTTACTGAACCGGCATGGATTGACAGGGAGGTTCAGGGACAGATTCACCTTTTATTGGCATGTTGCTTTAATGACTGACAGATTTGATATTCCAGATGGGCTTCTGTTGGCAAGCGAGGGAGATAGACAGCCGAGGATGTATGTTGCTTCAGGTAATTGACCTCAAGATGAAAGTTTAGGAATTTCCTAGTTTCCTGCCTTTTCATTTCCTTTGCTCCTGAAACTAAACCCTTCCGTTAAGCTGTACTGTAAACCTATTCATCTTGGAGAAGTTCTTTGCTTGTTTTGAGCTTCTAGCTGTAATTCTTTGTTAATTGGTTTTCCGTTTATTTATTTTTTGTGAATTCAACCGTGAACTTTGCTGGTCTGCCCTCCTTGTTGTTAGCCAGTAAATGATGGACAGTCATCACATAGGCGGTTTTTCCTGGATATTCATCTTGGATTTTCATTATGTCCGTATTGATCCTTGTAGCATTCTTCTCTATTCTTTTAGCTTTCATTTTTCTTTCTGTTGTCCTCCCCTTGACCTCTGTATGTAGTCAAAGTTTGAGTTAGTGCTTCAAAGAAATGTAAGTATTTAGGAATATTAAATGAAAATTCAGTTGGACTTTTCTTGTTTCAACGTAACAGACTTGCTTATATTATGATCCTAAGATTACCCACAAAAAGCAGAGATCCATCTTCTCTAAACCGAAAGTACCCCTTTCCTTAGTGAAAAGAAAGTGTTACCATATTTTTTGCCGTATAAGAGGCACTTTTTCTTCCCCAAAACTGAGGGGGAAAAACTTTATATGGCTAAAGTTTTATAGTTTTATACGGCGAATGGCGGTCACGGCCGTAGGAGAGGCCGCGGCTTCGGCCTAGCTCCGGAACCGTCGGCCATATTTGTACACCCCGCGGTACAAAATTTAGCTCAATTATGATTATTGAACGATTATTTTGTTACAAGTATTATTTTTGCTCTCATAGTTTTCTGAGAAGTTTTGGACGCTACAAATGTGGCACACTATTTATTGTCTAATAAACATTAAATTGTGACTACACGTTGTGTAAATCATTAATTCTGCCTGTTTTTGGCTCGAATGTACTAATTTTGTTTTTGTGCTGAGCAAACTCTAGAGGTTGATTGGTCAAGTCACTTTCAAACTTATTATCTTTATGAAACTCCATGTGTGCTAAAACCTGACTCAAATGTGACATTTTGAGGTCATTACCTCAAGGGTTCACTTACTTTTGACACTAGCACAAATTATTTTTGGGATGTTCTCAATAAATGCATGAAATTGTCATTACCCTTGACTTGTTAAATGATGAATATCTACAGAAAGCAATTAACTGTAAAAGGTTCACATACTTTTTCATGGCCACTGTATTGTGTTCAACTTGGATGCTAGCATGCTAATGGAACCCTTCAATTTAATTATCCTTAGCAGCCAGTGAACGACTGCTTTTGTTTTGTTTAACTGTTTTGCAGGAGGCCATTCCTAAGCATCGAATGACATTTAGGTTTTAACGCAGGTATGCTTCTAGGCATGTTACCATGCCAACAAGGGGTTGCATTGAACACGTTTCTGTGGAGGTGCACTGTGTTCACCTCTCTCAGCATTCTGATTGGATGAGAGAGTTAATACCCAGACACGATTTGACGGTGACTCATACATCTGCGTCTGCTAATGTTGGGAAACAATGGGTTCCATACACAGAGGCCCTCATTTGTGCTGGCCTAATGTGTGGTCCCTGCCCAAACCGTTAATGAATAATGTCCTGAATGTGGAAAGATTAGAGAACTCTCATTGACTTGTCTAGTAGGCAGGTGTGTTGTACAACATTAATGGCATTCATTTCAGCAAGATGAAAGTTCGTAATGAGATCACTGAGTGCATCATGAGATTTTTGTCACATGACAGATTTTATTGAGGAACAAAGACTTTTATATTTTTTGTTCATCTGTCTTTTCTTCCTATATCAAAGGTTAGGTCGTTGACTGGAGGAGAATCATTTAGAAAAACAACAATATGTGGAAACCCCACTTCATAGTTTTTGATTTCAGTTGATTCACACTGCAAATTCTTCTAACCTGCTCTACAATGTTTCATTTGTCTTCTGCATCTGTGTTGCTTCGTTTGCATTAGAGATCTCTTTATTGGTTTAAAATGCATTGTGTTGGTTTGTCAGTAAAAAACATTCAAACAACATAAAAAAATTAGTTTTCTACACTAAGCTCAGTTGCTAAACGAACTGTACCTTTTTGTGTGGCAGTTGGCATAAGAATTTAAGAATGTTGATGAATGTGGATAAATGAGGCATTCAGACAAACACAAGATCACAAAGAGGTGCTTCTTTACGATATACATAAGAGCATTCTTGGTGATCTAAGATATACATAAGAGCGTGGAGGTGTGCTCTAGGCACAACGTTTCCATGGGGTCTAAAATTTAAAATCCCATGCTTGAGGCCTTAAATTATTTTTCACAAGGGTGATCTCAGATTGTGGTTGAGACAGATTTCCCTGCGCAAACCGGCACATTTCTTTGTTTAGCTAAGATGGCTGCCATAGCAACCACAAATAAAGTAATTTTTGTAATTTTGTAAGGTTTTAAAATGATGAAACAATTGTTTTATGTTAGTTTTCACGTAATAAAGTCAATTGTGTTGAATTTAAATAATAAAACTTAGCTAGTTTTCATGAAAAATGCACCATTGTCAGCCTAATAACAGTTAGGTTATACAATGGATTCGCTCATGAGACAATCATTTTGTGTTGGGTTTCATGTCATAAGTGCACGTATAGGTCTGAATAAGTTATTGTAAATCACAAAAAAGGTAGTTTTAAAGGAAGGAATTTAGATTAATAACATTAACGATTCACAATATAGCCTTGTGTATGACGTTCATATGTTTAAAAATTTTCAAACGACTAGAAGTTATACATTTGCTGATTCTTCAGAACAATTTGTTTGCTCATCTGAAGTTTTTTTTTCAAGTGTACTAAAGATATTTCTGGAAACAAAACCGCACACACATCCTCAAAGACTCTGTACAGCTGTAAAAGAAGGTTGTTGGTTCGAGGCTCACCCGTGACCTTCCTGGAAGGAGTTTGCATGTTCTCCCCGTGCTTGTGTGGGTTTCCTCCGGGTACTCCGGGTTCCCCCACAATCCTGGTTAACTGAATAATCCAAATTCCCCTTAGGTGTGAATGTGTGAGTAAATGTTGCCCTGCGATGGACTAGCGACCTGTCCAGGGTGTTCCCCCCACCTTTCGGCCAATGTGTGCTGCAGATCCACGTGACCCCGAAAGGGAATAGCGGGAATGTTGGTCATATTGGTCTAGTTGTATGGGAAATGTGGATCTTTAACTCAAAAAGTAAAATTTTTATCTAAATCACATTCAATCTCTTCATTTTCTAGCCCAGGCTTATTCCAGAAAACTTTGTAACTACTCCCTATTGATTACTGATTTGCATATTCATGGCGTGTATGCCAAGTTACTGACTGAAGGTCGACATGGATGTAAGGGAGATTAGAGAGATTAATTATGAGCAACTTCAATACTGAGCGATCAACTTTTTATGAAAGCAACATTGATAGATGCTGTAATGGCGTTTGGAGAAAATTTTCCAACCTTACCTCTAGGAGTCAGAATCTGATCCAGAATTAGATGTAAACGCATCTTTTCAGTGGCTTTGGCTGTTCTAGGCTAATACTGTTTTTGTTGGCTGATCAGATCTGAAGTGATTGAAGAGTCTGGGTTGAGCCAGAGAGAAATGCTGATACAGCTTTGAGAGATAAATGGTCAATTTTAGACGGTTTTTAGCTAAATAAGCCTTGACAGACTCACGTTTCCAGGAAACCGCCAGCAAACTAATTAAGTTGTGGCCGTGTTAAGTGGTGACCCAGATGTAAACGTTGGCAGATTTGTTCTAGAACATCCATGTTTAGATTTTTAATTCCATCTACTCTTAGAAATCACTATAAAAGCCGCTAAAAGGCTCAAATTCATAAATATACGAACATTAACTTTTCTGTTGCACATTGTGAGCTGTACAAAAATAACTAAACAAGGGAATTTTTAAATCCATATTTAAACTATTAGCCCAAAAATAATTTACCCATGCCGTGTGTGTAATGTGTCATTTCCAAGTGAGTACTTTAAGCCTTGAACTCTAATAAAATGGTTTTGTAGTACTTAAATGTTTAGTTTGTGTTAGTTATTTTTAGTTAGAGGACGCCCCTTTGGGGACAGAAACGAGCCAAAGTGTTGGCAGGATAGAATGTTGATAGAAAAGTTCCTGTTTCCTCCTAAACATGTGTTCAAATTCACCTCTTTAGTTTCCACTCAGACAAGCCTGCTCTCCTTAGTTCCTCATGCTCTGCAACACTTTTACAAGAGAGCTCTGTGTTGGACCATTGAATGAACAAACCCTTGTTTGGCATCTTACAATCGAGACAGAAAGCAGGTGGTTTAGAGTGTGAAAAGTTGCTTTGCAGTCCCTGTGATTTGGTACACGACAGCACTGTATAAACACCGTTGAGCTAATGTTCTGTTAGCATCACTGTTTGCTTGTATTATACTAATACAGTAGAGGATATAATACTAGCTGTTTTGACACGTGTAACCTTATAGACCATTGTGTTATTGAAACCAAGCCTTCAAATCTGATTCAACAAGCTCTGAAAGTAAAGAGTAGATTTCAGGATCTAAATTTTTCTTCATCTTAATCAGACAGATGGATTTGACAGGGTCACAGAAGTTTCCTCTCTCCATGGTAATAATCTGAGTGTAGAGTGTGTTGATAATGGTGAATTGCAGAAGAAGCTTGTAAAAAATGGATTTGGGAGTGGTGAGTCGGTTTTTTGCCTGGAGCACGGTTCAATTCCCATCACACCCAATTCTTCTCTTCTCTGATAACGCTTCCTTGATCTTAACGCCCTTTTCTTTTCCTCCTACTTTCTCCAACTCTCTTGTAATTATAGTTTATTCATCGACATGTATGTTTAAAATTGGTATTCAGATTGTAGCTTGTGTCCATGCAAGTTCAAACATGGATGCCTTAAAGCCGTCGCACATTACAATGGATTTTTTTAAACTTTCCGTGGAGGGGTTGAATAAATATTTTCCAAAATTGATTATTTTAAGTTTTGCTTAATTGATGTTTTTTTTTGTGGTAGCTTTCCCACTTCACAAACACTAGTGTTAGACTTTACCCAAAGGTGGTATTTAGATTTGAATGGTCTTTTAATTTTTATCAACAGTATTTAATTATAAATATCAGAAATTTATTTGAAAAGCAGCATTTATTTTCACAACACTGTGTGGATTAGAAGATCTAGGCTCATGTCAGCACCTTGGAAAATATATAAATGTGTAATCTTTTATGAAATGACACATTTTATGTGCTTAATTTGAAATAATAAAGAGATGTTTAGTTTGTAACTAATCAGAGAGATATTTGATCAGGTCTGTATGAAGGTTCATGCTTTTTCTTTCAAGAGTGGGCAGATTACTTGCGTCTTGTTTTACCCTTTGGACTCTGGTCTTATCTGTTAATTAAATCAACCATCTGCAAATATTGTCTTACTCGAGATAATCTGACAGGCGTGTTTCCACTTGACTCACTTGCTTTTGAGAAGATTCATTTCGCTGAAGCTTGAACTCAATCTGCTCACCTACTTTCTCCCGGCTCACCTTCTCTCAGGTGCAGGGGTGACAAATACACCCAGATTGCTTTCCCATGAAATGTTGATGTTGCTGTGGCAAGTGGCTTTGTAACTTAATATGACGTAAGTTACAGTTGGAACAAGGAAGGTGTAGTCATTGGACACAAAAAACACACCATACAATACATTGTCATACACAAAAACTACATTGATTTTGTTTCTACATTGATTTTGTTTTCCCATGGTGTATAACAGAACAGTAGCACCAGGGTAGCAAAACACAAATTTATTGTATGGCTTGTTGCTGGGGTGACATGTACGTTCCACGTGCCTCCACAGTGATTGTGTGCTGTGAGCGGTGAGCAGCGGCACAGGAACCATTCACTACTAAAAATGCGCGATGAAGAGGTGCGTGACTTTGCTAGTGTGACACCTCATAGAGGATAACATTTGTCGGTTTTTCCCGCGGGTCTCGTGATTCCTGTGGGATGGGATAAACTTTTGTTATTAATCTCATGATCGGGATGGGGCGGGAATAAAAATCAATGGGAACTCCATTAATAGATCATAATTTTCTGTGTTTTCAATTTTCAATCCAAACGAAATTTATTTTTATCTTTTGCTAATTTTTGCATAGAAACATAAGGGTTTATTTTGAACAAATCTAATATGATGTAATATATTTATATATTAATGGATTGATGGCTCTCAATATCGCAATATATATCGTTTGGAAAAAAATATCGCAATGTAATTTTTTTCCAATATCGTTCAGCCCTAGGAAGTAGTACAACTAAAAGGCATCATCTCAACTCACTATACGGTACAAGAAACATGGCTAGAACCAAGCATGGAATGGCAAAAACCAAAATAAACAGCATGCTACTAAATTGTTTAATGCTAATATTGACGTAAGAAAGCAGAAAAAAGATGACGACAGTGAAGAAATCCAAGAACATGTAGAAAAATAATCATAAATGTTGAGCATTTTATATTTTTCATGATTGATCACATGGCGCTGTTTGACAAAATATGGGGAAAAGAGAGTATTTTGCTGCGCTATTTAGTCCTATGTGAGCCCCATTGAGAGACTCTTTTAAAATCATTACAGAGCCAGCTTTCATTTGTTGTTCTTGTGAAAACCTGATATGATATGGCATTCCAAAATTCCTTTTTTTTCCCCATCGGCACAACTCATTTGGTCCGATGTGTGATGTTCCGTTGGCGCCCATGGTTGTGAGTTGCATTGTCGCACAAAACGAAAATTTGTGTTGTCTATAGGCCTTTAAGCAAACATGCTAGAAGCAGTTCAGTCCACACGAAATGCTAAATATTGTTTTAAGTTGCTTAAAACACAACATGCATTGTCATGCTGAGATGATATTTCACTCCATAAATGTTTAACATTTGAAGTACCTTAAAATATAGTCTCATAAAGACATCATATGTTATGAAATTCATGCAAGTGGTACATTTTAAACTAATAGGGGAAACATAAGGACATGTTTTTTCATAAACATGCTCTGAATATTTTGGTTAGTTCATGTCATATGTCCTGAAAATAGTTACGAGGTATTTTAGAAATGCAATGTTAACATGTTTAGTAGCTTGATGTTAGCTAGATAATAAATGCTTTAAAACATAGCAACAATGTTTTTAAATAATATTGAACATTTGAAGTAAGATTCTAAACTAATCTGTCACTTATGAAGCATCTTCATAAAAGAACTCTATATTAAATCTTTTGAATAATAACCACACTCAAATAATGGTTCTGTGTATTTCATTGTATTTATTAATTTTATTTAAATTCAGAGTAAACATAAAAGAAAAGATCTAGCGGACCCTAAAGCAACTCTGGCAACCCCAGCAAATCTCAAATCTTTCATCCAATGCCATCAGAATATTTAGTCTCATATCTCTGTCCCAGAGGTGCAGCCTGTCAGCCCACTGAGCCCTGGCAATGGGTGGATGTGGTAGAATACCCTCAAGTTGGCCTCTATGCTGAAGAGAGCCAGGTTCTTGAGCCCAAAGGAGAGCTAACATGTCACTTTAGGGAATTTATTTTTTTAAATTTCAAACCCTAGCCAGAGCTATAAAGTTTTGCTAGTGTTTTGTGTTTTTGCCATTTGTCTTCCACACAATTACTGGTGACTGTTGGAATTTCTGTGGCTAATC